>CM040238.1:143946924-144346924 GCA_022545495.1 Chrysanthemum lavandulifolium
TGGATGAGTGAAATAAAAGGAAGTCAATGTGAGTTATTTATAAACAAAAGCCCAAGCTTAATAGTTTATATTTATATTAGGGTTTTTTTCGCTAATATTATGAAGCGTGATATTATAAAATGATGTATCATAAAACCAATGTGATATTAAGTTTTTACGTCAACAATGATATTAACAAACGATTGAACGATATTAAGATCAATTAATGAAAATGTATCTTTTAGTATGATATTAACAATTTTATTAAAAAAAAACATATAATAGTAAATCAAAAATGCATTTAATGAACATTTATTCATCTCTAAAATTACAATAATTGATCATCATTTTGATATTAATTAATTCCAACATTTTATATATATATGTAACTAAACAAATGCCCAATGGGCAGAGATTAGTAAAACCCTTTATATTTTATATATAAACTAAAGAGTAGATCTTTGATGTGATTAAAGGTTAACATATTGTTAGTTTTGGTTTTAGGTTTAACCTATAATACTAATAGTAATTAAAAATTTATAATTAAAATATTTTGCAACTAAATATTTAGCGATTAGCTAATTCGGCTCGTTTAGCTCGTTTGGCTCGAATAACTAGACGAGCTTTCAAACGAGCCTAGCTAAATACAAGTTTTAAAAGCTTGGCTCGTGAAATTATTTGAGCTATACATTTTGTTTGAGCTTGACTCGAGCTCGAAAATTATCAAGCTCGACTCGATTTAAATGAGCTCGAGTTCGAGTAGCTCGTTAAGGCTCGACTCGTTAACACCCCTAGTTGTGCATGGGTACTCGTCTAGTAAATTAAACAATGTTTTTGTATCGAGTACTTGCATTATCAACTTTCAAACAAAACTTTAATGTTATAAGTATGGTAACGTGTCATTGGATATAAGAGCGTAAGGTGTCATAACATCGTAACATCAAAAAAGTATTGTCACATCAACGCCACCTCATTTTTAATCTTTTAACACTAACACCTCAAAATCACCCTTTATTATAACACCACATTAAAACCACATTTTGAGACCCACCTTTAAAAAAATACAAATTACAAATTAACTCCTTAACTAATATTTCTTTCATTAAACAAGCTAATATTTCATTGATAAACTTAAAAATTACGATATCAAAAAAAAAAGTTACGAAAAAAAACTACGAAATCAAATAGTTACGAAAAAAACTATGAAATAAAAAATGTTACGAAGAAAAAACTACGAGATAAAAAGTTACGAAAAAAACTACGAAATAAAAAAAGTTACGAAATAAAAATACAATACGGAAATAAAATACAATTACTCAGGGCATTGCAATTTATATTTTTCTCTGATATTTTGTTTTTCCAAGTTGATCCAATACACATTTTCCTCATCTAAATCATTCGTGCTAATACCGATAAATTTCATCTCTTCAAAATGCATTATCATATGGTCTTTCTCTTTAGCAACCTTGTACACCGATTGGGCCGCTCCCGTTTGAGACGAATGTCGTTCGTCATAAACTCCCAAATTGGCTTGATGAGTTACTTCCCGGTGCTCGTCGTGGTCTTGGATTTGGTTTTTTTGGCGGCACGTAGTTTTCCGGTTGGACGTGGTCTTGCATCTTCATCGAATAGCTCTGCGTGGCCTTCGACATCTCTTGGTAAATCAACCATTTTCGACACGTCCCATTTTGCATTGGTTTTCAAAATTTCCCACGCATCCTCTTGAGTAAACGAGGTACCTTTATGCTCGCACGATACATCGTTCTAGCCCGTCTCATAACATCCAAATTATTTTCCCCACTTCCTAAACATTTTGCCCGTTCAAAAACCGCGTTGAACTTTTGGCAATTCTCGTTCAACGCTTGACACTTATGTCAACATATCTTGTTGCGTGCTTGAAACTTTTGTCTATTGAGCTCGTTCAAAACCCGATACCAAAACGTGTCTCCCTTTTGGTTAATTCGATATTGGGATCCTCGCTTACTTGCCAACGTAAAGAAACCTCGGTCACGTCGGGATAGGGTTCGGGTTCTTCAGATTGTTTTGCCAAACGTTTACCTCATCTTTTGAACTTTTCAGGTTGTGTAGGTTTCGGGGTCGAATTGAGATTATGAGGATTGGGTTTGTGGTTGTGATTGTTGTTCGAATTGTGGCGGGTTTTGTTGTAAATTTTGGAAATTGGCATTTAGCACTTGATTTTGTTGCCACATAAGAAACGCTTATTTTTGTCGAAAAAGTTGCTCGGGAGTCATGTCGAGTGGGTTAGGGATACCGGATGAAGACGCGTTCAGGTTTGGGTAAGAAAAAGACCCCGCGTTCGGGTTTGCCATACCGAGGAGGTTCAAAAGACTCTCGTTAGGAAATCCAGACAATTTTTTTTTGAGAATGAAAGTATATAAAGTTGTGTTTGAGTTGTGGAAGTGTGTAAAAAATATATAAGAAAAGGGGTATTTATATTAAAGTTTATAGGTTTTTACATTTTTTTTAAAATTTTTTTTAACTTACTAGTCGTTCGAGGGGCGTTTTATAATTTTATTATTATTATTTTTAATTAACTAGCCGTTTAGTTATTTATTTTTTCTACGTTTCAACTCATGTTGCTGTAGCAACTTGGAGCCAAACGTCGTTGGCCAACGTCAATAACGCCACTGTAACCCCCCCCCCCCCAATTTTTTGATATGCAGCGGAATTCAAACTGGGTGTTATTTCATGACACAATAGTTATAAAAATAGAAAACAAACTCTAATGGAGTCATTTTAAATCATTTATCATTCGAATTGTATAAATATCAGAGTTTACAAAAATGAGGTCCCAGTAGTTTCACGGTTTACAAATTACATTAAATGAGTTTTCGAATGATAATAAAATTTATAGCCTTCTGGAGTATCCGTGCTCCTTCGTTCCAACCTCGTTCATTATGGGCCTGAGATACATGCTTAAAACAGTCAACACAAAGGTTGGTGAATTTATAGAGTTTATAGTTAAGTAGTTGAACACAATTATTCGTAGTGTGAGCTATAAACTCATACTCATAGTTGAAAACAAAACATTTATTATTGCACTAAGCTCGTGACTACAAATGTGTTAACACCATATGGACTTTATGCGCACATGACTACAAATGTGTTAATCACAAAAGAACTTCATGACATTTTAGGCAAGAAGCAGTTATTATTGCACTAAGCTCATGACAACCAAAACGTTAACAGTGTATCAATAGAATTGATTAAATAGTAATAGTGGCCCTAGTAGGTAATTTGTCATTATACCTAGAGTTCTCAAATATAGTGCGTTTGTTTGCCAGGTCTTGGTCAAACAAACGGGATTCGTCAATCTCGATAGATCTATCCACATTATTCGCGTTCACTCGCTCGTGATTAATGGTTCATGATATAGGGACTTCGAACATGGAAATCGGTTACTTAGTGCCAATAAAACATTCAGATATAGCATACAGTTTCAAAGCAATGTGTTCAGTTTAAAAATAGCATGTATCCCTCCAAGGGTTTGTAAAACGATTACATAATAGGAAATGGGGCTATGAACTCACCGTGAGTTATGTAGTGAGTGGTGAAAATAGTATTCGAGTCATGAAAGTCTCTATGAATAACCTATAATATGGTTTTGTGTCTTATTTTGTGGAATAATGATGCAAAAGTATAAACATGTCTGTATATGTCATATTATATTGATCATGATGCTTTATATGATAGTTTGTGTATGTCGTCCTTTAGAAATGGTTTATAAAACATTTATAGTTTATCTCGCACTACCGTTCGAGCCATCATAATTCGGAGGTCATGTAGTAAACGTTCGAGGAGTTAGGACACTTTAATTCGTAAATCCAGCAACTCGCCGATCCGTTTACCCGAATGAACCCCCTCACATGAAGCTCCCTAGTTTTGTAGTACTCGATATGGAAAATATATGTTTTGCTTGTTTGATTATATGACATACAATTTAAGTGGTTATATGGTTTACAAAATAAGTTTGGTCATGTTCCGTAGGCGGGTTTGAGTTGGTTTAGATGTTTAACAAAAGTAGTTTGGTCCTTTGGTTATATAAGTACCTTAAATGGTTTTACAAGTTCTCGTCGTTTTACAAAAGTTACAATTCCGAAGGTCGAATAAACTTAGGAAAGTTTATTTTGAATGAAGATTGTTATTTGTAAAATTTCATGGTTTATTAATGGAGTAGATCCAAATTGTTTTGGCGTTTGTGTTGTTTTGCTAAGGCTAAGACCTTGGCTAATGGTCTCGGCTTAGAAAGCCTCGATGCCTTAACTGTAGCCTTGCCCAAGCTTTGGTCTCGGCTACCATGGCCTTGAGACCTCAGCCTTGGCCTTAGCCACATTTATGGTCTCTGTCTAATGCCTTTAGGCCATTTGGTTATACTTTAGCCATGACAAAGTGTATAACCGTTTGGCTATACATAGGGCTGTTAAGATTTTTAAAGAAACTAGCCTTCGTTATGCATTTTTAGGCCGAGTTTCCTAGAAGTGGACGTAAAACATCATTCTGGACAACTTTCGTGTTTTAACTTTTTGATGAATCGGACCAGAAGGGCTTGAGAAAAATTCGAAATCTAAGCATTAAGTAGTTTGGCAGATTCGGTTTTTCAGTTTCGCTAGTTTCTTTTGATCATATCTTTTGACTCGTGCGTCTGTTTTGGGTGATTCAAATTGCCACGTTTTTATTATAAGATCCTCTATAATAGTATGTTATCTATCCAAGGTCATGGCTATTCTAGTTTGGTCGTTTTTCATGGCATAAGACACTAGTTTACTTGCTCATTTACATAAGTTAACATATAAGCTTTTTCAACTTGTTTTAAGGGTTTGTACATCATGATCAATATAAGTGACATATATAGACTCGATTATGATTTCGCATCATTATTCCATAAACTAAGACACGAAACCATATTATAGGTTGTTCGTAGAGACTTTCATGACTCGACTACTATTTTCACTACTCACTACATAACTAACGGTAAGTTCATAACCCCACTTTCTATTACTTAATTGTTTTACAAACCCTTGGGGGGATACATGCTATTTTTAAATTGAACACATTACTTTGAAACTGTGTGCTATATCTGAATGTTTTATTGGCACTAAGTAACCAATTGCCATGTTTGAAGTCCTTATATCATGAACCATTAATCACGAGCGAGTGAACGCGAATAATGTGGATAGATCTATTGGGATTGACGAATCCCGTTTGTTTGACCAAGACCTGGCAAACAAACGCACTCTATTTGAGAACTCTAGGTATAATGGCAAATTACCTACTAGGGCCACTATTACTATTATATCAATTTCTATTGATACACTGTTAACGATTTGGATGTCATGAGCTTAGTGCAATAATAACTGTTTTGTTTTCGACTATGAGTGTGCGTCTATAGCTCACACTACGAATAATTGTATTCAACTACTTAAGTAACTTAACTATAAACTCTATGAATTCACCAACCTTTGTGTTGACTGTTTTAAGCATGTATCTCAGGTCCATAATGAACGAGGCTGGCACGGAGGAGCACGGATACTCAAGAAGGCTATAAATTTTATTATCATTCGAAAACTCATTTAATGTAATCTGTAAACCGTGAAGCTATTGAAATCTCATATTTGTAAACTCTGATATTTATATAATTCGAATGAAAAAAATGTTTTAAAACAACTCAATTAGAGTTTATTTTTCATTGTTATAACTGTTGTACTATGAAGTAACACCCATTTTAAATTCAGCTGTGTATCATAAAATTGGGGGTGTTACAGCCACCCAACACCCAGCCACATGGGCATAAACGTTAGGTGGCCACACCCGATGCTCTATTGGCAATGTTTTAGCAATGACACGTCAACATAAATATGATACTGAAAGACTATTCAAAAGTTGATAACATCCGCTGAAACATTTTTAGCTTTAGTATTTATTTAGTTGGTAGTATATCACGATTTGTAGCTTAAATAGTTTACAACTCTAGTTTTTAATATTGTATACGTGTTATTGAGAAAAATAGCGAAGAAAAGCCAATCGGGATATCCATAACTAAATATGTCATATATCTATTATTACTTTCATGATATAAAAAACCATGAATATCCGATTGTACCCAGAATTAAGAAATTTTAATTCTAACATAAATGAGCTTTTTGGCTAAAAATTGAAAATTGTTAAAAAGTGGTCTTTAAATCCCTAAAAGCTTTTTGGCTACATTCGTTTTATAATTATAGTCTACTGTTGGCTTTTGAGGTTTTTAGTTTTCAATTTTGACCTTAAATATTTTTATTTGTGTTATATATTACTTGATTCAAAATATATGAATGAATCGAGTTTTAAATGTATTTTCCATTAGTATAATTTTTATAAAGTATTATATAAGACAATATAAAATTTAAAAATATATAAGGTCAAAGTTGGAAAACGAATACTTAAAAAGTCAACAGTGAACTATAATTATGAAATGGATGGAGTAGTAACTAGTTTTATGAGTGTTCTAATTTGGCAAATAAAACTTTATATTAACCACAAAAATCATCGAAATTTTAAATTATTCCATTCTTATGAAATAACTACAGTATGTTTAAATTGTCCATATACGCATCATCATGTTATACCTTAGTAATAAACACTCACGTCAGAATTTAACTACTCTCAACCAACTTTATGTACAACCAATATATGCAACATATCTTAAACTTGGTTACTATTTAATGAGTTTCACCATTCTTTATTCGTCAAAAGAGCAACCAGAGCCGTCTTTAAGTGAGTGCAAGCGGTGTCATTGCATTGACAACCACTTGACGAGGCCCTTAAAATTTGATGCACTTTTATTATATATATACACAATATAAAACTTGATTTTAATTAGTTCATGCACTTCTAATATATGTGTATTTTATTTGTATGTTTTAAGGTATTTTTGTGATGATGGCATAGAGTAACCAATCATGTTTCTTAATAAAAAAAACGGAACTTCCTATCATTATATGAGCCGGAGAATAGTGGATACTTGCATTTGCTTTTCTTGATTCATTGTTACTTTAATATATTAGCACTTATCATACATGATATAGTATCACCTCAACGGCTCAACCTCAACCTGAACCATGACTATGATATAGATCACTATTTGCTTTATAACGTGAATGTAAACCTTATCACGTTATAAGTTGTAAATATAGACAGTATGATCATAAAGTTGGGTGAGTAATAGAAAGGAGGGGAACCCCTACTTATTAGTTATTACAAAATGCTAATATATGCTTTTAAAGGCTTTGACTGGTACTAATTAATTAGTCTCATGCAATAAATTGACAACTCGACTGTTTTGAGCCACGAAGATGGACCATGTATTAAGGCGTCCCAAAAGGGCTAGAAAAGACATTCAAGGATAAAAGAGAAAAGTTAGAAACACTTCGAGGATACGGCTAGATCATCTACATCAAAATGGTTTATGCTTTTAAGATGAACACGTTTAAATTTATGCGTTAGTGGTTTTAGCCTTTCAGTTGCACATTAGAGTTTTACGAAGTTGACTAATTTGTGACAAAAAATGAAAAACCAAAATGCAAATTACTTTTTCTATATTCCAAAAGCCTAAATTATGCAGCTTGTTAACTAACTTGTTAGAGTAATCTCAACCCGTCGTCTACTCTTGCGTACCAATTTTCTAATAGTTTGAGTTATACTAACCTACTATCAAAAAAGTCACTCTTAAATATTAAGTTTTTATTTTCAACGCATTCAACCATTTATCCCTGAATCATTTTCAATGAAAATAGATTTGCACATTGTTTCTTTTGATTGAGACACTTCAAGTATCACATCAAACAGTTGTATCATATTTACATCATGTTTTAATAACTTGTATGGTGAGCGTACAAATAAAAAACAAAAATATGCAAATCACCTTCTATTTTCAATAGGTTTAGTTATACTAATCTTTTTCAACCTTATTATCAGAGATGGTATACCCTCCACCATGTTTCTATTTGCTCAAAAACAATTTTTTTTTTTTTTTTTTTTTGAAAGATGGGCTTCATTATAAGGAGAAGCAAGGCCAAAAGCCATTACAACCAACATAGATAAAGTACCATTTCAATCAAGACTAGAGGCCATATGAAGAAAAACCTAACAAACATTTCAGTGACGAACTTGCCAGACGTAAACGAACCACCAAACCTCGAAATGACTCAATACTTCTTCCATATAAATATAGGAGAAGTACGATAAACCCCATCCTTAACTAATTTATCGGCATCAAAATTGCATTACCCATATATATGAACAATCTATTTGAGCAATCATCTATCTCTTACAAGTTACATCAAAAGTGTAATAAAATGGTAATTTTATCTATTGTTTCTCCCCTTTCTACTCAGTAGGTTCTCATTTTAATATCTAAATGAAAAATAGTAATTTAAATTTGGTCACATTTTTTTAATAAACTCTTTTCACAAAGGCATTTATAATATTTGCAATCTCACACAATTATCCGACCATAATAAGACTTCACTAATAAGTCACTTGAAACATATAATAGCCACAAAGGCATCTATACCATTCACCAAGTTGACATAGTTCAAGTAGATACTCGAAGTACTACTTATATCTATATCTATAAAGTATTATAAAAGCAAAAAAAAAATCAATCACAAAAAGAAAACACAAGAAGAATAAAAATTGACTTGCTTAGCACGAGTACTATACAAAGTAAATGAAATTTAATGACAAGTCTCCAAAACTAAAAGGACTGAAAATGTCAATTATGCAATAAAAGAGGGACCTCAAAGCAAGTAAAGTGGTCTTTTTAAAACCATATAATTCATCTTCCCACTCTCCCCAAACAATAAGTTTCTTCTCCGCTCAATTCCACGTCATATTTTCCGTCTTCGTCTTTCTTTCGCTTTCGTTAGTTAGTTAGTTAGCGGTGAATAGAATTCTGTTATAACGGTTAAAGAATCGAATACTTGAAGAAGAAGCAACTGCTTCTCACATTTACTCTCTGTAAGTTCTTTTTACATAAAACTAACTGCATTGATCGGTTTATGTTTTCTTTATTCATTTACTGTGAGTATTTTATGTATTTTCGATTAATTTAATCAAGAATTTGTTATATTTGATTGATTATTTCATTTATTTAAGTTTACATTATGATGATTAGATGAATGTAGTTTGGATGTATGAATTACTTTCTGTTATGTTCTTTTGTATTTAAGAATTGATGTGATTTTTTTGTTTCTTTAAGTTAAAATTCTGGAATTCATGAGATGAATGTGATTAATTACTTGGTTTTATTTTGAAATGTGAATTTGTTGTAATAATGTTTATTTTGAAACGTCATGTGATGAATGTATTACTTTTTAATACTAGAAGTTATAATATTTTATATAATCAGATGAATGTGATTATTTTATGTAAATAATGTTATGTTTAATCAAGAAGTCGTAGTAATATTTATGAGTTATTTCTATTTTCCTGAATTAAATTTGAGTATATTAATTTCTTTTGTTTACGTTATTATGCAAACTGTAAATTTAATCAAGAATTATATGTTTGATTATATTTGGGAATTGATGTGATCAGTGTAATCAGAAAATTGTATTATTTTTGAACTATTTTATTCATATAATTAAATCTTGAATTGAAGAGATGTATGTCATTTGGATGTATTAATATTGTATATCTTATATTTTTTTATATAAAATGTTGATAATTTTATTAGGAATTTAATCAAGAAACTGTAATATAATTTATTTATTAAATTAAATCTGAGAATTGATGAGATGGATGTAATTTAGATGTGTTGATTATTTGTTGTTATGGATTTTCTTGTATAATTTTTTAGTTTAATCAAGAATATATAATTGTGTATAAAATTTATTTGAATTAATATAAATAATTGATGTGATGAATTTAATCTAGATATTTTAATTACTTGTTGTTTATGTTTTTATTTAAATTTTAAATAACTTGTCAATGTTTGTTTGTAGTACAATTAAATTTAATCAAGATTTTATGATTATTTAAGTATCTCATTAAGTTAATTATTGTTGTGTTTTTATTTTTTTATATAAATTGTGATTTTGTTAGGATTTATTTGTAGTACTGCTTAGTATAATCAATAATTTATAATATTTTCTAGTATTTTATTTTATAAATTTAAATTAAATTTGAGAATTGATGTGTTTACTGTAAATTGGATGTAGTATTGAATGTGAATTTGTTAGTGTTCTAATAGTATCTTGATTTGTTTTAATAAACATAATTTAAGGCTTCTTATATTGCATTTTGTTTGGATATATAATAAGGTGGTGATTTACAAGGAAATGAAGGATGAAATCTTGGGTGCAAAAGTTAAAATCAGGAAGTCTTTTTGCTCGTTCGAACAAGGGTGAAGGTTCCAGTACTGATGATCATGATGATCTTTTATGGAGTAAGGATTTAGAAAAGCATGCATTGGGCGAATTCTCGTTTGCCGTTGTACAAGCCAATAAAGTTTTGGAAGATTTCAGCCAGGTGGAGATTGGTCAAAACGCTACCTTTGTTGGTGTTTATGATGGTCATGGTGGTCCAGAAGCTTCACGCTACGTGTGTGATCATTTGTTTACGCATCTCATAAGTAAGTCTTCTCTTCACTTTCACATAAATATTGATTAAACGCTTTGGGAGTCTGTGTTTTGGGTATGCTTAGCAGGGTTGTACTTCATACTTTCGTGGTTGTAATCTTGTATCGCTTGTTTGATGAATTGCACTATGATTTGGCATCATAGTGTTTGATTGATTTAGTTAACTTGTTTTCACATTTGTATCTACTTGCATATATGGTATCCTTTCTTCACAGGAGAAGTGAATGTTAATGTCATTGCTGTTTGTTGTAAAAAATACAGTTAATAATGGTAAAACCACTGATTTTTTTTGCTCAAGATTTACCCCCTTCATTTTTTGGTCATTTGTTTCAGTTTATCTGTGAGTACAGTAAGAATTTTGGGACAAAAAAAAGGTCTATGGAACGAACCAGTGAGAAAAAACTGTAGGGGTTTAATCGCCACAATGATGAAAGTTCAGTTGTTTCACCATTATTAGCCCTAGAAGTTACTGAAAGAAGTCAAGAATTTTTTCAAATTTGGAACAAAAAGTAATATTATTAGTACTATTTGTTGATTTTGGTTCGAATTGTTTGTTGTTTAATAGATTTTGCAAAAGAAAAAGGACTGATGTCCTCAGAAGTCTTTGAAAATGCTGTTTCTGCTACCGAAGCAGGATTTCTCACGGTGGTGAGCAGGGGTTTAGAATTGAAGCCGACGATAGCTGCAACTGGTTCTTGCTGTCTCGCTGGACTCATATCGGAAGGCACATTGTGTATTGCTAACATGGGCGATTCTAGAGCTGTTTTAGGGCGTGTAAAGAAGCGACGACAGAAGAAAATTGTAGCTGAGCAAATCACTGAGGATCATAATGCTTGTGTACGGAAAGTTAGAGAGGAGCTCAAGTCAGATCATCCAGATGACCCGGAAATTGTGGTCATGAAACAAGGCGTGTGGCGCATCAAAGGCATTATTCAGGTTTTGGTGTTTGATCCTTTAATATACATAGTAATAGAGGCGGAAATCTCAACCCATTGAACTATAAATTTCTATATTTTGGTCATGTTATATTTCCCACAGGTTAAGTGGGGAATTTTTGGAAACCTACCTAAAAGTGAAACGGGTCGATTGGGTTGACTGGTTTTATAAATATTGTAAACCTCCAAAAGCGATTTATTAATAAGAAGTTAGATCATTATCTCAGTTAACAGTCTCAAAAATTAATACTTTCAAAGAATGGACAAACATGTGTTGACGGGTCGGTCCAACCTGATGCATCCGATCGGACCAGGTTGACTCATTTTAATATGACACAAATTGTGCATTTCTATCTTAGAGGTTAGATGTTCAATCTATTGCGGGTGTTTTCAGATTTCGAGATCCATAGGAGACCTATACTTGAAAAAGCCAGAATTTGCTATGGACCCATCATTCCCACGGTTCCACGTTCCTACTCCTATCCAGCGACCTGTTATAAGAGATAGCCCGTCTATATACACTAGAGAGTTGAAACCTGACGACAAGTTTATTGTGTTTGCATCGGATGGGTTATGGGAACACATGTCGAATGGACAAGTAGTCAAGATTGTTCACAAGAACCCGAGAGAAGTAAGTTTGATCTCTTTCTTTCAAAATTCAATTGTTTAACACTGATGCTTAATTGTTGTAATCCTGAGTGGTCAGTAAACCTTGAAAATGGACTGAAACAACCAAATCTTACAAGTTAACAGGTTTTGTATCGTTTGGTTTGAATCAGGTAATTGGAGTGCGAGACATGTTATAAGGGTGTCCGATAATGGGTCAAATGTGTGTGGGTCAAAACGGATTTTTGTTTATGCACTAATCGGGTTTAGTTAACCTTGTCAATTGTTTTTCTATTAACTCCTGTAATAAGTATGATTCTAAAATATAGAATTGCAGCAATCATCTACTCTTCTCAACAGAGCAATTTAGTTGGCTGTATGCTTTTTTATAATAGTATCACTTTCGCTGACTTTCGACCCGTTTGACCTACTACTTGTGTTTTCTTTAGCTATCTTTCAACTTGCCCATTTGACAGGGATGAAACATAACACGACTAGACTTTCTATTTACCATCTGTTTACACCTCTAACAATGTTTTCAATTGTCTTTGTGTTTAAACGATAGGGAATTGCAAGAAGGCTTGTTAAATTAGCAATGATTGAAGCTGCTCGGAAAGGGAAAAGGAAGTATGATGTAGTGAAGAAGCTGGGGAAAGGGAATAGGCGTCTGGTTCATGATGATATCACGGTAGTTGTTGTTTTCTCGACCAACAGGTAAATACAGTTGTCGATGAGGTATCGATTCGTGGGTTCAGTAGCTCAAGTGTGCCATCGGTTTTTAGCAGCTTGCAAGGTGTTGAAGAGAATGCACCACAATCAACTGAAGAGGCGTCTTGAATGACAAAACAAAGGAAGTAATGAGTTTTGAATTGATAGAGAATTTTCTTTTTTCATTTTCTAACTGTCGTGATTGTAACTGAAACGAATGATTTAACCAATTCTACATTTTTTTGTCTGAATGTTTGAATAAGAAAGTTTACTTGTCACATGCTTGCATTCTCCTAATAATATCAGTCACATCATAGTTATCTAATTTTATACAAATAATTATCAACAACAGTTGATAATATTCAAGTAGGGAAGAAGGAAAATCACTATCACTGGCATACTTTTTTTGGTAGACACTTTAAGGCATATATTAGGGGTCTGCGTGATAAGTTTCAAAGATATTGGGGACTAACTATAGAGAACTACAAGGGTCTTGGTAACATGTCATACAAATTCAGAACTTTGCTATTATTCATCACTCAACTGAGTGATGATGTATGCAAAAAAACGTTAGGTGCTGGTGGATATCAACAAGCAGGAATGTCTAATTGGTAAAATCACAATTAGAAGGGAGTTTTTATGTTTTATCATTGATTGATTTTCTTACTAAAAGGATAGTTTCCAAATTTGTTATTTGTCAGAATGTGAGGCTGGTACTTTGTCATATAATTCACTTTTTAACGTAGTTCAGCAAAACATGGTTATGTTAAATCATCTCCGCAGTTCATCATAGTTATTCAATTTTATACAAATAATTATCAACAGTTGAAGTTACTAGCTTATTTATGAAACTGTGTTATTCCCTTGTTTAACTATTTATATTAGTTTGTTCTATTAGATCGGGATAAAAATGATATAACTGGTATACTTATGAAACAATACACATATGATTGAGATAATCCTTTTGACTTGAGTAGATAAAACAGAAAGGATACAAACCATTCTATTAGGTAAATTAAAGAAACACAAATAAATATTTATGAATGCTAAAACAAATTACTGGTTTTAAAAATTTATGTGTCTGTCATTACTGCAAATAACCAAACGAGAACAGATGTTGTTAGAGCAGTTGATCCAAGGTACATGAACCAGTTATGGATGTTCATTGTCTAGCTTGGTTATCTTGGGTCTACAATATCTGTCAAAGGTTGAAATCAATAAGCTTGATTTGATTTATTTTTAACCAAACAGAGTGGTTAACGCTCTAAATCGAACAAAACTGGTTAGTCAGCCACTTTGGTAGTCAACCAGGCTCCCTATGAAACGAGTCACAAGATGTTGAAGCCTCGGAGAGAGCCTCAGGACTAAAGTTCATGTTTCTTATAACAAAACACATGTTGCTTTATAGTTTGGGTTTTTAACAAGTCTACTATGGGCAAGAATTTGGGACCGCGAAAAGGACGTCCGGACCATAAATATCTGTTTTAAATAAAATATGTGAGTCCGGAATGTGAGTCAGGACGTCCTTTTCGTGAGTCCGACCGTCGCTTTTGGTGTCTTAACGTGTCTCTTTTGTTTAAATTTAACATTTTTCTGTATTTGTTTTGAAAACTTAAAATGGGTGATGGGTCAACTCAACTAACCCACCATTAACCAGAACTAGACCCCTCCCAAACCTTTTTAGACTCAACTCCACAAAGTTTATTTTCGTATCATCTTTATTCTTTAGGTCGTGTAGGAACGGGGATGCAACTCGAATAAGCAGGTTGGAAACAAGTCGGTATGGTGGAGTGTAAGCGGGTTGTAAACAGTGGATGCGTTGAATTTGTTGTTTTAAATTTATAGATTCTTAATATTAACTTTAACGTTAAGTCAATTAGAACCATTTTTAATCATATACTAAAAGTGTTAGGCAACATGAGTCATGACACATTTCAATCGGAACCTTTTGGAACTAAAAAATAACTCATTTATTTTTATGTCATTATCTGTGCCGGGATCCAAATTATTGCCCATTGTACTACTTCATTACACTAAATAAACTATAAATATCAAGGAAACAGGAGTCAACCTTGATAGGACGAATAAATAACTACCACGTAATATACCTATTATTTTATGTGCCGGTCTCAATTATGGCAAAAAAAACAAATAACAAGTAACCATGACAAATGGTTGTGAGAAATCAGTAACTAGTACAGTAAAAACTACGGAATCTGAAACATCTATCAGCAGTTGATCCTACAAAGCTTTGGTATTACAATTTAACCATCACCTTCAAAAGGACACGGGCATTATCATTGTCGACCACCTTATCCAATTTTAAATAGGTTAATTTAGGTGTTGTCTGATGTGGACAAAACTACATTGGTTAAAAGAGACGATCTCCTGATAGACCTGAATCCATGTCTAGTGGCATTGGTCAATAGAGCAAGATTCTTAATTTAGCGCCAATCTGTCACATATAGATTGATATGCAGCACTGCAGACCTTGAATTTCTCCTCAGCGACAGCCTGTTCATGTACACCATCGTATTAGTATTGTTGGAAACCAACTCACGTAGATGATACACATACAGGTGTAAAAGGTGTAATGTAATGTATATTATCTGTGAAGCAACCGTCGCCATTAGATGTGGCAGGCTGGTTAACAGCGTTAACAGGGTCATTTTTTATACGAGTCAAACTGGTCAACCAGACATTTTTTTCCCTTTTTTTAAAGTTTATACGTTAACCATAATTACAAAAAACAATACTATTACAATAATAACCTAAATCTTTGAATGAAAACTAACACTTTGAACAAATTTCAACCCATTTGACAGGTTCCACTATAAGGTAAATTCTATGATTTGGCCTGTTTGAGATCTAACACAGCCTAAATCGAGTCGGTCATGATAAGTAAATGGGTCGAGAATGCCTATCTCTAGTCACAAGCAAGCAACAACGTACAAACTTTGTGCGCAACAGACTCAATATGATCCTAAACTGTGAGCACTCTTCTGCTTACTCTTTACTTGCTAAAATTTGGGTTCGTATACCATAGGCGCTAAGCCCCATAAGTAGTGTTTTCATGAGATTTTCTTCATAAATTAACTACTATAGCAAATATGAATTAATAAACCATAGTAACAAAAAAAAGAAAAGAAAAACAATTTCATACAGAGTAATGGGCTTGACAAAAGCCTAAAGATATTTCCTTTTACGATTATAAATAATAGAACGCAACGTACCTTGGAAGAACCCTCATGACGATCTGGATGCCATTTCAGCGCACAAGCTCGGTATCTGGAAAACATAGTATGAGACACTAAAAATCAGTAGTAACCAAAGAGTAAACCATTATTTGGGATCATATTATTGGGTGAGCATAATGAGAAGAGCAGGTGAGTTGGGTAATGGGTCAAAACAGGTTTCTGTGTCAATACGAGTAAATACCAAGTATGGTATCCTGCATCTCAAAATACTTTTTGTCCAAAATTCAATTTCTCTATAACACTTGGTGTGCCAAATGCTCAAACATAGTCACAAAAACATATTATTTCAATAGCAATATAAGAGGTTGTATGCAGTAAACATACACTCTGGGCAGCTTTTGACATGTTTCCTGTCAACTACTATTTTTTATTTTATTTTACAATGTTTGAACCTTTAGATATAAAACAAAAGTCAAATGGACCCGTTAATAAACACGTGTCAAAATAGTTTGTACCAAATTAATCCAGAAAACACAAATTGTTCACAACAAATTCTATTTTGGTCTTTAAACTTTAAAGGCAATATTGTAGTCTGATGATAATAAATCTTTATAGTACCATTATAGAAAAATTAAAGGAAGCTCGAAAAGCTTACGCGTTCTTAACATCTTCAAGACTTAAAGGACCAGAACCACTTAAACCAAGGGTCATCCTGTCTTTTCTTAAATCAGTTCCCACTCTGTCTGACTCGGATGACGATTCATCTTCATCATCATCATCGCTATCTTCGAACCGTTGTCTCCAATTCCATGAAGTTCGCTGATTACTGTAATAGCCAGATGAGCTCCTTGGTGGTTCATTATTTATAAAAGACCAAAAGTAGAACCCATTTCCACCAAAAGCAGAACGGAAAATTGTCTCAACTTCTTCACCATCTTCATAGAACTGGAACCCTTCTGAAGGATCAGGTCATACCAATTTTTAACTTGTTCATTAAGCTTCATAAACCAAAGATATACTTGTTATATAAATGGGCACTTACTTTTGCGGGCCCTAGCCTGGGCCCCTTTACTATTGGCTCGGGTCCCACCAAATCCTCCAGGACCACCACTATGACTTCTAAACCATGAGCTTCTATGACTTGAAGACGGGTCAAATTCATCATCATCATGCCAGCCCTATATGTACAGAAAGACATAAGCCAGAAGGTCAACAGACTTTGTAACTAAAAAACAGATGTTGACAACATGCATGGAACATAATCAACATATAATATAATAAGAATTGGGAGATTCAAATTCCATTTGAACTTTTGAAGGATGGATGTAGTGCCGCCAAAACACTATAGCTGGTGAAACAGCTAAAGTTTAGGGGGGTCAATACCATGTCCATATTTCTCTACATTTTATGAAAAACTAATATGATTACAAATACTATAAATGAAAATAATGAAACGATTTCTCCAGGAAAAAAGAAAATAGATGGTTGTAAGCATTGGAGTACATTTTTGGGCAACTTTTCAGCTACATGTTTTTTAATTTCCATTGGATTCGTAGGCAACAAAAACTGACCTGTGTTAAATATATGGCTTAAAATTTCCCACGCTAACACCTTAGAATCTATTATACTATTCATGTTCTATAAATGACCAAATTAACTAAACACTGGGTCACTGGTATTTCATATGTGTGATTGTGAACTTTACCTGGAAAAGGTTTTCAGCAAAAGCATTAGCATTCCTCAGCATTTCTTGTTTAGCATAAAACTTTCTTTGTCTTCTTGAGTTGAAGTTGGGTCTCTGAAAGTAGTAAGAGGCACAATTATGGTTTCATCATTGATAAAAAAGGGATGCACATGCTTTGGGTCGAAGTCGATTGGTGACAAGGTTTACGAATAGCCAAAGTAATATTCTAGTGTAGGGCATTCACATTGCATTCCAAGAGCATCAATCTTAGAAGGTTAGTTGACATATCAAGATCAGTGAGGATGTTAGTCATAGGATGAAAACTGATAAAGATCAAAAGGATAGCAGTTAATTAGAGCAAACTAGTGACAAGTTATGGATAGATAAATCAAGCCTGGCTTTTGAAGTTGGGTCTCTGAAAGTAGTAAGAGGCACAATTATGGTTTCATCATTGATAAAAAAGGGATGCACATGCTTTGGGTCGAAGTCGATTGGTGACAAGGTTTACGAATAGCCAAAGTAATATTCTAGTGTAGGGCATTCACATTGCATTCCAAGAGCATCAATCTTAGAAGGTTAGTTGACATATCAAGATCAGTGAGGATGTTAGTCATAGGATGAAAACTGATAAAGATCAAAAGGATAGCAGTTAATTAGAGCAAACTAGTGACAAGTTATGGATAGATAAATCAAGCCTGGCTTTTGAGACCCAGGAATCTCCTATTGTTCAACAAGAAGAAAGCAAAACCAATTTTCTGAATGAATCCCCAAAACCAGTAATCGACCCTAGTATAGGCAATAAACCAAATTAACATAATTGACTAGTAACTATTAACTAATGACGTTCAGCCCCCTCGAGTCTTGCGCTTGTACACATGGCGCCAACGGTTCATATCATCACCCCCGCCCTGAAAAACCACCTTGTCCTCAAGGTGGAAACTAGGAAACTGCTGCTGAATGTGCTCAAATATCTCCCAAGTGGCTTCAGTTGGTGGTAACCCCTTCCATCCAATCAGCACCTCCCGTTGTTCCCCCATCATACGAGTTCCCAACACCGCGTCAGGCTCCATTACAGGCTCAGTCGCATAGGTAGCAGGCAAATCCGACTGAACCTGCTGATTACCAATCACCTTCTTAAGCTGGGACACATGAAAAACCGGATGAATGGTCGACGTAGGAGGCAATTTCAACCTGTACGCCACCATCCCGATTCGTTCCATCACCTCATACGGACCATAGAATCGCGGAGCTAACTTCTGATTGGCCCGCTGAACCACAGACCCCTGGCGATACGGACGTAACTTCAAGTAAACCATTTCCCCAACATCAAACGAGACATCCCTCCGCTTCCCATCAGCCTGCTCTTTCATCAACTGTTGAGCACGTAAAATTGTCTTTTCAGCTCCTCCAACATCTGATCCCTCTCCTGTAAATACTGATCCACCTCAAAAGTAAGAGCGGTTCCGCGATCATAAGTAAGCATACTAGGCGGATCTCGGCCGTATAACACCTTAAAAGGAGTCGTACGAATAGCCGAGTGATACGAAGTATTATACCAATATTCAGCCCATGGCAACCATTTCACCCATTCCTTCGGTCGGGAAGATGCAAAACACCGAAGGTATGTCTCCAAGCTACGGTTCACCACTTCAGATTGGCCATCCGTTTGTGGGTGATAAGCCGTACTCCGCTTGAGTGTCGTTCCCTGATACTTAAAGAGTTCCCTCCAGAAGTGACTAACGAATACCCGATCAGACACGATCGATTTTGGAACCCCATGTAGGCGTATTACCTCCCGAAGAAACACCGTAGCAACTGATGCGGCCGTGTAAGGATGCTTTAAAGGCACGAAATGAGCCGACTTGCTCAAACGATCGACAACCACCATTATCACACTGTATCCTGTTGACTTTGGCAGCCCATCAATGAAATCCATAGAAAGGTCCTCCCAAATTCGTTGTGGCAATGACAGAGGCTGCAATAATCCTGCTGGAGATAGGTTAGAATGCTTGTTTCTTTGACATACCCCGCACTCAGCCACCATCTTAGACACATCCCGACGCATCCCAATCCAGTAAAATTCCCGAGATAACCGCTGATACGTCTTTTGAGTACCCTCGTGACCCCCCATGACTCCACCATGCATTTCACGAAATAATAGGGGAATCAACTCAGATACTTGCGGTAATACCAGTCTCCCTTGATAACGAACCAAACCCTGGTCCAAACTATAGCCGTCAGTCCCATCCTCCCCTAACTCTACTCGTCCCCGCAAGGCAACGATTTCAGGATCGATCCTGAGATCCTGCATCTGCTGATCTGATAATCCCACCGATGTCACAGACAACATACCATACTCCATATCCTCCCCACGTCTAGATAACGCATCAGCCGCGCCATTCTCCCTTCCGGGTCGGTACAAAATCTCAAAATCATACCCCGACAACTTAGAAACCCATCTTTGATGCTCCCCAGGTACTGTTCGCTGCTCCAACAGAAACTTCAAGCTCTTCTGATCTGTGATAACAGTGAACTGACGCCCTAACAAATAAGGCCGCCATTTTTGAACTGCCATCACTATTGCCATCAATTCCCGCTCATATACTGATTTCAGCTGTGCTCGTGGTCCCAAAACTTGGCTGAAGTAAGCAATCGGTTTACCCTCCTGCATCAAAACCGCCCCTATACCCTGTCCCGAAGCATCAGTTTCCACCGTGAAACGTTTCGAGAAATCAGGTAATGCCAAAACCGGTAGCTTGAGTCATTGCCCTTGAAGTTTTCGAAATCGTTTGTCGCCTCATCTGTCCATATAAAACTGTCTTTTTAATAAGTCAGTTAAAACCGAGCAATCTTCCCATAATCTTTTACAAATTTCCGATAATAACTGTCAACCCGAAACCCTACAAGTCCCTAACACTTGAGGAACTGGCCAATCTGTCATGGCGAGATCTTTGATGGATCGGCCTGTACCCCTCACCTGTCACAATGTGTCCTAAATATTCCACCCGTTTTGCCCAAAACACACTTCTTCTGTTACAATACAACTTTTCAGCTCGTAGCTCCCAAAACCACAGACAGATGCTCTTGATGTCCTCCATTGTTCGGCTATAAACAAGGATATCATCAAAAAATACCAACACAAACTTCCGCAAATACGAGCGAAACACCCTGTTCATCAAAGACTGGAAAGTAGAGGGCGCATTAGTCAACCCGAATGGCATTACTAAGAACTCATAATGCCCTTCGTGCGTCCTAAAAGCTGTTTTGGGAATATCCGAGTCTTTCATGCGAATCTGATGGTATCCCGATTTCAGATCCAACTTACTGAATACCGTCGCCCCATGTAATTCATCCAGCAACTCATCAATTACGGGTATAGGAATTTGTCGAGCAGTTGATTTATTGAGACCACGATAATCAACATAACGCCAACCCCGTCTTTCTTTTGACTAGCAAAACCGGGCTTGAATACGGGCTAATCTTTGGGCGAATAATCCCGCCTCATCATCTCTCTACCAATCTCTCAATTTCGTCCTTTTGTAGTTGCGGGTAGCGGTAGGGTCGCGCGTTTATGGGTTCCGTGCCACATTTCAATACAATAGCATGCTCATGGTCCCGCGAGGTAAACTGTCGGCATAGAAAACACATCCGAAAAATCGGTTAGTATTTTATCCAATCCGGATGAACTGCGATTCGGACATTTCGAGACCACCAGTTGCTATAGTAACAATATAGCCTCGTCAAGATTAGATAACCCAGTGCGAGCCGTAGGAGGTTTCCCCAGCGGTGCAAGCCAGACTCGCGATCAGCGTTACTGCTCCCGCATCTTTGGAATGTCATGGTTAGTTTTCTCCAATTAACCCGAGTTTCTCCCAACTGTCTTAACCATTTCATCCCTAGTATAACATCCGTACTGCCTAGTTCTAATGGATAAAAATCATCAGTAACAACCAGCCCAGGTAGTTGTAACTGCACCCCACGACATAAACCGACACTCTTTTCTGATCTCCCGTTCCCCAAAATCACCCTAGTTTCACGAGTCCCGGTAACTTTCAAAGTCAGGGGTTAACCAATTTAACAGATACAAAATTGTGGGTTGCCCCACTATCGATTAGAACTATCACCTCAAAGCCATGGATGTTACCTCGCAGTTTCATTGTATGAGGATTTGCAATACCTACCACAGATTGGACCGAAACCTCCACATAGTCCAAATGCGGGTGCTCTGCTCGTCTTCCCACCTCTTCCTCCTCATCCTCGTCCTCGGGAATGATCATCACTCGAGCGATTTTTACGGACACATGGTAGGGAAGCAAACTTTCCGTCGCATCGAAAACATAAGCCCTTTGCCTTTTATCCGCATAATCGCCTCGACATACGTTTAAAGGCGGTTTCCGACACCGCTACCTTGTCCTTGGTCCATCTCATCAGCCAACGCTCGAGATCTGACGATTCCCAGTGAAAGCGTGTGGTCGATTTAGGGGTTGCCCGCTTGTGTGCCTCAGCGACCCCATCGATCGACTCTCGTGATGACTAAGGCTAGTTTCATCGCATGACCCAACCCGTTACCGGTTGTTGAGTTGAGCAGTGATGCAACTCTGTTTGACCCAATGAAAACCACTCAGTACCTCCTCTTGTAACTCCGGTAATTGGCGACCGTCCTCTCGAACAAAGTGATGTATTCGGTTGTCCCGGTTTGACTAATAAAAGCTGTTCATGTAAACTTCCGCTGCGAGGTTGGAAGCGAGAAAGCAAATGTTTAGCTCTTCCCACTACGAAGCGGTTTCTGCTATCACTCCATGAAACCAAGATATTGGACCCTCTAAACACGTCATGGCGGCTCTAAGTCCTCCAAAGTAGTCATAGCAGCTTGAATATCGAAAACCGCTCGACTGGTATACCCGTTCATAAACATCATCCCCATTACACAAGGGCATCTTGAGTTTGTGACGATAATCGGTCCTGTTCCCCACTTGTTCGTGTCCGTGAACTAGGCGTGGTGGCGTCATCCGCGTGTTCACGATAATCTTCTCACGAATTTCCCGAAACGAGTCCTCGAAATTGTGAAGCGCTCCTTCCTATTCGGCGGTGGTCGTGATTACTGATTCTCTCTTGTTCCCGTTGAAACGGACGAAAATATCGACCCCATTGGGATGGGAAACCGCGAGAGTCGAAGGAGGCCGGAAAAACTAGTATAGGCCACGGTGGAAGGTTGTGTAGAGTGGTGTGGTGGGCGATAAACTAGCGGTTGGGTGAAGGTAAAGTTGTTGTGGGATGGGGTCGGGAAGTGGAAGGGTAGGTGGCGGTGGTTGGTGGGCCAGCGGTAGGGTGGTCGGCGATAGGGTGGTCGGTGGTGTGGTGATCGGCGGCTTTAGGGTTTTGATAGCATTCATGATTTATTGACTGTCGATCCGCTTCAACCTTGTTTTTGTCGATCGTTTCTTGCAACAAAGCTTGTTGTTCATTGCCTCGAATTAATTGTGGCTTTGATCGATCTTGTATTGTTCAGTTAAGCCTCTAAATCGGTTATCTTTGTCATCGTGAATCAATAATTCCTCGCGGTGGTTGGATTAGGGCTCGATACCAATTTGATAAAGATTAAAAGGATAGCGATTAATTAGAGCAAACTAGTGACAAGTTATGGATAGATAAATCAAGCACGGCTTTTGAGACCCGGGAATCTCCTATTGTTCAACAAGAAGAAAGCAAAACCAATTTTACGAATGAATCCCAAAACCCGATGTCGACCCTAGTATAAACGATAAACCAAATTAACATAATTGACTAGTAACTATTAACTAATGACGTTCGGCCCCCTCGAGTCTTGCGCTTGTACACATGGCGCCAACGGTTCATATCAAAAACAAAATGATTGACACCATTATAAGCATTGGGGGCCTTCTGATATTAAATCGTCCACCAGAAGCTGAACGGTGACTTCTATGGGACAATACAAATACTTTCTATGATTGATATAGAGCCGAGTGTTTAGCCGCAAAAAGAAAACATACAAACATAATAAGTGCAGCAGGGACATCAATGATGAGGTCCATACATAGTCGCGCGAGCGATCCGGTTTGGTATTTAGGTGCAGATATTACATGCGGTGGAGGTATGCTCATTTTGGATCCCTCTGGTATGATGTAACCTATGATTAGGATTATATTCCTAAGGTGTTATTATAATCAAATTTTTAAAGTATATCATTACTTAACAAATTCTGATAACCAAAATAGTCAAATACATAACTCAAAAGAATATAATCAAATACATAATCTAGTTAGTCTAGCCTAGTTCCTTTCCAATTATCAACAACATCTTCACCCAAAATTTTCTATTGCATATCACCGAGCCTTCTACTTAAGTATTTATACTGGCGGTTTCATGCTATAAGAAACTCATGATATAAGACAGATGTTTAAATGAACAAATTCCAACTTGTTAGCCTGTTCTATAAAACAAAAGTTTCTCTTCAGTGTGAAATATGACTATAAGTTTCTCACTACTAGTACTGGAATATATGAGCCATAACTCGACATCCACTCAATGGCGTCCATCGTTACAGCATCCACTTGAGGTGGCGCCAATGAATAAAGTCCATTCGTCAAGTGAAATGTTGCAAACTCCTCTCTTAATATGTGTTCAACAATTCTTGCAAAAACTAGCAATAAGCCATGTTCAATTTCTACGTCTTAAGTTAGAGTTTTTCAAAAGAGAGAGGGGGGGGGGGGGGGGGTTTTTCTCACGATAACGTATTTCCTAAATCCGTGGAGATGATGCAACCCCAAACAGCACATCTTCTCCCACCATCACATCTTTGATCTCTACTAGATTTTGCCCATTTTTTTTGGACCATCGCCATCAAAAAAATTAATAACAAGAAGTTAGATATTGCAAAATTCTCTTTGCATCATCCCAAATTTCTTCACTCACAATAGTCTCAGTTTTCTTAGTTTTCCGATCCTCGTTGTTTTACCAAATCCTTCCATGAAAAAGACAACTGTTATAGCTAGAACTCCCTACAATCTACTACCTTTACAATAAAATATAACAAAAGGCAGAATGGGACTTAACTACTTTCAACAACCTAAACTTCATATTTTCTTTAATATTAGTTAAGTCGTGCATGTGATTATAAAAAGACTTTACAATCATTCTTCCCTTATATGTATTCAACAACCACTAAAAATTGTTTGCATAGCTTTTGGAAATCAAGTTTAGCTCGTGAACACAGCAAGGAGACCAAATATGCGTTTGTGATCTCTGTACTTATTTAGTTCATTGCGTTGTCCATCATAACTTGGAGCATGTCAGCTGAACCTACAGTTTTAACTTTTTATTTTTAAAGACCTACTAAACAAATTATATTGGTTGATGGACATGTATAGTAAAAAGAGTAATCTGATTGACAAGTACTTTCTGAATCACTCATGCTTCATGACTTTTATAGAAGATAAAAATTAGACTTGGTAAAAGTAGTCAAGCACCAATTTGCCTCCCACTACATTTTGTTGGAGATGTTTAGCAGATTGTAAAGAGGCTCTAGCTAGAACAATTGCCTTTATCATGGCCGGATAGGGTAAATTAAAAGAGATGAATACACTCGAAAAATTAAAATAATTGCTGCTCAGTGAAGTTTTTTGCAAAATACAGAGCATTGTTTTGCTATAACAAATTATATGTTCTCGCTGATCAAAAATATGCCAAATATATGAAAAGATGGATAGTATGTTAGAAGAGATAATGGATGTGTGGTGGGATATCTATATGGTTCTTATTACTTTGACACTAAGAGAACCGGTGACGAGGTCGAGCAGGCGAGCCGAGCGTGACAGAGAAGCCGAATTTCACAAAACATGAGCAAAACCGAGCAAGATCGGTTCGGTTCGGCCAGGTTTCGGTTGATCGGTTCGACCCGATTCACATGCTTTAAGTGCGTGTTTGGTCGGTTTGGGTCGGACGAGCCGAACCGACCGAACCGAAACCGAACCGATAAGACATAATCAAACCGAACCGAAAATGGTCGGTCCGTTCGATTCGATCCGGTTCGGCTCGGTTTTCTCGGTTTTGTGCTTTCCACAAAAGAATGTGTTTGCTAGGTGGGAAAATATGGCAATCCCTTTACCTTTGAAACTTGCATTTACTCCATGGTTTTATGATACATCTTATCTTAAAAAATTAAGACCCGTTGGAATCCCTAGAAAAAGTCAAAATTGAGAAAAAGACATACTTGGTGTAACGGAAGCTTTTGCAAGAATTGTTAAAGATGGGAAAGAAGAGCAAGTATCAAGTTTGCAAACACTTAAGAAGGCGCTTTTTTCAATGGCATAAGCTAAAATTGCAGTTGCGACTCAGGAAGCTATTCATGGGTGGTCAAGCTATGGTTCAGAACCTCCAAGACTAACAGAAGCTCTAAGAGTAAACAAATGTAGCAACAAAAAGGTACTTTCACAGCCTATCAACAAAGCTTTGAGAAAATAGAGCTTGTTAGTTGCTACATTCACAATGTGAAAAGGACCCGCTTAAATAACCATTTGGTTGACAAGTATTTGTACCTTGAAACATCCGTCTTACAATTTATATTCTGAGAGTTGCAAAGAAGAATCACACAAAAAGTGGGACATGAAAACAATTCCAAAGCTCAAGTACAACACTAGAAGTTATGGATGAATATGGTAATAATGGGAAAGGAAAAAAATAAAATCTACTAAATAAAGTATTTCTTATAAGTTATGTTCGTTTTTACTTACGTATTTGTTTATTGGTTATGAGAATTTGTTAAGTAAGAACATATTTGGAAGTTTGGATTTTTAATACAATGTAGAAATATAATTCATAATTATCGGGTACACCATACACATTCGATGGTACATCATGCCTGAGGGATCCGAAATGAGCCTAACAACTAATTTATCAAACAAAAGAATGTGCATAGAAAAATATACGAAACTGAAACAATCAGCAGAGCTTGACAAATGGCTACTAGAATCAAAGAATAAAGGACTGTGTACAAAGATTCTTACCCGTGAACTCTTGTAAAAGCTTCCAGCCTGCCCAGATTGAAGAGAAAGAAAATGGTGAAAATCAGACAATAACAATCTGCCAAATGCAACATATATTCAAGTCAATATTACTTAATGTCCTTCAAGTTCTATGTGGTTTTGCAACCTTACTGTTATTTTACCAGTACCCTAAAAACTAATAACTTTACGAAAAAAACTATGCAATTTATCAATTGACTTTATCTAGAAACAATACAATTAGCAACCCGTTTCTCTATATGCACCTACCCCAAAATTTCCGATTAGATGCAAATCATTTACTCTGTCACTATGTATGTAATGCAACTAGTTCACATTTTTTTTACTTCAGGCTAGTCTCGTAGAATACATGTACTTATCTTGGCATCTTAATTGGTCTTTGTGCAGTTTAATATTACCAAACCAAATCATTAAACTTAGGGACATGTTCTTCATTTTTTTAGAATTGTACAATAATCAACGTGAAACATATGAGAAAGCACCTTTGGCATCACTTCTACCAACTTTGATCACTAAATTGTGCGACAATTAGCTCAACAACCAATATGGAGCACTTGTACAAACATGTTGGTTATATATGACATTGTCCATTTTATGGACGATTGGCTTCATTTTCGCTAGCAAATGAATGCTAATGACCATTTTGGAAGATTGCTTAAAATTTGTATTTTTCTTTCTATTATTACTAAACAATTGCTTTTTAAGACTGCTTATATACTAATTGCCTGAAAACAGCTTATTTCACTCATCAACAACAATCACCTTATCTTTTGTATCAAAATGCAATAACCAAATACGCCATTTAAATAAGCAATCCCAAACACCACTTCAAAACATAAACTATAATTTCCTATGCAAATAACCCTCCACACTGCTTATTCCTCCTAAATACAAATTCAGCAACCATAATTAGCCATTTTAAAAAGGCAATCCCAAACACCCTTTCAAAACTTATTTGCATTATTCCTATTCAGGCCTCAAAAGATACATTTTTCTGTTGCTATTTTTCAAAGAAAAGTTTAATTTGTTTCCAAGCAATTAACAGATATAAATTGACCCAAATGAAATAAAAACCATAAATTTAATCTAAACGAGTTAAAAAAAAAAAATGAAAATGAAGCTTACCGTTTCCCAAGTATTACGTCGTCTACGATGAAGAACAGGAGTTGAATGAAAAAAAGCAATTGCTTGATGAAATTGGGGGTTGTTTAGGGCTAATTTTGTAGCTCTATTCATTTCTCCAATTCTTTAAATTAATACAAAAAACACATGAAAAGTTGTAAGAATATGTCAAATAGGTTTTGGAAAAAAGGAATTAATTTAATTTTCAACCATTTGGATGGATGATGGTTTTATGCAGACATTTGTTTCAATGTCAAGCAAGTTTTTTGGGTGGTAACTATGGGTCCGTTTGGTTACTTGTCTAGGGACCAGGAGTGTTATCACGGGGTTGTTTGGTTAATTCAGTTCGGTTAATTCGGTTAAAAAAAATTTAGGTTAACTCGAGAAGATCGAAACAAATTCAGTCGGTTTTGGTTCGGTTCGATTCGGTTGAATTTTAATTGATGCGGTTTTAGGTTGGCCGAATAACCCAATTTCACTATTTTAAAAAATTAATAATTACATACATATTTAGCGAAAAATATATTTCAAGAATAAAAAGTGTTTTATTATATTATAATAACCTTCTAATAGTATTTTTATATATAGATATACATAAAAATATATAAATATATTAAAATATATATATTTATATGAATTGGTTTCGGTTCGTGTTAGGAATTGGAAATTCAATGTTAAAGTGTCGGTCGGCCGATTAAGGTCTAGCGTATGTTGGCTCGTAGGCGTGTCGTTATTTACTTTATTAAGTAGTTAATTAGTTAGTTTGTAGCGTAGTTTAGCGTGGTGCAACCTGAGTGGAGGAAGGACGGTCTTTCTGCATGTATCACGATCGCGGTAGATAGAAGGTCATTGTGTGCATAGTATAAATACCCTTCCATCCATGGAAGGGGTGGTCTTCATAATCTAACCTTCCATATTTTGTGAACCAAGTCTCTGCAGAAACACCTCTCTATCTTTCTCTCTAAATATGGCAATCATGTATTTTGATCATCAAGACCACCCGAATCATCAACACAATAATATATCGATCCTACAAATGGTACCAGAGCCAAGGTTTTTGTGTTTTGATGATTTATTGTTGCTTTGATACATGTTTCTAAACTGTTTTTGTGTCATGTTTTTATGGTCAAAATTCTTATCTTTTGATAAACAGTTTTTATGGTCAAAACAGATTGGTACTCAGTTTTTAAAATGTTTGTGTATTGCTTTTGGTCAAATAAGTCTCATGGTTTATCAACAGTTGCATATCTGTCTTGTCTCTTTATTTGGTCCAAAAAGATATATCAATCTGTAACCTGTCTTGTTCCATACCGTGACTTTTGATAGTCTAATGGTCATTCTTGTTGTGGTGATACAATGGTCAAACTGGGTCAAAACAGTCAAAATAATATGCAGTTTTATGCAGTTTTCTATGTTTTCTGGGTAACTATGAAGGTGGTCGGATATATGGTCGGAATAACGCCGAAAAAACTCAGAAATCTTACTAGCGACTTGTCACTTTGTCCAGATTCATTGAATCTAGCTAGCAACTTGTATTTACAAGTTAGCGGTTTGCAAATGAAAATGATAGCGACTTATGTTATTCTCACTAATCTTGTTGAAGATTAATCTTTCTCACTATCCGAAACCCACAAGAATAGAGAAATAACAAGTATGTTATTCTCTTTCTTTGTCTCGTTCCTTGAACAAAAATCACAACGAAAAACACAAACCATAAACCTACCTTAGACCCAATGGATCTTTGAAGTCGGTCATGTGTCATAGCCATCCACAGGCATCACGATGTAACTCGACCATCCACATGGCAAGTTATTGGTCGTCGTATCAAGAGTGATATTAGGAGGTTAGAAGCGATTGTGATGATTGATTATTATGATTGATGACGATTTGGTGATGAGAGTTTCAATCGGATTAGATTTGATGTGAACTGAGATAATTATTTTTGTTTGAGGGAGGCGGATGGTTTGAGAAAGTCGAGAGAAAAGGCGTGTTTTTAGAGAGATATTAGGGTTAAGATGTGAAATATTAGAATTGTGAGTTTGTTAAATGTGTTTTATAACCAGTTATTAGGGATGTTATACACGGTTTTATTGGGCTTCTACCTTTTACTTAGGCCAAGGTTTGACATGTTGCATGTTTGACATTGGGCGAGGTTATCTCAAGCCAAAATGTTTGGTATTTAGTTACATGCACCGAAGTACACAAATTGTGGACACATTGATGTAAAAGATTGGAGTGTCGGTTTATTATTAAGCTTGGTCGAGAGCAATTTGCTATTTCGGATTATGTGATCAATGGGTCGGGTATCATGACCTCTTGGGCGTTAACTGAACCTATTGTGGTATGTACTTATACTGGATCAGATTGAATCACTTGGGCTCAGAATATTATTTGAATGGATAGGCTTCGACCTGGCTTGAGTGATACTTGGATATGATTTGAGTGAATCGAGAGTTATTATTTGTCTTTGTTGAGATTGCATGTGAATCTCCTTGAACTTGAACAGAATGTTGTATTATGAGGTTGAGCTATTTTCTTCATCATGGGATGCGAGTTTTAATGGGATAATTTGTTATATGAATCAGGCTTGGTATTGAATATGGGATGTATGGATTTGGATGACGGATTGATGTGTTTCTCTAAATTGAAACAAATATCTGAGCTTTGATTACGAGTTTTGATTATTGGATTTGTGCTAATGTGTTTTAACGATGAGGTGTGTTGATGTGATTTGATGAGATGTGGTGTGATGATGTGATTCGTTGTAGTATGCAGATTGATACTTTGGGCTATACATCTTCACGAAAGAATATTAAGCGTGGCTTGAATTAGTGTGTAACCAGGTAAAATCCACCTTTATACTAATAATAATTCATTTTCTCGCACAATTTTTTTATTTGATTACTACAAATAGATAATATCTTGCACACACAAGCTTGCTCACTCTCATAGTTAATGCCTTTGTGTCGCACTCTTAAGTGACAATGGAAGTCTCATAACCATGGCATACTTGAAATTTCGGCATGGTCATCCATGCTAGTTTGTGCCTCGCATAACATACGGGATGTCGGTATAAAGGAATTCCTATATTATTAGCATTATTTCCAATACTATGTCACAAGTAAATTAGGGTTTCTTAAAGTTTTATAACAATTTCGATATTCGTCATAAACCACAATGTACAAATCATTAAACTTAATGTACAAGTTTAAAGCATAAAACCACAACTTTAAGGCATTTCCGGTTAAAACCCTAATTTGCAAATCTTATGATTTTATGTAAATAAAAATCACAAACTAAAATTTAAGATATAAATGAAACATTTATCAATTTCCAAAGTACAAGTTTATTAAACCAATGTACAAGTCATTAATGCATAAGAGTATTCATTTAATATAAAATTCATTATAAACCTTGGTGTACTTAATTTTAAGCACATTGTACAAACCTTTCAAGCACAAGTCTTAAAAAATTTTTTTTTTAGTAAGTACAACTAAACAATGCTAATGTACAAATATTAAAGCACCAAACTTAAGCCTTTACTATTATTTATTTACATGTAAAATTACTTAAACAAGTATTTCTCTAAATAAATTAGTAACCTAACTAGAAACTTATACCATTTACATCTTATGTACAACAATGCAAGCCCTAGTTACTACCCACTAAAGCCTCGCCCCTAATTACCCTAGTTAAAATGAAACTAACTAGTTACACTTTAGTTACTTAATGTTACTTGTATAAACACTAGCCATGAACATGTTACTTGCACCAAATTTTTACACATCACCTTATTTACTAAGACTTTTTACCATGGTAAATTTTAGTGGGTAAAACTCTTGGCTAGAGTTTTACCACACTTCCTCATGTTCTCTTGAATTCACATGAACCTCCCATGTGTTTTGATACACCTCACTATGTCCCTTATCTAGTGAGACATGATGACATCTCACTTGGAAGTCCATGCACCTCAAGGCCTATATATAACGCCCAATACATCATTCTCTTTGAGTCCCATGCAAACACACATGATACCATATTACCTACATGTTATACGCCCCATATAACCACTCATATACTCACAAATATTCTGAAGTTAAGACCCTAGTTAGTATTAAGCTAGAGCTTGGAAGGTGTGAAGTAACTTGGTGATCTTTAGCAACCATATAGGCGTTTACTTGAGACACACAACTCACAAGCTTGTAAGTACATTCACACTCTTTTCTTTAGTCATTTTAAACATTCAATAAAACATATAAGTAACTATAGACTTGTGTCATGTGGAAAAACAAAGCCAAAAATACTTTTTATAAGTTTATGTAATCTTTCTGTAACTGTTGCGCTCCATAGACAAACACCTATTTGGAATGCGTTTTTCTTAAATACTAGAACATGTTAGGAGTCTATTTAACAAGCAAAATGAACATCTAATCTAGTTATCAACACCCTATAGGTTTATACTACACAAATCGCAAGTTTTATTTTTCTCTCTCTGAATTCGTAAGCAGGCCTTACCCCCTTATTGCCCGCATTTATCTACTTCATGCTAGAGGTATTAGGGTAAAGCAAAGTACCGTTGTAAAGCCCACAGGATACTACAAAGCATTATGACCCAGTTAAAAAGCCTAGTCGTTATCTTTAAAAGCGACCACATTTTTGTGAAAGTCTAAATGCCAAAAGCTTTTACAATAAATACATGGGAAAACATGGGATTTTGATAAATTTGGTTAGGGTGTATGAGAAACATTAGAAATGGGTGAAACAATATTTCACAAGGTCGCATGCAAAGGTATAGTTTAAAGCGAACTTTTCATAAAGCGCGTCGTGGCGAGGGCCGTATTAGTGGACTTGTATCTTCTAATCAAAGGCGACTAGGACATGAGGCTTATGCCATTAAAAGAGCTTACATCATAGTGTTTGAAGGGTCGAATCGCTATAGAAACCTTATTTGGTCTAGTGTAAAACACCGCCTCTTTTAGCCCAGTTATTGCCCAAAACAACAAAAGCATAAAACCCCTACTTTGTTAAATCATTGCGACCAAACCGTAAGTTTAAGATCTCTAGTTTGAACCATTAGAAGGACCACGGGACATACTCTTGAAAGGATCAAGAACATAGTAAAAAGCTATTAAGGTCTCGTTTTATACACCGTGCTTTTAGCCGCTAAAGTAGAAAACAAGTAAAATTCCTTATAAAATTTTAAGCATAAAGATGATAATTTTGTAAAATAAAGTTTCCTTGGACTAAAAATGTAATTTATGTGAAGTTAAATATATAAGGATGATTTTGTCAATAACCCATAGTTGAGGGTTTAAAGTGTCATTTTGAAAGTACAAGGGTAAAAGCGTAAATATTTAAAATTGTAAAATATAATATTTTGGAAACAAAATTTATTTAACAACTTTGGTTTGATAAAAACTTATTATTAATCATTTAAGTCATAATAATAAGTATGATAAGTATATTAAATTTTTGTAGAGACTTCATGTTATCTATAGAACATTTAAAATCGCATAGACTTGAATCTGAATACTAAATACATGATATACTAAATCGGTCGAGAGTCGGACGGTTTGTTCATATTATCTAATTTGTTTTCCATCAGGACTCTGATAACAGGGTGAGTTCATAGTCCCACTCTTACTTATTTGTTTTCAAAACTTGTGGGGAGATACATGCTACAAAAACCGAACACAAGTATTTTCTATGCTACACCTACACTTGATTGCTATTGCTTAAGTTACTTCTTGATGAGTGTGTAAATCTCATCATTTTTATCTGATATAAGCTAAAATCATCTGAAAACACTCGAAACACATCAAAATGATCAAAATATCACAAATCGATGTTTTATGTGTTTTAAATGCAAAATATCAAAATCGGATGAAAAACATATCAAATTTGCAAAAATTGCGTTTCAGTCCCCAGTTTCTAAAATTGTCAAAAGCAGGTCCACAGGCGCAAATTTCAAAAGTAAAGTCACCAAGGTCCTTTTAAAATCAAAAGTTATCAAATTTAGTCATTTGGTGAAAAATATCAAAAGTTTGAGAAAATTACAAAATGGTCCTCGAAGTTTGAAAAATGGCAAAATTGGCCCCGGAAAATTGCAAAATGACAATTTTGGTCCTTATACTTTGAAGATTGTCACTTGTGGTCCCTTGGAATATCTTTGCATAATTGGCGAAGTAGCCCTCGATTTTAGAAATTACACGAGGTCCCTAAGTTATAAACCACTTTAAACCTTTTGGCCTAGTCAAATTGTAATTGTGAACCCCTGCCATTATCCCTTTGTGACCTCCCTGTCTTTAGCCTATTTTGACCCTTTGGTCAAATAAAGTCAAACAACCAAATCTGCCTAATTTGTTCCCTTATCTTCTTCCCCGGCTGCTCCGCAACACGAGCACCATTCCCATCACCTTTCCACCCTCCTCCTCATCATACCCACTAACTTACCTCCACAATAAATGCCACCCCACAGTGCTAGTTGCGGTCAGCAGGAGGTCAAATATGGGCTTCATAAAATTGGTAAAACAAGAAAGACACTCAAAAGACACCCGTTGGCCAAGAAAAGTGGTGGGATGCGCTCTGGGACACGTGTAAGACTTTTGAAGCATAAAAGAGCGAGAGAAGGAGCAAAGAGAAGTAGTAGATTTTAGTTTTAAATTTCTAATGTCGTTTTTTTATTCTTGTCTTAATTGATTAAAGGTTGTAATATTTTGTTTTCGATTACTAAACTCAGTGATTATTGCGGTATTATCAAGTTTTAAGCTTTAATTCCAAGTCTTTATCTGTTTCCAAAATTTGCATTCTTGTTGAAATTTTCAAAGTCGAATCTCATTCAAAAGCTTGATAAGTTCATTTATCGGTTTAAATAAGCTTAAATGAGCTTATGAAAGCCTTATACAAGCTTCGCATTTAAGTTTCCACTCATTTTGTATTTTGGTCAACAAAAGTCAAAGCGGATCAAAAATGATGCGGACGACGAAATAGTTGGTTCGGACATGGAATGGGTTGAAATGGAAGCTATGGGTTTGTTTGTATTGGGTTAGAGGTCCTTGGTTCCTTTGTTGTTGCAAGCGCGTGGCTATGGACAAATGTAAGTCAAGATCAAGTTCAAATGCATAATCTGTTTTAAGGGTCACAAGTAGTTAAAATCTGTTCTAATAGAAGTAATTAAGTGTTATTAAGTTAGTTTAATCATAATTTCAAGTGTGGTCATTGTTAAAATCTGTTTTTATTTCATAACTGTGTACTAAAGGGGTGTTTGGATTGGTTGATTTCACTGCCCTATAGGCTTATGCAGCAGTTCATGTTTGTTGTTTCATGATTGTTTGGTCTTAATATGTTCATTTGAATCATCACTTTGTGCCTGCTAGACTTCAAAAGTCAAACTTGCACCTTATGCCATCTTACTGTCCACTGTTGTGGAATTAGGACTGCAAACCCATTATTTTGTGTTAAGAAGTCATCAACCTTGCTTGATTTACACTTGTTTTATCAAATAACATCAATAACGATCAACAAATTGGTTCCAAAGTCCAGTTAGTCAAAGTTCTTAAGATCTTCAAAAGTCGAAAAGTTAAAAAGTGGTTTTGGGCTCATTTTGAAAGAATTGTTTTGAGTTCATTTACGAACTAATCTCGGTGATACTTGGTATTTCAAGTTCATTTGGTGCTCTTACTTATCATCATTTATCTGAATATTACAAATTTTATAAAAGCTCCAAACAGTCCTCTCTTTAGATCAAAATGCCACCTTCACGAGTCTGTTTAAGCGAGTTTTCTCGGTTTATGCGGTTTAATGCATAAGGCTCATAAGAGCTTGCTAAGATCTGAAAATTGGTTTATAAGGTCTTTACTAGGTCAACTTGAGATTGCAATATCTGGTTCAAGGTCTCTGGCTTATTTAGTAGCTTATTTTTAAAGGCGGTAGTTGGAGTGGTAAAAGCATTTTAGGACTTAAGTATAAATCACACCATTTGCTTGTTTCTTAGTTTCGGAGGTCTATAATAGTTAAACTAGGTTGCACTAAGGTAGTCTTAGCTTAATTTAGCTTACGTGATAATATGGTTCATTGAGGAGGTCATCGACTTATTTCTAATAAACTTATTAAGAAGCGGTTTACACCTCGGATCCATATTCTCCCACATAAGCATTTGTTTTATAATTTTCCTAGATTTAGAGTTATATTTTAGGATTTTCTGAAGTTTTCATAATTTTTAATTCTTGTTTACTATTTTCTAGATTTAAAGCAGTTTTTAATCATTTTAATTAGCTTTAATTGCAAATAATTGAGAAAAGTTCCAAAAAATAGTTTTCAATTTTATTAGTTTAAGATAAATATAAAAGCATAAAAGATTTTTCCTTATTTTTCCACCTTTATTTTGTATTTTTCACAATTTTAATTAGTTTTTAATAGTTTAAAATTCATAAAAAATAGAAAAATAATCCTAAAAATACAAAAATAGTTTTGAAAATTCTAATTTGATATTTTAGACTTTTTCATTTCATAATTTTATTTTTCTAGCTTAATTTCCTAATTTTTTGTATTTTAGGTAATTATTAAATAGTTAAAATTAGTTTTTAATTAATAATAATTAGATAATTAGTTGTAAAATTAATTTTCTTTTTCTCAAAATTTTCTTATATCATTAGGTTTATAAAAATATCATTTTCATATTTTTAGGGTTAATATTTTGTAAGTTTCACGTTTTTGTTTGTACGTCACGTAGTTTTTAATTCAGTTTTATAAAACCAAAAAGAACAAAAACATCATTTTAATAATAGTGATAGCGTTTATTTAATAGATTTTATCTTTTTAGATTTCCTTTAATTTGCATTTAAGCGTTGTAATTTGTCGGCTATTTACGTAGTTATAATCATAAATCAAATCTACATGTCTGTTCAAATCTTACCGATCACTAAGCGTCGACTATTCTCGCGCGGCTCGTTGGGACATAACGACACAGGAAACATTATACTCTCACGGACTTCATTGCATTTGTGTACAGCTGTTTAAGTTTCTTCGACTAGCCATTCACAAGTGGCTTGCTTGCGTTAGATAACCAGCGGTTTCTTGTGAATCAAATTTTGGCGCCGCTTGGGGAGCGATGCTAATAGTCTTACTTCTAGCAGTTAGTAGTTTGAATATTCACTCTGTTCATACCATCTATCTATATCTATATATATTTCTATAAAAAATCAAAAACCCAACGACCCAAAAAAGCGTATAAAACACAAAATATTTTGCTTTTGTTTCTATATATGTATCAAATAATAAAAATACAAAAGATTAAATCGTTTTCTTAAATAATAAACAACTTAAAGATTACCACCGCAAACCAAGGCGATTGCACTACCTAGCGGGGGTGCGACCATAATAAGTTCGAACCAAAGATTTAAAACTTGCCTTTGTGTCCTTGATAGTGGTGTACCTTTTCAAAAGCCGCTCATCTTGTGATTATTGGTTAAGTTCAACATTGTTTTGCCTCGATCTTGTGTTAATTGATTTTGTTGTGATATCGGCGTTTGAAGCGAAAACCCTAAAGATTCTTCTTACCCCATTTCACCAATTTCATAATTCCTCTCCTTAACTCACGAGATCTCTTAGAGTTAACTCTAGTCAGTGCATCTTGCTTTCGTTCTTCTAGATCATTGAGTCCTTTTAGTGATCTAGCGACATTCCTAGGCGGCGTTCTCGTGAGCGTCTTTGCCCAAATAGTCGAACCGAGATTCGTACTATTTCAAACAAAATGGCGAGACGAGCGAACTATGGCGAAATGCTCCGAGCACCCACCGAGGGTTATGGAGATGCCATCATTCTACCGATAATCAACTCGATCACTTTGAATTGAAGACACATTTGATCACACTTGTGTCTACAAATCAATTCCACAGGTTTGATCGTGAAGACCCGTATGCACATCCGTTGGTTTAACAAGTTGACTTGACTATCAATTACAAGGATGTGCCGAGAAAAGTCATCAAGTTGATGCTATTTCCATTCTCACTGAGGGCGGCGGTTGGGTGGAAAAAGAACCCCTCGATCCGCCGAAACTTGGGAGGAACTTGTTCAAAGTTTGTCAATCATTTCTTTCCTCCATCAAGACGACTAATCTAAAAATGAAATTTACGGATTTCGTCAAAATTTCGATGAAAACTTTGGAGAGGCATGGGAGAGATTCAAAGATCTCCTCGGAAATGCCCTCACCATGGATTCACGGAGCTTCAACAAATCAATATCTTTTACAATGGGTTGAATGGTAGCGATCAAGATTCCTTGAATGCGACGCGCGGTGGCAATATCTTGAATCGTAAGCCTAAAGATGTGATTGAGATTTGCGAGCAAAAATCAAAGTTCTATTTCTGCAACAAAGTCAATGTTAGAACACTCACCTTCTTCATCGGTAACTCTTCCGAGTTAGCCGCTCAGATTAACCGCTCTAACGGATGCCATCCGTTGTATGATTAAGGATGTTAAGGAAATCAAAGCGAGATTCATAAGCGGAACCGATCAAAGCCGTAAACAAGGTGTGTGAAACTTGTGGTGGTCCACGCGTATTATGATTGTCAAGCAACCGATGCTTCCTTTTACCAAGCTCCGTAGCTTGGTAAACCACAATCAATACCGACCACGGTGATCCTCACTCTGCACACTAGCGGTATGACACCACTGGTTTTCCTCTGTGCAAAACCATGGCAATCGAGAATCGCTTTGTTAGAATCAAGGACAAAATTTCAATAATCAAAACAGGAACAATCACAACCCGCTACCAAGCTCCAAATCGGCATAATTATCAACAACCTTCTCATGCTCCCCGCTAATGACTTCATGAAAGTTCTTGAGTCAAGCATCGTTCTATGCAAACTCGGATCAATAACATGAGGGTTGGTGAAGAAAAATTGATACCACAATGTCTCGGCGGACAAATGAGTTGAAGAATATGATGGCGGTTTCATGAACATGAATACGAACCAAGCTTCATCATCTTACGGAGGACTCCCAAGCAATACAATTACTAATCCCAATGCAGGGTTGAAAGCGAGTCACCACTCGTAGTGGTAAGGCGCTGAATGGACCTTCGACTCCTATGCCCCTCCTCACGTGGCAATGAGTCAAGTTACCAAGGAGACAACGGACAAAGTGCATTATTCAAGCCCATGAAGTACGCGTCCAACCTTGGTGAGTCCAACCTTTAAGTCGGAACCCGAAGTTCGAAGACACGTTCGAGCGAAAACACTTCCATCCGGCTCAAAAGTCTAGTCGACTTCCTTACCCATCAAGAATGAATGATGAGAAGCTCAAAGACAAAACAAAGCGGATGGAAAATTTTTCCAAATCTTCAATGAGCTTCACTTTGATATAAGCCGTTGATGCTCTCGTTCTAATGCCTAAATTTGCATCCACGCTTAAAGGCTTCGAGCAACAAAGATAAGTTATGCGAGATGGCGAAAACCCTACGAATGAGCAATGCTCGGTGACCATTCTTAATAAGCTTCCGAAAAGCTTGAAGACCACGGCGGTTTTAATCCGTGTGATTTCTTGGGGATGTTTCAATGCTCCGCCTTGGCGATCTTGGCGCTAGCATTAACCTCATGCCACTCTCGGTATGGAAAGCATCTCTTCCTAAACTTTCATCCACTTGTATGACACTCGAGCTAGCGGACCGTACCGTAACTCGTCCACTTGGGATGGCGGGGATGTTGTGATGAAAGTGGGAAAGTTTCACTTTCCTCTTGACTTTGTTGTTGTAGACTTGATCGCGATTCTAGAGTTCCCTCATCTTGGGAGAGCTTTCTTGAGAGCAGTGGTGCTCGATTGATGTGTTGTTGAAGAGTTGACCATACGGGTTGAAAATGAAGAGCTCGCGTTAAATATCAACGAACTCCAAACCTGCAGCACAAGCAGTGTTGCCACAATTGATCAAAAATCGAAAGATTCATGCAACACTCTCCAATTTCACGGTTAAGAGGTTTTCAAAAGCGTCTTGAGCTCAAGCTTTGAAAATCACCCCGGTTCAAACAAATGGTTTGAAAATGTGCCGGGGAAGTCAAGAGTGTTCTTGATGATGATGATGATCTAGATTCGAGATTTCAGCGAGTGGTGGAAACTACTAGCTCTAAGAGCACACCACTTGTCCCACCTCCGGAATCGGTTTGTCGCATCGAGATTGTTAACTACGTGGATGAAACCAAACTCTCTTGATTTCATCGAGTTGGATGATGATGTTTGTGATCAATGGGAGACATCTTACCCATTGATGAATTGCTCAAAATGATCCATCATCTTCTAGTCCTATTCCGACTCTTCCATCCGCCTCTCGCTCACGATGAGGAAGAGGACAACTTTGGAATGAAGTCGATGCATTTCTAAGTGATGAATCAATTCCAGCGGAATTGATAACACTTACCTGATCAGGAGGAGACATTCTTTTGGAAAGTCATTGATTGAAGAACCATATCCGCCCTCCTCCGGACATCTTCTTGACAATCACCATCTAAGCTTCAAGTTTAAGCTTAAAAATGTCAAAGCGGTGATTTGCTTCTCTCTGATGAGGAATGGACATGCATTCTCATGTGCGTCTTTATTCCATTCTTCACGGATGGTGTGGTTGCTCTTTCCTTTTCTCTTGGGAATGAGGACACCATCTTTGACCCCTGTATCATTCTTAATAGTTTTTACTATTAACAATACAGCAGTTGTGTCTCGTCGGTGTGGAACTTTCGATGTTCATATGTTTGTTAACTGTGTGAGCGAAAGTCCGTGAGATTGGTTTTCACGTTACTTTCCCCAGAACAAATGAATTCGGGGTCGAGTCAAGCTAGCGACTCGGTAATCAAAAATAGTAGCTAAACATGGGTTTTCACCGTGTGTACCACCCTAGTGTGGGGAGTTGCCCAGCGTTGTATATAAGACTATCTAAAAAAAAAAAAAAAAAAAAAAAAAAAAAAATCCTTGCTAAATAATGGCGTAGTATTTCCCTTTTCGTTCTCGGTTTCGGCATAGCTGCGGTACTTTGAATATTGAGGCAATATTCATTTCTAAGTGTGGGGAATTCTCACGAATTTCATCATATAATTATACCAATTCCCGTTTTGGCCAAAATTTTTTGGAGTAAGTGTTTTACACTTACTCAATTGGTTATCGATCCGCTTGTCTAATAAACAAAAGGATTGGCTAATCCGAGAACAAGCGGCTCTTGGTAAAGATATCTCAAATCCGTTGACGACTTACAATTTGCCCAAAATTGTATGGTATTCAATTCACCATATCCTAAAAAGTGAAGAGTTGGCTAGCCCGAAGATTATGGCTTGTGGTAAAGCGATGGAAAATCCATAATTGGTAATCGACTCACCAAAGATAATATTGATAATTTATCTAAGAGTTGGCTAGTCCGGAAGGTACGGCTTCGGTAAAGACAAATCAAATCCGTTGAAAGGCGGTGGTTTGCTCAAAATCACATGGTTATCGATGTACCATGGTTCTTACTTGAGCTGAAACATTTGGCTACTCCGAGTAATGGCTTTTGGTAAAGAGATTAAAATCCATTATGTTTTCTCAAATCATTGCTAGGGACTAGCAATATCTCGATGTGGGGGATTGATGAGTGTGTAAATACTCATCATTTTGTCTGATATAAGCGCAAAATCATCGAAAACACTCGAAACACATCAAAATGATCAAAATATCACAAATCGGTGTTTTATGTGTTTTAAATGCAAAAATATCAAAATCGGATGAAAAACATATCAAATTTGCAAAATTGCGGTTTGATCCCCAGTTTCTAAAATTGTCAAAAGCAGTCCACAGGCACGAAATTTCAAAAGTAAAGTCACCAAAGGTCCTTTTAAAATCAAAAGTTATCAAATTTAGTCATTTGGTGAAAAATATCAAAAGTTTGAGAAAATTACAAAAATGGTCCTCCAAGTTTGAAAAATGGCAAAATTGGCCCGGAAAATTGCAAAATGACAATTTTGGTCCTTATACTTTGAAGATTGTCACTTGTGGTCCCTTGGAATATCTTTGCATAATTGGCGAAAGTAGCCCTCAATTTTAGAAATTACACCAGGTCCCTAAGTTATAAACCACTTTAAACCTTTTGGCTAGTCAATTGTAATTGTGAACCCTGCCATTATCCCTTTGTGACCTCCTGTCTTTAGCCTATTTTGACCCTTTGGTCAAATAAAGTCAAACAACCGTAAATCTGCGCCCATTGTTCCTTCCTTCTTCCCCACTCGAGCCCCGCACACAGGCACCATTCCATCACTTTCCCCTCCTCCTCATCATACCCACCTAACTTACCTCCACAATAAATGCCACCCCCACAGTGCTAGTTGCGAGAGGTCAGCAGGTCGAATATGGGCTTTCGCCAAAATTGGTAAAACAAGAAGACACTCAAAAGACACCCGTTGGCCAAGAAAAGTGGTGGGATGCGCTCTGAGGACACGTGTAAGACTTTTGAAGCATAAAAGCGGAGAAGGAGCAAAGAGAAGTAGTAGATTTTAGTTTTAAATTTCTCTAATGTCGTTTTTTATTCTTGTCTTAATTCAATTAAAGGTTGTAATATTTTGTTTTCGATACTAAACTCAAGTGATTATTGCAGTATTATCAAGTTTTAAGCTTTAATTCCAAGTCTTTATCTGTTTCCAAAAATTTGCATTACTGTTGAAATTTTCAAAGTCAGAATCTCATTCAAAAGCTTCAATAAGTTCATTTATCAGTTTAAATAAGCTTAAATGAGCTTATGAAAGCCTTGTACAAGCTCACATTTAAGTTTCCACTCATTTTGTATTTTGGTCAACAAAAAGTCAAAACGGATCAAAAATGATGCAGGACAGGAAATAGTTGGTTCAGACATGGAATGGGTTGAAATGGAAGCTATGGGTTTGTTTGTATTGGGTTAGAGGTCCTTGGTTCACTGTTGTTGCAAGCCAACTGGCTATGGACAAATGTAAGTCAAGATCAAGTTCAAATGCATAATCTGTTTTAAGGGTCACAAGTAGTTAAAATCTGTTCTAATAGAAGTAATTAAGTGTTATTAAGTTAGTTTAATCATAATTTCAAGTGTGGTCATTGTTAAAATCATTTTTATTTCATAGCGTGTGTACTAAAGGGGTGTTTGGATTGGTTGATTTCAACGCCCTATAGGCTTATCACGTGATTCATGTTTGTTGTTTCATGATTGTTTGGTCTTAATATGTTCATTTGAATCATCACTTTGTGCCTGCTAGACTTCAAAAGTCAAACTTGCACCTTATGCCATCTTACTGTCCACTGTTGTGGAATTAGGACTGCAAACCCATTATTTTGTGTTAAGAAGTCATCAACCTTGCTTGATTTACACTTGTTTTATCAAATAACATCAATAACAGTCAACAAATTGGTTCCAAAGTCCAGATTAGTCAAAGTTCTTAAGATCTTCAAAAGTCAAAAAGTTAAAAAAGTGGTTTTGGGCTCATTTTGAAAGAATTGTTTTGAGTTCATTTCTGAACTAATCTCAGTGATACTTGGTATTTCAAGAAGTTCAGCTGGTGCTCTTACTTATCATCATTTTATCTGAATATTACAAATTTTATAAAAGCTCCAAACAGTCCTCTCTTTTAGATCAAAATGCCACCTCATTGAGTGCATGTTAAGCGAGTTTTCTCGGTTTATGCGATTTAATGCATAAGGCTCATAAGAGCTTGCTAAGATCTGAAAATTGGTTTATAAGGTCTTTACTAGGTCAACTTGAGATTGCAATATCTGGTTCAAGGTCTCGGCTTATTTAGTAGCTTATTTTAAAATTTGGTAGTTGGGTGGTAAAAGCATTTTAGGACTTAAGTATAAATCACACCATTTGCTTGTTTCTTAGTTTCGAGGTCTATAATAGTTAAACTAGGTTGCACTAAGGTAGTCTTAGCTTAATTTAGCTTACGTGATAATATGGTTCATTGAGGAGGTCATCAGCTTATTTCTAATAGCTTATTAAGAAGCAGTTTACACCTCAGATCCATATTCTCCCACATAAGCATTTGTTTTTATAATTTTCCTAGATTTAGAGTTATATTTTAGGATTTTCCTGAAGTTTTCATAATTTTTAGTTACTGTTTACTATTTTTCTAGATTTAAAACAGTTTTTAATCATTTTTAATTAGCTTTAATTGCAAATAATTGAGAAAAAGTTCCAAAAAAATAGTTTTTCAATTTTATTAGTTTAAGATAAATATAAAAAGCATAAAAAAGATTTTTCCTTATTTTTCCACCTTTATTTTGTATTTTTCACAATTTTAATTAGTTTTTAATAGTTTAAAATTCATAAAAAATAGAAAAATAATCCTAAAAATACAAAAATAGTTTTGAAAATTCTAATTTGATATTTTAGACTTTTTCATTTCATAATTTTATTTTTCTAGCTTAATTTCCTAATTTTTGTATTTTAGGTAATTATTAAATAGTTAAAATTAGTTTTAATTAATAATAATTAGATAATTAGTTGTAAAATTAATTTTCTTTTCTCAAAATTTTCTTATATCATTAGGTTTATAAAATATCATTTCATATTTTTAGGGTTAATATTTTGTAAGTTTCACGTTTTTGTTTATGCGTCGCGTAGTTTTTAATTCGGTTTTATAAAAACAAAAGAACAAAACATCATTTTAATAATAGTGATAGCGTTTATTTAATAGATTTTATCTTTTTAGATTTCCTTTAATTTGCATTTAAGCATGTAATTTGTCGGCTATTTACGTAGTTATAATCATAAATCAAATCTACGTATCCATTCAAATCTTACCGATCACTAAGCGTCGACTATTCTCTTGCGGCTCGTTGGGACATAACGACACAGGAAACATTATACTCTCACGGACTTCATTGCATTTGTTATGCGAGCTGTTTTAAGTTTCTTCTGACTAGCCATTCATGGTGGCTTGCTTGCGTTAGATAACCCAGCGGTTTCGCGAATCACTTACTATTGCCACTAAAAGTCCCTCATATCATGAACCATTAATCACTTACGGTGAGCGAATATCGTGAATAGATCTATTGGCGGTTGGCGCCCATTTGTGTTAGCGGGATAGGTAACCAAATGCGCGTTATTGAGAATACTAGGAGAATGGCAAACTCTGCTCGGGGGCCTTGTTGCTTACATCATTTCTATGATGTCCGTAACTTACATCATTAGTTCATTACTATGATGCCGTCTTTGTTAAGGTTTGCGTTCATGAGACTTAAGGCAATATACACTATGTTGCAATGATACAAATCTTGCAACTCACGAATATCTTGTCTTTATGATATTCAGATTTTATTACTACTTATCTTGTGTTCAATGATTATTATTCAAACACTATGGATTCACTCAACCTTTGTGTTGACTTTTTAGCATGTTTTATCTCGGGAAACTAGAGCACGATCGGCGCGGAGTGGCTATGGACTTTCTTATAAAAGGCGTCCATTTTGTTATCATTCACAAGAATAAAACTATGTATTTCCGTATTTCCTTTGGGACCTTTATTTTGTAAAACTCGATTTAAATAAATGAATGATAATTGTTTTATCTAAAGCGTCTCTTTTGAGCCGTTTATCTATTATTATGATTGTGCTCCATGAGTAATACCCCAACCTTAATTTATTGCGTATCTAAGAATTTGGGGTGTTACTGATTAGTATCGAGCCATAGTTATAGAAACGGAATACAAAGCCGAAACTATAACTCTTTTTCACACTCAAATAAAGTCCTCCGTGCCACTACACTGGTCAGACACTATTTATGCATGTTTATACTGATTATTTATATATATAATGAGGTATTTATAATTACCGGGTTGTTACAGAGTTATGTCTTACCCTACCCCTTTATATTAGTATCTTATCGGATACTGAGTCCGAAGACATCATTCCTTCAACGGATACGTTAGTTCATTCTCCAGCACCCAGCCGCACTATGGAAGATATGGAGTTTGATCCTTTAGAAGAGCCATCGAGATAGTGCTTCCGTACACTCGCCACGCCTCCGCATCCATACATGTTACCCACGTATGTACCACCTTCAACTACACCACCTCCACCTTTAGCTACGGACTTTACTCCCCGTCACGACCATATGAACTCGGAGAGAGGCTAGGACCATCATTTCTAGGTACAATGGCTTACAATCACCTACTCCGGATATCCCTACGCCACCACGGATATTCGAGATTGGAGAAAGTTCATAGCGACAAGGACGGACCGCCCACCATCCTCGCACTATTAGCACGCTTGGAAAGACATGAGGAGGCGATTAATCGCCTTAGGCCATCTAGATAAGTTACCTCGGGCGCATCAAGTTACTTGAGGATTCGGTGGGGAGATAGTTTCTAAGAAAGCAACTATGCGGCGGGAGATAGATATTTTGAGCAGGAATGCGGAGACTCGTGAAAGGCGGATAATCTGGAGGAACATCACGGGCGAACCGGTCAACACATCCATTTGCTATATGACAATGATGTGATGATGTCGGAAGCAATGATGAGGCGAGAATGATGACTTAGTAATGGCTTGCTCTAGAATTACCACGTTAGAGCGATGGTGGTAGATATCCGGGCCCGATACCGGAGTATATCTGGGTCCTTCTTAGCATGATCATAGAGTGGAGAGTCGCCGTGAAGAAGCCCACAGTAGCCATTAGAGTAGGTCCTTATCTAACGAGTTCTTGGTATGATATCCTAGCCCTTGTATGTGGCATAAATATGACACTTGTAATATTTTGTTATATGACAAAATTTGCGAGTTATTTATGACTATATGTGGTTTTGATATTTTCTTTGTGTTATGATATCGATTGATGTGGACGGGGTAAATCACTTTACCATGTGATAGTATTCGAGCATGATAGGATCATATGATTCTTATATTGCTATGATTTCAATGCGTATACCTTGTTATTGTTATGTTATAACATAACATGGTCATTCTAAACATATATTTTCTTGTGACATTAATAGAAATATGGCTCGAACAAGAAATTCCACTGGAACACCGACACCCGCTATGTCCCAGTGATATCCAACAACTAGTTGCGAGGCGATGTTCTTCTGACGCAGAGAGGCGGCGGCAATGGCCCGCTCTGAAATACTAGCGAGCCTAACGGAGGCGAGGCAGATATAGCTCGTGGGTGTACTTACAAAGATTTCATGAGCGTAAGCCAACCTTTTCAAAGGAGCAGAAGGAGCAAGCGGGTTGGCTCATTTGGTTTGAGCGAACGAGGCGGTATTCATGAGAAGCGGTTGTTACGATGACTGCAAGGTCACTTTTGCTGAGAACTCTATTGGATGATGCCTATCTTGGTGGAATGTTTACGCCCAAACTATGGGTGTTGAAGCGACCTATCAACTCACTGGTGACTTCAAGAAGATGATGCTAAAGAAGTATTGTCCTCGCTTTGAGATTAAGAAATTGGAGGATGAGTTTCACGGTGGTGGTGAAAGGCGATCTCAAGACCTACAAGAAGGTTTCGAGGAGCTGCAATGTTATGCCCAGTGTAGTGCCTAATCTCGAGAGACATTGGAGAAGTACTGAAGGCTTACCCGCGATGTCGAGGGTAATGTCACCTCATCAAAACCCGGTCACTAGAGGAAGCAATTTCTATTGCTCGGACATTAATGGATCGGGAAGTCAAGCGTGGTTTCACCCGAGGGGTAATGATCACAAAGGAAGCTTGATGACAAAAGGACCATCCACCATCACAACAACTACCCCAACAATAACACCTACTACAATAACAACAACGAAACAAAACCATCGTTACCAGCGAGCAGGGGCGAAAGCGCCAAAGCTTTTGTAGCCGCTTTTTTGGAGGCAATGGATATCTTTGAAATCGCCTTATGCAACCAATGCAAGATGCATCACAATGGACCATGCTTTATTAAGTGCGGAAAGTGTCAAAGAACCGGCCACAAAACCGAGAGATTGTAGGGCCTCGGTGCTAATTTGCAACTGTAGAAGTAATATGCCACGGATGTGGTGAGAAGGACATTACAAAATCGATGTCCCAAACGGAATGGCAACTAGAACAACCCGGCCGTGCAAGAGCTTACGTGCTAGGAGATGCAAACACTCGGCTGGCCCGGATGTGGTCACGGGTATGTTTTCTCTCAATCGACATTTAGCTAAAGTATTGTTTGATCATGGCCGATAAAAGCTTTATATTACTTTCGCTTCCTTACTTAAACTCACCCGCGCCCTAAACTATTACCATACCCTAAGTTTCTTCCACGTATCCTATAATCTAATCTGCAAACTTTATTCCGAGCTATTCCGTTATCACCCGGAAAATTGATAATGTGTCATTCTACCAACTATTTACTATCGCTTGGTGAACCAATCTTTCTTGCTACTTTGAAAAGTTGTCTAGGATTCCATTTTAGAAAAGCTAAGCGTTGAACACCATCTAAAACTTTTGAGAAATATGATACTACTTTGGTGAATCAAGCATCACATCATTTTCCTCAATTATACATAGCTTTGATCACCTATGTCTAATTTAGGAAGAATCATGTCATGAAAAAAACAATCATCTTCACAGTTTCCTAATAACAATCTTTCAAAAGCAAAACTTAGTAACGGAAAACTATTCAAACACATCCTTGTAATCAACGCTCCATGGATATCCACTTTTCCCACACCATAACCAACAACGAGTGAATCTAGGGCGAGATTCCATTTAAGGAGGAGGCTGTAACCATAGGTAAAAATCCGCCTTTATACTAATAATAATTCATTTTCTCGTACAATTTTTTTTTTGATTACTACAAATAGATAATATACCGCACGCACAAAGCGCTCACTCTCATAGTTAATGCCTTTGTTATACGCACTCTTAAGTGACAATGGAAGTCTCATAACCATGGCATACTTGAAATTTCCGGCATGGTCATCCATGCTAGTTGTGCCTCATAACATACGGGATGTCGGTATAAAGGAATTCCTATATTATTAGCATTATTTCCAATACTATGTCACAAGTAAATTAGGGATTTCTTAAAGTTTTATAACAATTTCGATATTCGTCATAAACCTAATGTACAAATCATTAAACTTAATGTACAAGTTTAAAGCATAAAACCACAACTTTAAGGCATTTCGGTTAAAACCCTAATTTGCAAATCTTATGATTTTATGTAAATAAAATCACAAACTAAAATTTAAGATATAAATGAAACATTTATCAATTTCCAAAGTACAAGTTTATTAAACCAATGTACAAGTCATTAATGCATAAGAGTATTCATTTAATATAAAATTCATTATAAACCTTGGTGTACTTAATTTTAAGCACATTGTACAAACCTTTCAAGCACAAGTCTTAAAATATATTTTTTAGTAAGTACATCTAAACAATGCTAATGTACAAATATTAAAGCACCAAACTTAAGCCTTTACTATTATTTATTTACATGTAAAATTACTTAAACAAGTATTTCTCTAAATAAATTAGTAACCTAACTAGAAACTTATACCATTTACATCTTATGTACAACAATGCAAGCCCTAGTTACTACCCACTAAAGCCTCGCCCCCTAATTACCCTAGTTAAAATGAAACTAACTAGTTACACTTTAGTTACTTAATGTTACTTGTATAAACACTAGCCACAAACATGTTACTTGCACCAAATTTTACATCACCTTATTTACTAAGACTTTTACCATGGTCAATTTTAGTGGGTAAAACTCTTGGCTAGAGTTTTACCACTTCCTCATGTTCCTTGAATTCACATGAACCTCCCATGTGTTTTGATACACCTCACTATGTCCCTTATCTAGTGAGACATGGTGACATCTCACTTGGAAGTCCATGCACCTCAAGGCCTATATATAACGCCCAATACATCATTCTCTTTGAGTCCCATGCAAACACACATGATACCATATTACCTACATGTTATACGCCCCATATAACCACTCATATACTCACAAATATTCTGAAGTTAAGACCCTAGTTAGTATTAAGCTAGAGCTTGGAAGGTGTGAAGTAACTTGGTGATCTTTAGCAACCATATAGGCGTTTACTTGAGACACACAACTCACAAGCTTGTAAGTACATTCACACTCTTTTCTTTAGTCATTTTAAACATTCAATAAAACATATAAGTAACTATAGACTTGTGTCATGTGGAAAAACAAAGCCAAAAATACTTTCTATAAGTTTATGTAATCTTTCTCTAACAGTTGCGCTCCATAGACAAACACCTATTTGGAATGCGTTTTTCTTAAATACTAGAACATGTTAGGAGTCTATTTAACAAGCAAAATGAACATCTAATCTAGTTATCAACACCTATAGGTTTATACTACACAAATCGCAAGTTTTATTTTTCTCTCTTGAATTTACGCCAAAAGCAGGCCTTACCCCCTTATTGCCCGCATTTATCGCTTCATGCTAGAGGTATTAGGGTAAAGCAAGGTACCGTTGTAAAGCCCACAGGATACTACAAACGCCCCCATGACCCAGTTAAAAAGCCTAGTCGTTATCTTTAAAAGCGACCATCATTTTTGTCAAAAGTCCTAAATGCCAAAAAGCTTTTACAATAAATACATGGGAAAACATGGGATTTTGATAAATTTGGTTAGGAATTGTATGAGAAACATTAGAAATGGGTGAAACAATATTTCACAAGGTCGCATGCAAAGGTATAGTTTAAAGCGAACTTTTCATAAAGCAGCGTCGTGGCGAGGGCCATATTCGTGGACTTGTATCTTTCTAATCAAAGGCGACTAGGACATGAGGCTTATGCCATAAAGAGCTTACATCATAGTGTTTGAAGGGTCAAATCTGTTGTAGAAACCTTATACGGTCTAGTGTAAAACACGCCCTCTTTTAGCCCGTTATTGCCCAAAACAACAAAAGCATAAAACCCCCCTACTTTGTTAAATCATTGCGACCAAACCGTAAGAGTTTAAGATCTCTAGTTTGAACCATTAGAAGGACCACCGGACATACTCTTGAAAGGATCAAGAACATAGTAAAAAGCTATTAAGGTCTCGTTTTTATACACCCGTACTTTTAGCCACTAAGGCCGAAAACAAGTAAAAATTCCTTATAAAATTTTAAGCATAAAGATGATAATTTTTGTAAAATAAAGTTTCCTTGGACTAAAAATGTAATTTATGTGAAGTTAAATATATAAGGACTGATTTTGTCAATAACCCATAGTTGAGGGTTTAAAGTGTCATTTTTGAAAGTACAAGGGTAAAAACTGTAAATATTTAAAATTGTAAAATATAATATTTTGGAAACAAAATTTATTTAACAACTTTGGTTTTGATAAAAACTTATTATTAATCATTTAAGTCACAATAATAAGTATGATAAGTATATTAAATTTTGTAGAGACTTCATGTTATCTATAGAACATTTAAATCGCATAGACTTGAATCTGAATACTAAATACATGATATACTAAATCGGTCAAGAGTCGGGCGGTTTGTTCATATTATCTAATTTGTTTTCCATCGGACTACAATAACACCGAGGTGAGTTCATAGTCCCACTCTTACTTATTTGTTTTCAAAACTTGTGGGAGATACATGCTACAAAAACCGAACACAAGTATTTTCTATGCTACACCTACACTTGATTGCTATTGCTTAAGTTACTTACTATTGCCACTAAAGTCCCTCATATCATGAACCATTAATCACTTACGGTGAGCGAATATCGTGAATAGATCTATTGGCGGTTGGCGCCCCATTTGTGTTAGCGGATAGGTAACCAAATGCGCGTTATTGAGAATACTAGGAGAATGGCAAACTCCTACTCGAGGCCTTGTTGCTACATCATTTCTATGATGTCCGTAACTTACATCATTAGTTCATTACTATGATGCCGTCTTTATTAAGGTTTGCGTTCATGAGACTTAAGGCAATATACACTATGTTGCAATGATACAAATCTTGCAACTCTTGAATATCTTGTCTTTGCAATATTCTTGATTTTATTACTACTTATCTTGTGTTCAATCGATTATTATTCAAACACTATGGATTCACTCAACCTTTGTGTTGACTTTTTAGCATGTTTTATCTCGGGAAACTAGAGCACGATGCGGCGCGGAGTGGCTATGGACTTTCTTATAAAAGGCGTCCATTTTGTTATCATTCACAAGAATAAAACTATGTATTTCCGTATTTCCTTTGGGACCTTTATTTTGTAAAACTCGATTTAAATAAATGAATGATAACTGTTTTATCTAAAACGTCTCTTTTGAGCCGTTTATCTATTATTATGACTGTGCTCCATGAAGTAATACCCCAACCTTAATTTCGCTGCGTATACCGAATTTGGGGGTGTTACATAGTGGTTGAACAAAGTTGACTTCCGGGTTGTTTGTATCTGGTATTTCTTATTTGGATCTGAAGTGAGATTTCTGGGCGAGTCTACTTATTTCGTCTTCTTTCTTTCTACCCTTCCGCGAAGATGACTTGTTTGGGCGTTTATAGAGGGTGATAAAGACTTGGCTATTTAGTTACGCTTGTGATTCTTACTCACTTAACCCACAACGTAACTATCACTTCGGTGTCTCACTCAGTTGAGAATGTCAAGAGGTTTTGTACATTGGGTACACCGTTTCTTGTTCACAAGGATTAGTGCAAGTTTAAGTAACAAATCTGGGGAATTTTACTTCATGATCAAGTTTGGCATATCGGGTTTATTTCACCATGTTGTCACAGCAATAGCCAACTTAATGCGTGAATGATGTATTTACCAAAGTATTTATTGGATGGTTGATGATGTTGATGATGTTGGTTAATGAACCGTTGATGAACCGCGCATGTTCCCCTAAAGCGGATATTCACGAAACCAAAGTTGTCATAACACATTCAAGTCGACATTGTTTACGGTTTTGTCTTGATTTTGTAAAATCCATGAAAGAAACTATTTCTCGGTTTAAATCATAGACTTGTAAAATCTCGTGACAATGGAAACATCCCAGTAATAGTAAAGTGCATTTCGGATCTATTTTACGGTTTACTCTTGGTTTTGGAAAATCCATGAAAAAAACTATTTTCGGTTTAAACCATAGAGTTGTAAAATCCGTCTTGATGGAACCATTACGGAGAAATGGAAAGTGTATTTCGGGATCTTTTAAATCTTTGGTGCTACGGTTTCTACTTCTAAGAAGGGATAAAGGGTGTACTTCATGAATTGGATGTGTGTTTGGATATTCGTCATGGCAGTTTGGTTATTACATGGTTTTACGGGGTTATGTGCTACTAACCATGGTCGGGATGAAAACCATTATCAAAGTTCGTTTAAATGTCAAAGAAGGCTAGTTTTGAGCTTTTAATCAGAAGATGTGACAACGGCGTTAATTCAGTATTATTCATTTGAGGTTGAAGTGAAATATCACGGGCGAGTGCACTTAGTATCTGAAGGTATCGGGGATGGTTGGATGATGATTCTTCAAGATCCTTGTTCGAGCTTACTATCAAAAAATGAAGACTTGAAAATCTAGTTGTTGTTGGGTTTCTTTTGCCACTTGGGGGAATTGGGCTCATACCACCACAAAATAACTATCACTTTAAGGAGTTACGTTGTAGTGCTCAGTGTCACATTCAATTGTGGATTTTCAAGAGGTGATGTACGTCTTATACTTGATGGTTGGTTGGTTGAAGAGTATAGAGTACATAAAGAGTACTTAGAGATGCTTGATATGTGTCTAAATACACATATATTTTATACTGTTTAAACCCACAAAACAACCAAAAAACACACAAATGACTCACAAAATGTTATAAATATCATTTAAATGTGTTTTTATGTGATTCGGTACAAAAGATTGAAAAACAAGTGAAAAATGATCAATTTCACAACAATTGTCGTTTCGGTCCACTGAGTTACACAAATTGGCAAAACTAGTCCCTAAATGTTTTAAATGAATGAAAAGTCAACTTAAGTCCTTGGGAAATCAAAATGTTCACAAAACATCCACGGATGAAAGTTTACACAAAATGGCAATTTTACCCTCGAGTTACAAAATTGGCAAAAATAGTCCTGGTATTCAAAACTTGGAATTTTACAAATAATACCCTTGTACTATGCATGATTTAACAAATGGAACAATTTGATAACTTTTGAGAATTTACACTTTTAAACCCTTAAAATCAAAAATTACATAATAGGTCCTTAAAGTTTTAAAAATAAAATAAATACAACTTTGGCCCTTGTGTAATTATTTTATGGCAAGCTTGGTCCTATTGATAAGTTTGGATAAGTGTTGAAATCAGTCCTTCAACTTTGGCGATTCTGATTTTGGTCCTTATGTTACTTAAACACCAAATCTGAACCAAATGGACCATTATTAATAACCAAGCCCAATCAGTTGGCCCCGACCCACGACCGGGTCCTTTTACCCACCCAAACAGGTCAACACCACCAAGTCAAACAAATCGCCCCACTGCGCTCTTTTCCTCCTTCCCTTTCTTCTCTGCGAATCAATCAACAACCCCATCCCCTCCTAAACCTTTACACTACTTTGTCCCTCCGCTATACAAGCCAACAAGATGCATTAATTGAATTGAAACCACCTCAAGTTACTTGCAAGACTTTTGGCGCCAAAAATGCTTTCAAGGGCTAGGATGACTTGCTTCATCAATGGTCGGGATTATTCTTTGGGATTTGACCGGAAAGTGTGGAGATATCAATTGGATATATAAAGAAAAGAAAGGCGGAGGAAAGACCACTTTTGGACTAGCCATTAGTCACGTAGTTGTAGTTTTTATTGCTTTCCTAGTTAAAATGTCTTTTAATCTTGTATTTTATCTTAAATTAGTGTAATGAAATGTTCTTTCCATTTTAATGTCAAGTTAATTTCAATTTCATGACTTTGCTCAATTTCCTTTAAATTTCCATGTTCTTTAATTTCAAAGTTAACTTGATTGTTTATTGGATTCTTTAAGCTCAATAAGCTCTTGACAACAGTTTTAAGGTTTTTAGATCCATTAAATAGACTTTTGTCTTTTAATTGAAAATCATAAAAATAAAGAAAATCATTGAAAAGTCAAAAATAGTGGGTTAATGAAGAAGATGATGAGCGAGGGTAAATTTGGATTGCTAAGGGTATTAGGAGCTTGATGGGAAGCTATTGGGTGTAACCTTGCCTTTGGTTCCATGTTTCTCGGTTTGATGCATCTTGTAAGCAATTTTCTTAATTTTGCATTTCTTGTTTTAATGCTTTTAAGGCTTTAATCTTCATGTTTCGTGTTTCTTTATTGTTTGTTAGTCATGTTATAGCTTAATATAGGTTGTTTATGTTTTGGAATTGATTGTGCTTGAATATTGCATTTTCCTTTGTCAAAACTTGATTTTGATAATCATAGGCATAAACTTGTTTGACATCGGTTTAGGTGAAAAAGATCCATTTGACACCTTGGATCCTCTGGATTTGATAAATGATGTTTACTCGGTTATATGTAATGTTTAGCTCATTTAAATTTCATATAAAGGATTGTTTGGTTTTGATAGATGATCGTATTCACAGGCATTATTGTGTGTTTTTCTTGTTTGATATATGCATGATATGATCTTAATGACTCGATGAAACACTAACTAAAGAGTATAGCATGGTAGAAAGTCAAAATGACTCTTGTTGTCTCATTATGAGTACTTTGAAGTTGTCACAACCTAAAATCTTGTTTATCTGTTTAAAAGTTGTTAAGTTAGCTTTATTTCATGTCCTTATACCTTAATAGATCATGTTTAATCGGTGGTTTAATTTCTAAATTCACTTTAGTCAACTTTTTAGTTTTACTCAAAAAAGTCAATTTTCAATTAAGTCGTTTTTAATAAAATTAGTAATTTTATTGTGTCTTTGTTATTTAATTTCAAGTTCTGTGCTTTTGGTATGTTTTAGAGGAGTTGCTAATCTAGCTTATTATATTTTGTTTATCTTAGAATGTCATGTTTTAGTGCTTAACTTTTAGCTTATTTGTACCTAGTTATGCCCCACACCACGACCTTAGGTGTCAAGTTCATGAGCTTGCATAAGCTTCATGACTTGACACTAACTATACTTGGTTTCTTTATGTTGCTGTGTGGCCTATTTGTTGTATGTCATTTACTTTTAGGTCTTTAGCTTATCTAGTTAGCTTAATCACACTCCTTTATTTTGTCCCATTTTGACCACTCAACCGAAGCAAGCAGGTTGAGTGGGGCTTATTACCTAAGCTTCTTATAAGCTCCTTGTGAGCTTGAAATTGTGATTCTTGGCTTTGTGAGAAGCTAAGCGGTCCATCTCAATGTCTCGGTATAAGTTGAGCTTATTAGAGCTTATTTGATAAGTTTTTTTATGAGCTTGATGTTTGCCCATTCACAACAATGGGCTTATGCGGTCCATTTACCTCATTCACAAGCCTCTCGAAGCTCATACGTGATCCTTAGTGGTGTGGCTTGGCTTTTTAGGAAGCCTAGCAACCCAACTTTATGATCTTGTGCTTTATTTTCATGTTGCGAGTCCATTTGGTAGAAATGCAACAAGCTTATAAATGTCCCATCCCATCGATGTATCTTGATTCCATCGACATATCTTGAGTGTTTAGTAGCCTACTTCATAAGCTTCTCGAAGCTCATCGTGATCTTCTGAGGTTGAGTTTTGGCTTTTGGAAAGCCAACTAGTCCATCTTGCTATATCCATTCTCAATTTGGCCTATCAAGCTTATTCTCTCGACTTTAATGGCTATTCAAAATAGTAGTGAGCCATGGTTGGGATTGTTTGGATCTGATGCACCATAAGTGCTTATTAGCTTATTTTGAGCTTATAGGTGAATGTCGGTGCTTATTCTTATGTATTCTCACCATTTATACTTGTACATATATACATATACCTTTTGTTTCATTTGTATAGCTTATTTCAAGCTTATTTTTAGCTTGAGTTCCAGCAGTCGAGCCAAAAAGCTTTCTTGTTGGACTCATAAGCTCATTATTTGCTTATTTTTAGTTTGTAAAGCTTATACTTTCATAATACTTGTATAATACATATATATACTAGTTCTAGAAAAGAAAAACCAAAAGAACCACTCTAATAGTAAATAATTAATAATTTGTTACGCTACGCTATTACATATACGAAACTTTAGTGACAGATTAGTGACGATTAGCGTCGCTAATCACTATGGGAGGAAGGAAAGCAAGTTTAGTGACAGATTAGTGACAGATTAGCATAAGCTAATCACTATGGGAGGAAGGAGAAAGCAAGTTTAGTGATGATTTGTAATGGTCTTGTAACGAAAACCTCATTTAGATTTCTTATTGTTTAATTCATTTTAAATACATTTAATTCATTTTTAATTTATATTAATTAATTTAAATGTGTAAAAATTTATTTTAATTTTCTAATAATTTTCTTATCTTTTAGGATTCTAAAATATAATTTTCACATTGTGGGAGTTGTATTGGATGAATTCACGTTTTATTTTGTACGTTTACATAAAATTTAGTAAGCGTGAGTTTTAGATTTTAATCGGTTTAACAATTGTAAAATAAATTAAAATGACTTCAAAATTTTGATATTTTTATATTTCCTTAGTATAATTATAATCCTTTTCTTATTTTATTTTTGTTACATTTATGTAATTATTATATACACATATGTTTTAGTTTTAGTTTTCTTAACTTTTGTATATACTTGTATATTATAGTTAAATATTTTAATTTTATTTAATTTGCATTTAAGTCGCTTAGACTTGTAAATCTCTACTATAGTTATAGTCGTTTTGTTTTACGTTTCGTTTAATTTATGTTAAGCGTCGTTTGTATATCTTTATGCTTTTAGGTTTCGATTATGCGTTTTTAACGACATAGGCGTGACGAGCTATCACTATTCACATTCCTAGTGTTAGTCAATCGAGATACTGTTTTTGTACATTCTTGATCATATTATTTTATCACACGATCGTTGTATTCGGGATATCACACCTCACGGGACATAAACGATCCAAGGATATTTTAATCCTTGGTAAACTTGTATTCTCTCCCGGTCATCGCCCTTTTATCATCTATTACGGTTGACCGTTCCTGGCGGTTGGCTCGTGTGACGGAGAAATAAAGAGGGTAGTTCGGGAGGAATCAAATTTTGGCGCTTCTTGAGGGCTGTTTGATTTATCTCCGTTTTAGCAGATTAGTTGTTTGAATCCTCACTCATTGTTTATATCATCCATCTCGTATATATATATCCATATTTTCTTCTAAAAATCCAAAACCCAAAACAAGCAAAAGCGTATAAAACACAAAAATATTTTCTTTTGTTTCTATATATGTATCAAAATAAAAATACAAAAGAATCGTCGTTTTCCTTAATAATAACAACTAAAAGATTACCACCGAAACCAAGGCGTTGCACTACCTAGCTGGGTGCGACCATAATAAGTTCGAACTAAAGATATAAAACTTGCCTTTGTGTCTATTGTGATTGGTGTACCTTTTTCAAAAAGCCATTCACCTTGGATTATTGGTTAAGTTCCTTTGTTGTTTTGCCTCGATTTTGTGTTAATTGATTTTGTTGTGATATCGACGTTTGAGCCAAAAAAAAAAAAAAAAACCCATAAAGATTCTTCTCACCGATTTTTATCAAGCGTCTTCATAATTCTCATTCTCATGTGAAAGATTTTCATAATTCCATTTCTCTCCTTAACTACGAGTCTCCTAGAGTTAACTCTTGTGTATCTTGGCGCTCTTCTAGATCTGTGAGCCCATTTCGTGAGCTTGTCAAGATTCCAAGAAGGCGTGTTCGTGACTTTCTGCTCCATCGATCGGATCCGAGATCCGGACATTCACACTACTTCCGCTATCATGGCGGATGAAATTCCATGTGTGAGCTTCTCCGGGCACCCATCGGCGGGTATGGAGATGCTATCGTTAATGCCGACCATCGTGGTGAAAACTTTGAGCTCAAGACCGGGTTCTTGAATCTTGTAACCTCTAATCAATTCTTTGGTTTTGGCGGGACGATCCTCGTGCTCATATTCGATGGTTTAACAAGATTGCATCTACCATCAAGTATAAGAATGTCCTTACGAAATTAAGCTTCTTACATTCCGTTTTCTCTTGAGGGCAAGCCGGTTGGCTTGAAAAACAACCCCTCGGTCTATAGAGACATGGGAAGATCCGGTGAAGAAATTTGTGAATGAATTCTATCCACCTTCCAAGACCACGAGTCTTAAAATGAAATCATCAAGTTCACTCGAAGTTTGATGAATCCTTGATGAATCGTGGGATCGTTTCAAGGAATTGCTTCATAAATGTCCTCACCATGGTTTCTCCGAGTTGATGCAACTCGATACTTTCTACAATGGGTGAGTCAATCGATCAAGATTCTCTCAATTCTCATGCGGAGGAAATTTCCTAACAAAGCTGTCAAAGAAGCTTTGGCGATTATCGAAAACAAGTCCAAGGTCCGCCTTTGCCGAAAGCAAGCGGTTGTTTCTCAAGTCGGTGTTGGTCCTTCTTCATCTTCATCGCCCGTGAGTCGATCTAGCACCGATGCTAAGATTGATAAACTCACGAAGCTATTCAAGCTTTGGTTCTTTCAACCGGAAGAAAGTTTCTTTTCCATGAAACTTCACCTCTGTTGAAGTTAAGAAAGTGGAAGTCTGTGTTACATGTGGTGGCCCCATGCTTATTATAGCGTATGGCCACCGATGGTAACCCTTTGAAGCTAATCTTTGTGGGCGGGATGTCTAATCAAGGAGGCAATCAATATCGTGCTCTATGGGCCGAACCACGAGTCTAACTCTACTACTGGACCTCCGGTTTCAATCAAAACCAAAACCGTGTCGAGAATCAAAGCAGACCAAACCAAGGTTTCCAAAACCAAGGTCATTTCAATCAAAACAACGGTTTCGAATCGAATCAAAATTTCCACCAACAAGGAAATTACAATAGAAACCAGTCGGGAATTTCAACCGGGTATTATCATGGCAATAATCCGAGAATTTTCGAATCAAGGCCCTAATCCTAACAATAGAGGCGAATTTTCTGTGCAAACTCGGCTCCTCCCGTCATTACTCCTCCGGGACCATCATCGATGAGTTGTTGAAACAATTCATGAAATCCCAAGAGGAAATGAATCGGTTGTTGGTCGACCAGATTTCGACATCAAGAAGTCTTTAAATGATCGACCCTCGGGCTCGGTGCTTTACCTAGCAACACGATCGCTAATCAGAGGCGATGCAAGCGATCACAACCAAGTGGTGCTTCTTATTACGGACCTTGTTCCTACTACCCTTCTTCTCTTCCCAAGGTAGTGGAAAGTGAACCTCAAAACACAATGGACCTCGACTCCAATGCCCCTCCTCCTGTGGCATTTAGTCAAGTTACCAAGGAGACAACGGACAAGGTGCATTATTCAAGCCCTCGGTACCGCTGCGTCCCACCCGGTAGTCGACCTCAGTGGTCCGAACCCAAGTCGAATCAAGGGTTGTTTTGAACCTCCAGTAGCTCTGTTGAGAATCAATCCAAATCTTCTCTTCCTTACCCTTCACGGTTACATGAGCAAAAGCTCATGAGAAAGCTAGTCATCGGATGGAAAAATTCTTCGATTTTCCAAGAACTTCACTTTGACATAAGCTTGCGGATGCCATCATGTTAATGCCCAAGTTGCATCTACTACGAAACATATCTTTGAGCAACAAAGAAAAGCTATTTGAAATGGCTAAAACTCCTTTGAATGAGAATTGCTCGGCGGTCTTGTTAAAGCTTCCCGAAAGCTAGGAGATCCGGAAAATTTCTTCTTCCTTGTGTTTTCCGGGATGATTGAGTGCTTCATACTGCCGATCTTGGTGCAAGCATCAATCGATGCCTTATTCGATGTGGAAGCAAGCTGTCTCTTAGGAACTTATTCCTACGCATGACTCTCGAGCTTGCGGATCGTTCTATCTCGCGTCCTCTCGGCATTGCGAGATGTATTCGTGAAAGTAGGAAAGTTCCATTTCGGTGACTTTGTGGTCGTTGATTTCGATCTTGATCCTCGAGTTCCCCTCATTGTTGGGCGAGGATTCACGAGGACGGGCCGTGCTCTTATCGATGTATTTGAGCAAGAGATCACTCTCCGGTGTGGGTATGAAGGCATTACTTTTAACCTCGATCAAACTTGGTACTCCTCAAATTATGATCTTGAATCAATTAATCGAGTCGATTTAATTGACATTGCTGAGGAGTACTCTCGAGAGTTTCTTGGTTATCTTCATAATTACGTGGTGGGAATTCAATTCCACCACATCTCCTCAACCTATCATTGCCGACTCTTCCCCTCTCTCGCTCCGTTTGAGGAGGTGACTTCTACGGAAGAGATCGATGAATTCGGCAGGCGATGAATCAATTCATTTGGAATTGATGGTGTTTATGATTCGGAGGGGATATTCGTATCTTGAGCAATTGCTTAATGAAGATCCTTTACCTTCACCCTCAGAAAGAAATCTCTATTGAAAATCAAATCGGTGCAATCTTCCACCAAGAATTTCCGAGGTTGAACTTAAGGACCTACCTCCTCATCTCGAGTATGCATTCTTGGAGGGTGATGATAAATTACAGTTATTATTGCTAAAGACTTGGTGAGGAGGAGAAAGCTTCTCATAAAGGTCTTGAAGTCACACAAGCAAGCAATTGCTTGGAAACTCTCGATATTAAGGTATCAACCACGAGTTTTGTACTATAAAATCTTAATGGAGGATGACTTCAAGCCAGTGATCAAAGTCGAGAAGGGTGAATCCTAAGATTCACGAGGTTATCAAACAAGAGGTTCTCAAACTTCTTGATGCCGGCTGATTACCCGATCTCGATAGTCCTTGGGTTAGCCCAATTCATTGCGTTCAAAAAAGGGTGGCATTCTTGTCGTCACGAATGAAGAAAGCGAGTTGATTCCAACTCGATTGGTTCTGGGTTGGCGTGTGTATTGACTATCGAAAGTTAAATGGCGCCACCGTAAAGACCATTTTCCTCTACCCTTCATGGACCGGATGCTTGAGAGATTAGCGAGGGAGCAGTACTATTGTTTCCTTGATGGTTTCTCGGGTTACTTCGATCCCATTGATCCGTGGATCAAGAAAACCATTCACCGCCCATACGGGACGTTTGCCTACGACGTATGCCTTTTGGCTTATGCAATGCTCTGGCACGTTCCAGCGTTGTATGATGGCCATTTTCCACGACATGATCGGAAACTATGGAGGTGTTTATGGATGACTTCTCGGTCATTGGGGACTCATTCGAGACTTGTCTCTCCCACTTAGACAAAATGCTAAAAGCGGTGTGAAGACACCAATCTATGTCTAAGCGGGAGAAAAGCCACTTTATGGTCAAAGGGCATTGTCCTTGGCCATAAGATTTCTAAGAATGGGATCGAGGTTGATAGAGCAAAGTTGATGTCATTGCTAAAGCGCCTCATCCCACTCTTGTCAAAGGTGTTAGGAGTTTTCTAGGTCATGCAAGGTTTTATCGTAGATTTATTCGGATTTCTCTAAAATCGCTGGGCCTATGACCCATCTTCTCGAAAAGATGCTCCTTTCATCTTCTCTCTGAGTGCATCGAAGCTTTTGAAACACTTAAGAAAAAGCTACGGGCACCCATTCTAGTTGCCCAGTTGGGACTTACCCTTTGAGCTCATGTGCGATGCAAGTGATTTTGCAATCGGTGCGGTCTTGGGGCAGCATAAAACCAAACATTTCCGGCCGATCCACTACGCGAGCAAAACTATGGTGAAGCTCGGACTCATTACACCACCACGGAAAAAATTATTAGGCATGGTGTATGCGTTTGAGAAGTTTCGACCATACCTTATCTTGACCAAATGCGTGGTGTATCACGGATCACTCGACACTCAAATATCTCTTTGCAAAACAAGATGCAAAGCGAGATTGCTCCGTTGGGTTCTCCTCCTACAAGAATTTGATATCATCATTCGTGATAAAAGGAGCGAGAACACATTGGCGATCATCTATCGATTAGAACCCTCATCAAATGTGTTCGAGAAAAAGGAAATCAATGAAACTTTTCCTCTCGAAACACTCAACATGGTTTCTTTTAGTGGAGATTCTTCTACCCCATGGTTTCCGACTTTGCAAATTACCATGCGGGTAACTTTGTTATGAAAGGGATGTCGTCCCAGCGAAAAATAAATTCTTTAAAGATGTGAAACATTATTTACGGACGACCCCTACTTGTTTAAGATTTGTGCGGATCAAGTCATCCGGCGATGTGTACATGGTCGGGAAGCTATTGACATTCTCAAAGCTTGCCATTACGGACCTCTTGGGGGACATCATAGCCCAACTACACCGCCAAGAAGGTGTTTGATTCGGGATTCTATTGGCCCCAATCTATAAGGATGCCCATGAATTAAGTCAAAACTGTGACGCTTGTCAGCGTCACGGGAATATCTCAAAAGAATGAAATGCCGCATAACGCTATTCAAGTGTGTGAGATTTTTGACATATGGGGCATTGACTTTATGGGCCATTTCCTTCTTCTCACGGAAACAAATACATACTCGTGGCGTTGACTACTTGTCAAAATGGGTGAAGCTAAAGCTTTACCCACCAGCGATGCCCGAGTTGTGGTGAAATTCTTGAAATCCTTATTTACTAGGTTTGGAACTCCACGAGCCATCATCGGTGATGGTAGTACGCATTTCTGTAATGACCAATTTGCAAGAGTCATGCAAAAGTATGGTGTAACTCACCGTACCTCTCTGCGTACCACCCACGAACAAGTGGGCAAGTGGAAGTTTCTAACAGGGGGATAAAAGAATCTTGGAGAGGCGGTTGGCGAAAACCGTGCCTCTTGGTCGGATAGATTAGATGACGCGCTCTGGGCCTTCCGTGCGACTTACAAAACACCCATCGGGTGCACTCCATCTGGTGGTGTGCGGAAGGCATGTCATCTTCCGGTTGAGCTCGAGCACAAGGCATCTTGGGCCTTGAAGCATGCTAATTTCGACATTCGAGACGGCGGTGATCATAGGAAAGTTCAAATGAATGAACTAAATGAACTCCGTGATCAAGCTTACGAGAACTCTTTGATCTATAAACAAAAGACAAAGAAGATCCATGACTCAAAAATCAAGAACCGCGTTTTCAGCGTTGGTGATCGAGTCCTTCTTTTCAATTCAAGATTGAAGATTTTCTCGGGAAAGCTCAAGTCCGTTAGTGCGGTCCATTTACTATCGCTAAGGTTTATCCTTATGGTACCATTGAGTTATCTCAACCCGATGGTCCTAATTTCAAAGTGAATGGTCATCGGTGAAGCATTATTTTGGAGGGACATTCCATCCATGGTTGTCCGGATCTTCAAACTTTCCCCATGAACCAATGAATGCGGGGATCGAGTCAAGCTAGCGACTCGGTAATCAAAAACGATAGCATGCCATATGGGTTTCACCCGTATTTACATCTTCTTACCTCTTTCTAACACCCTAGTGTGGGGGTTGCCCACATGTTTTAAAAAAAAAAAAAAAAAAAAAAAAAATCTTCTTTCTAAATAATGGCGTAATATTTCCCTTTCACGTTCTTTGTTTCGACATAACAGTAGGTACTTTGAATATTGAGGCAATATTCATTTCTAAGTGTGGGGAATTCTCACGAATTTTATCATATAATTACACCAATTCCCGTTTTGGCCAAAATTTTTTTTGGAGTAAGTGTTTACACTTTCTCATTTGGTTATCGATCCGCCATATACGTAAGACAAAAGGATTAGCTAATCCGAGAGCAAGCGGCTCTTGGTAAAGATATATCAAATCCGTTTATATGGCTTGCAATTTGCCCAAAATTGTATGGTTCTCAACTCACCATATCCTAAAAAGTGAAGAGTTGGCTAGCCCTTAAGATTATGGCTTGTGGTAAAGGCGATGGAAAAACCATAATTGGTAATCGACTCACCAAAGATAATGTTGATAATTTATCTAAGAGTTGGCTAGTCCGAGGGTACGACTTACGGTAAAGACTAATCAAATCCGTTTACGACTTATGATTTGCTCAAAATCATTTGGTTATCGATGTACCAAGGTTCTTACTTGAGCTGAAACATTTGGCTACTCAGTGATGGCTTTTGGTAAAGAGTTTTCAAATCCATTAAAATCTCAAATCATTGCTAGGGACTAGCAATAGTTTAGTGTGGGGATTTGATATGTGTCTAAATACACATATATTTTATCTTGTTTAAACCATAAAACAACCAAAAACACACAAATGACTCACAAAATGTTATAAATATCATTTAAATGTGTTTTATGTGATTCGGTACAAAAGATTGAAAAACAAGTGAAAAATGATCAATTTCACAACAATTGTCGTTTTAGGTCCACGGAGTTACACAAATTGGCAAAACTAGTCCTAAATGTTTTAAATGAATGAAAAGTCAACTTAAGTCCTTGGAAATCAAAATGTTCACAAAACATCCACGGATGAAAGTTTACACAAAATGGCAATTTTACCCTCGAGTTACAAAATTGGCAAAAATAGTCCACAGGTATTCAAAACTTGGAATTTTACAAATAATACCCTTGTACTATGCATGATTTAACAAATGGAACAATTTGATAACTTTTGGGAATTTACACTTTTAAACCCTTAAAATCCAAAATTACATAATAGGTCCTTAAAGTTTTAAAATAAAATAAATACAACTTTGGCCCTTGTGTAATTATTTTATGGCAAGCTTGGTCCTATTGATAAGTTTGGATAAGTGTTGAAATCAGTCCTTCAACTTTAGCGATTCTGATTTTGGTCCTTATGTTACTTAAACACCAAATCTGAACCAAATGGACCCTTATTAATAACCAAGCCCAAATCGGTTGGCCCGAACCCACGACCGGTCCTTTTACCCACCCAAACCCGGTCAACACCACCAAGTCAAACAAATCACCCCTTGCGCTCTTTTCCTCCTTCCCCTGCTCTCTGATCAATCAACAACCCGTCCCCTCCTAAACCTTTACACTACTTTGTCCCTCCACCTATACAAGCCAACAAGATGCATTAATTGAATTGAAACCACCTCAAGTTACTTGCAAGACTTTTGGCGCCAAAAATGCTTTCAAGGGCTAGGATGACTTCTGCTTCATCAATGGTCAGGATTATTCTTTGAGTTTGACCGGAAAGTGTGGAGATATCAATTGGATATATAAAGAAAAGAGAAGGCGGAGGAAAGACCACTTTTGGACTAGCCATTAGTCACGTAGTTGTAGTTTTTTATTGCTTTCCTAGTTAAAATGTCTTTTAATCTTGTATTTTATCTTAAATTAGTGTAATGAAATGTTCTTTCCATTTTAATGTCAAGTTAATTTCAATTTCATGACTTTGCTCAATTTCCTTTAAATTTCCATGTTCTTTAATTTCAAAGTTAACCAGTTGTTTATTGGATTCTTTAAGCTCAATAAGCTCTTGACAACAGTTTTAAGGTTTTTTAGATCCATTAAATAGACTTTTGTCTTTTAATTCAGAAAATCATAAAAAATAAAGAAAATCATTGAAAAGTCAAAAATAGTGGGTTAATGAAGAAGATGATGAAGCAGGGGTAAATTTGGATTGCTAAGGGTATTAGGAGCTTGATGGGAAGCTATTGGGTGTAACCTTGCCTTTGGTTCCATGTTTCTCGGTTTGATGCATCTTGTAAGCAATTTTCTTAATTTTGCATTTCTTGTTTTAATGCTTTTAAGGCTTTAATCTTCATGTTTACGTGTTTCTTTATTGTTTGTTAGTCATGTTATAGCTTAATATAGGTTGTTTATGTTTTGGAATTGATTGTGCTTGAATATTGCATTTTCCTTTGTCAAAAACTTGATTTTGATAATCATAGGCATAAGCTTGTTTGACATCTGGTTTAGGTGAAAAAGATCCATTTTGACACCTTGGATCCTCTGGATTTGATAAATGATGTTTACTCGGTTATATGTAATGTTTAGCTCATTTAAATTTCATATAAAGGATTGTTTGGTTTTGATAGATGATCGTATTACGAGGCATTATTGTGTGTTTTTCTTGTTTGATATATGCATGATATGATCTTAATGACTCGGTGAAACACTAACTAAAGAGTATAGCATGGTAGAAAGTCAAAATGACTCTTGTTGTCTCATTATGAGTACTTTGAAGTTGTCACAACCTAAAATCTTGTTTATCTGTTTAAAAGTTGTTAAGTTAGCTTTATTTCATGTCCTTATACCTTAATAGATCATGTTTAATCAGTAGTTTAATTTCTAAATTCACTTTAGTCAACTTTTTAGTTTTACTCAAAAAAGTCAATTTTCAATTAAGTCGTTTTTTAATAAAATTAGTAATTTTATTGTGTCTTTGTTATTTAATTTCAAGTTCTGTGCTTTTGGTATGTTTTAGAGGAGTTGCTAATCTAGCTTATTATATTTTTGTTTATCTTAGAATGTCATGTTTTAGTGCTTAACTTTTAGCTTATTTGTACCTAGTTATGCCTGCACCATGACCTTAGGTGTCAAGTTCATGAGCTTGCATAAGCTTCATGACTTGACACTAACTAATACTTGGTTTCTTTATGTTGCTGTGTGGCCTATTTGTTGTATGTCATTTACTTTTCGGTCTTTAGCTTATCTAGTTAGCTTAATCACACTCCTTTATTTTGTCCCATTTTGACCACTCAGCTGAAGCAAGCAGTTGAGTGGGGCTTATTACCTAAGCTTCTTATAAGCTCCTTAATGAGCTTGAAATTGTGATTCTTGGCTTTGTGAGAAGCTAGCGGTCCATCTCAATGTCTCGTATAAGTTGAGCTTATTAGAGCTTATTTGATAAGTTTTTTTATGAGCTTGATGTTTGCCCATTCGCGACAATGGGCCGCTTATGCGGTCCATTTACCCATTCCACAAGCCTCCGAGCTCATCTGATCCTTGGCGGTGTGGCTTGGCTTTTAGGAAGCCTAGCAACCCAACTTTATGATCTTGTGCTTTATTTTCATGTTGCGGTCCATTTGGTAGAGGCGCAACAAGCTTATAAATGTCCCATCCCATCGATGTATCTTGATTCCATCGACATATCTTGAGTGTTTAGTAGCCTACTTCATAAGCTTCTCGAGCTCATACGTGATCTTCTGAGTTGAGTTTTGGCTTTTGGAAAGCCAACTAGTCCATCTTGCTATATCCATTCTCAATTTGGCCTATCAAGCTTATTCTCTCGGCTTTAATGGCTATTCAAAATAGTAGCGAGCCATGGTTGGAATTGTTTGGATCTGATGCACCATAAGTGCTTATTAGCTTATTTTGAGCTTATAGGTGAATGTCGGTGCTTATTCTTATGTATTCTCACCATTTATACTTGTACATATATACATATACCTTTTGTTTCATTTGTATAGCTTATTTCAAGCTTATTTTAGCTTGAGTTCCAACAGTCGAGCCAAAAGCTTTCTTGTTGGACTCATAAGCTCATTATTTGCTTATTTTTAGTTTGTAAAGCTTATACTTTCATAATACTTGTATAATACATATATATACTAGTTCTAGAAAAGAAAAACCAAAAGAACCACTCTAATAGTAAATAATTAATAATTTGTTACGCTACGCTATTACATATACGAAACTTTGGTGACAGATTAGTGACATTAGCTGTCGCTAATCACTATGGGAGGAAGGAGAAAGCAAGTTTAGTGACAGATTAGTGACAGATTAACTGTCGCTAATCACTATGGGAGGAAGGAGAAAGCAAGTTTAGTGACAGATTAGTGACAGATTAGCCGTCGCTAATCACTATGGGAGGAAGGAGAAAGCAAGTTTAGTGACAGATTTGTAACAGTCTTGTAACAGAAAACCTCATTTTAGATTTCTTATTGTTTAATTCATTTTTAAATACATTTAATTCATTTTTAATTTATATTAATTAATTTAAATGTGTAAAATTTATTTTAATTTTCTAATAATTTTCTTATCTTTTAGGATTCTAAAAATATAATTTTCACATTTGTGGGAGTTGTATTGAATGAATTCACGTTTTATTTTATGCGTTTACATAAAATTTAGTAAGCGTGAGTTTTAGATTTTAATCGGTTTAACAATTGTAAAAATAGAATTAAAATGACTTCAAAATTTTGATATTTTTATATTTCCTTAGTATAATTATAATCCTTTTCTTATTTTATTTTTGTTACATTTATGTAATTATTATATACACATATGTTTTAGTTTTTAGTTTTCTTAACTTTTGTATATACTTGTATATTATAGTTAAATATTTTAATTTTATTTAATTTGCATTTAAGTCGCTTAGACTTGTAAATCTCTACTATAGTTATAGTCGTTTTGTTTTTACACGTTTACGTTTAATTTATGTTAAACGTACGTTTGTATATCTTTTATGCTTTTAGGTTTCTGATTGTACGTTTTTAACGACATAGCTGTGACAGAGCTATCACTATTCACATTCCTAGTGTTAGTCAATCAGATACCTGTTTTTGTACATTCTTGATCATATTATTTTATCACACAGTCGTTGTATTCAGGATATCACACCTCACGGGACATAAGCGATCCAAGGATATTTTAATCCTTGGTAAACTTGCATTCTCTCCCGGTCGCCGCTTTTATCATCTGTTACGGTTGACCGTTCACAGCGGTTGGCTCGTGTGACGGAGAAATAAAGAGGGTAGTTCGGGAGGAATCAATGCTAATGGAAATCGGCACCGCTCTTTGTTACATATGTGCAAGTTTAAGTCACGAGTTCGGGTTAGCTTACTTCAAGGTCAAATTTATCATATTGAGTTTTCTCCATCAGTTGTCACGACAAAGAGCCTACATAATGATAATGGGGATGATTACATGTTTTGCTAAGAGAGTTGAAATGAGAGAGATCATGGCGTATGAACACAGCAGTTCATGCCTCGTCCTCCGAAGAAAGAAAAGTGTGCGTTTGATGCGCTTTATCTTAGAAAGAAGATAAATCTTCTTATGACGTTTGAACACAACAGTTCAAGCCTCGTTCTCTAAAGAAAAGAAAAGTGTGCGTGTCGGTCGCTTTATCTTGGAAGAAGAAAATCTTCTCAATTATGACCATTCTCATCAACATGCTTCATACTTTTTCCATGCGCTTTCGGTCATCAGTGAGCAAGGGCTACCATCGATTGTTTTCTTATTCCACTTTCTCAACTATAATGGCGATGGCGACATCATATGCTAATTTTGGGAGAAGTGTGAATAGAATACTTTTGGATGATTTCACTTATTTAGTCAAGAATGGCAACTTAAATGCGCAATTCTTGAGGGGAGAAAAGTGTGATATCTTGCATGGTTGATTGATATATGAGAATAAATGGTCAAACGGCTCCAAACTCATGTAAGAACCGAGCTTCTTCTTATCGGGTCATCTTTACATGGGTTTCTTCTTAAAACCGTTGGTTGACATCTTCACTCAGTTGATGAGTTTATCGACAAAGTGCTTCCGGTTAATGCTTCACGTATACATCAACATGATGATTCGAACAATCTCTGTTCTTGTTTGATGTGATTGGTAGTTTGGTGTTACCATCTTGTGTGTTCGTTCGGCTTTGATTGCTGATTTCCTTGATGAACATCTTTACATTCTTGTTTGATTGGGAGGATTTTAGTTAAGGGATTTGCAAGATGTAAGTTGATTGGGATGCTTTTGGTGATGTTCTTGTTTTTGGTGAGTTGAAGATGTTAACTATCTATTCCCCAGCTGGACAATCTTGAAGAAGGTCGAGTCTGATCGGTTCTACATCCTCTACTACATGATTAGAAGACTAAAGGCGAGTTGCATTTAATTATCTAAAGACTTCTTCTTAATCGAGCATTTATCAAAGCAGTTGTCGGTTTAGGGAGAGCACTAATTGTGGGAGAGTGAAATGTCGAATTTAATCCCTAATTAGACTTGCTCATATTCTTGACAAGTTGATTCCATAAGAGTTCAAGTGTTCTTCTCAACAAATTTCTAGTATCACGGACTTACAATGAGTTGTTGATTACGAAGTGTCAAAACCGGCAAGGGGAAGGAGACACATCTAAACACAAAGCGAGTAAACTTGATGAACTTAATTCTTCTAAGTGATTGAAGATATCCGGGAAGACAAATGTTATTATCGCAGAGAAGCTCAAGGTTTGACTCATGGCGAGTAAACTTGATGTACTTAACTCTTTTAAGTGATTGAAGATATCCCGGGAAGACAAATGTCATAACCGCAGAGAATCTCAAGGTCTTACTCATCTAGGCTTTTTGTGTTATTATTCCAACGACGTGGGGGAAGTGATGTAAAGAAAGTTTACGAAGATGAAAGAGGTACACAAGTATGACATATTCAGGGGAGATAAATGTATAACATGGAGGTGTTATCGGTTTCGGTGGGAATGTGTGTGCCGGGTTCTTGAGCTTCATACACGATCATCGGGGAAGAAAAATGTGAACATGGGGAGGTGTTTTCATTCCCTCATGGTGTGTATTCGGGAGAGTTCTGGAGCATTATTCTAAGATACAGGCTGCATCATTTCAACTACTCGGGGGGAAGTGTTCTCTTGACGCCTTTTGGAATGGGCTTTGAGACTTGATGGAAAGCAATTTGAGAAGAGTTATTTAAGTGTGGGATGAAACGTTCTTGTTATTCTATTGGATGATATAACCCCGAACGATGAATCATGGTGATTATTCTTAATAGGAGCGGCAAGTTCGATGATAATGGTGTGCTTCTTTGTGCACGGCTAAGGAAGCTTGAAAGAGCTTTGAATCGCTTTCGACTAAAGTTTTTCGGTTTGGGGAAGCCAAAGTCTCACTTCGGATGGTTCAATTTCTTTCTTGATTCAAGAGCCTTGGAAGCTTTGGTGGTGAATGTTTAAGAGTTGATGACTTCTATCTTCTACGACGTCTTTGCTCGATATCCTTATCTCGGTTTCGTATCATCATCTTCTTTAACTATATCATCTACTCTATCTTTGTATATATTTATCAAAAACAAAATACAAAAATATAAAACCAACAAAAGAAAATAGAAAATTATAAAACCTTCAAAACCCATAAAAATCGAGAAAATTTGAAAAACTCCAAAATATGTTTTCTATGACATGTCTTCTGGTATCGATAACATCTGCGGTCTTAGAAATGTCATTCAATAATGACACAGGACCATAGATGAAGTTCGAGCAGGAGGTGTAAATATTCTTTTCCAAAACATGTCACAAACTATGGCTTGCAGTTACTTCAGACTGTGACCCGCACTTAAACCATGGCTTTCTATTATTTCAGATAGCAACCCGCTCTTTAAAGGAAGGAAAGTGTTGCGCTAAACAAATTTTCAAAGATTAAAATGAGGAAAGTATGTCGAAGGACTGCTGTTCCTACTCAAATGTTTTTCCGTCTAAAATTCTTCAGAAAAATATTTGTAGTATTTCAAAATGGTAGAATATGAGTTGCTTGTTAATTCAATCGGTTTGAGTTTTCGTAAAATTGAAAACTCAATCAATGACTTCAGCTTTTAATCTTTTTAGAAAATGAGTCATTGATTGAGGGGAGAATGTTTTCAAATCTATATCTTCAAACGGGCTTTCTTAATTATCCTAATATGCTTAATTAAAATGATGTTAACCTATGTTGAAGGACTAGGTGCCTAGGATATGATTGCTAGGATTAGATGATTAGAGTTTGATAAACACATAATTCCCATGCTTTATACGAACTGATTGATATGTTGGATTGACTGTTATTAGTCGATGGTTGTTTGGGTGATGTCGACCACCATATATCTGTTTGGGTTTACTAACGTATGCAGATATCATGGATTATAAGAATGTTCCCGATCCGGATCCCACAGTTGAAGATGATTGGATGCCGAAGGAAAGGGTAACTATATCTTTGGTTGACAAATGAAGAAAGCGAACATAATTGGACTTCTATGGAGAGTTGGCATGAAATGCAGCGTAAGAGGTCTCCTTGCATCGAGATGGTTTTCTTCATCGATGAAGAAAGCGGAGCTTAATTGACCTCGGTTGGCATAAAAAATACAACGTAAAGAAGTCTCACCGCATCTGCAGAGCGGTTTTCTTCGACCCTACAACAACAACGAAGCTTCTCAACCACCTAACGTATCTTGTGCGTGGGAAAAAGTAGTGGATGATACCATTTTTCTAAAACTTGAAAATATTGTTTTGAAAATGGAAAAATGTTGTTTTGAAAATAAATCGATTCAAAGTTTTGAAATCAATCGGACTTTATTTTGTCAAATCTTAAGTGATTTCAAATTAAACATTTTCAAACGATATTTCATCTATCAAGTCCATTTGTACGTATTAATGTGGTGATCTAAAGATTTAATGTTATGTCATGGTATGATTTTTCTTTAGAATCAAGATCTTTTAAAATGAATTTTTTTTTCTGTTCTTGTTTGATTGTGAAATTGTTTTATTTTACTTAAAGGTCTCTTAAAACAATCATACCTGACACTAACAATCTTTAATGTCTAAATTTGTTCCTTATCTATCATTTTTCAAAATTAAATCTTGCCACGTCTTTCCCCAAAATCTTTTAAATGATACAAATCAATTGGGATCACAAATCTCAAAAGGTTTGAAATTTTTGGTCGGGGGAGAGATCGTGATTTAAATCTCAAATCTGTTTTTATGGAATCGGTTTTAGTCCTTTATAGGCATTCCTGCCTCCATGTGCCAAACGATTTCAAATACACAATGCACATGTTGAGGAGGAGGATTTATCCAAAAACGAGATGAGTATTTAAACTTGGCCACATTTTCTCCCATGTTTTCTAAACCTTATTAAATCACTTGGGATCCAAAATCTCAAAGGGTTTGATATTTTTGATCGGGGGAGAATTTGTGATTTAATAATGAAATTTGATAAAGGATGATCGATTTGATTCAAAATTGCTAGTTCTCTCTAATATGTGCTAAACTCTTTCGTTTATCGATGCACATATTGAGGAGGAGCAAATGGTTTCTTAATGGCTTTTGTGTTCGTGAATGTGCTTCAAAAGAACTCTTTCCTCTATGTGATAAAATGATTTCACTTATCCTATGCACATATTGAGGGGGAGAATTTACCAAGAAAATCAAATGGCTTTTTCTATGAAAATTGTGATCAAAGAAAATATTTCAAAATCCTCTTGCCTCCATGTGCTAAACAATTTCTAAATCATATGCACATGTTGAGGGGGAGGTTTTCTAAATGATCAAAACTATTAAGTTACAAAATGCTTTGATCTCGTATCACAAGTACCTTGATTGTTTTTCCAAATGATTTTTCAATTGGTTTCAAGGAAGAATGAACTGTACCAAAAGACCGACCATTTTACTTTATGTATGGAGTTATAAGGATGGTGAGGTTAGGTTTTAGTTCCACGATCCGCCCGAACGGAGGGATCTACCGAGGACAATCCACTAGATAGTGTAGAGTCCTTAGGTATGATGAAAAAAGGAGAAAAGTGAGATATGGGAAGAGTGCGGATGAGTGCGAGCTAGTCTTGGAATAAACCCAACAAGGCTCTAGTTATGAAGTCTCGGTAAGCTTGAAGGGGTTGAAGAATGAAAAAAATTGAATGTGAAAGGGTGAAAAGAAATAACCCTCGAATAATTCAACCTTAGGGCGATGTAGGGTTCAATACATATGCTCTTGGTGGTTACTAAGGTAACACTTGGTATTGAAGACAAGGCGTCATGGACCCGGTGGCACTACACTAAACTTCTCAAGCTACTCAAGCTCTCTTAAAAGGACTTGTTTCATTCTCACGGGAACCTACATAATCTATCGAATTTCTCTTAGAGATTTTGATATTGAAGAAGTAGACCATCTCCCTAGTCTCCGGCATAGGAACCAATCGTTACTATTGAGTCTAGAGCCAAGAGATCATCCACAATATCTCGTTAGGACACAAAATTAATGATGACTTGCTGCTTCACACAATGTGGAAAGTTAGTATATATTGAGAGTCCTACGCATTATCCTTGTGGTATTGCCCGAACATCCGAGTGATATGTAAAAATATTCACAATGAAGATGGAAATCCTTCTAGAGCCAACATCAAACAAGCTCTTGGTGGGTGACATGTGAGATCTTCTCGTAAGATCAAACTTGTGACAACTGGATAGAAGCGATGGGAGATTCATTCTTGAATCAACCTTGGTCCGAGAATGGAATTGACGAATACTTTTGGAAAAACCGTTCGATGTGCAAATCTTCTTTTCTAGCACATCGAATGTGTATTTATGTTTTCAAACACAAAAAGTATCTACGATTGAAAAAATACTTTTGGAAAAACCGTTCGATGTGCGAATCTCTTCTTTTTATCTAGCACATCGAATGTGTACTCTTTTCAAATATAAAAGTATTTATGATTGAAAATTGATCTTTCTCATAAAACCTTCGTCGATTGAAAAACTCTTTCTTCTAAGCAATGCGCGATTGTTTTTCAAATCATTTTCATCAATCGGTGAATCTCAATTATTTGGTTCACTCACTAAGTTGTCTTCTTTGAGACGTTCGGTTTGAAACAGTAGAAACGAGTTGCGAAACCCTGTCAAGGAGATTCTTAGGAATCCTACGATCACAGAAGCGATTTGTCTTGATCAGCGGGAACCATGGGCGTGTACCTATATTCAACAAAAGTGATCAAAGACACGTTCGTGTGTTTTATTGCTAGCTGTTGTTTGCGGTACATTTGACTGATTCTGTTGATCGAATTGAGAAGTCAATCAAAGCCGCATGCTCACAAAGACATCACATAGCGAAGAAATCATGGTGGAGCATATCTACATAACTTGGCTCGATTTTCTATACTATGCTTTCTGTTCTTTGCAAATATCATGAACGATGAAAGCTTCCGCTACTCGATGGAAAGATGTCATGATTCAAAAGTGTGAGCATGTCGGTCCGAATGTCACAACATCACATAAGTGCAACACGACTATGGATGATCGGAGAGATTTGTTGTGGTGGTGATCTCAATTAAAGCTCAAAGATCATCAAAGATGTGGATCGATTAAAGACCTCCACTCAAAGTACGATATAATCGGACTATGAAGAGTCACCGCTAAGCACAATGATACGAAGTTGAAGAATTAAAGTCTCACGAGCTCAGAGCGAAGTCAAGAATAGAATGCTAGGATTCATAATGTAAATCATGGGGTGACCTCCGCAGGGAGATTGTTAGGAATGGAAATTCCATGTTAAAGTGTCGGTCACCCCAATTAAGGTCTAGCATATCTTAGCTCGTGAGCGTGTCGTTATTTACTTTATTAAGTAGTTAATTAGTTAGTTTGTAGCGTAGTTTAGCGTAGTGCAACACCGTGGAGGAAGGGCGGTCTTTACCCATGTATACACGATCCACAGCCGATAGGAGGTCATTGTGTCGTAGTATAAATACCCTTCCATCCATGGAAGGGGTGGTGCTTCATAATCTAACCTTCCATATTTTGTGAACCAAGTCTCTAGCAAGAACACCTCTCTATCTTTCTCTCTAAATATGGCAATCATGTATTTTGATCATCCAGACCACCGAATCATCAACACAATAATATATCGATCCTACAGTTCAAAGCGCCAAACCCATATCAAGCAGAGAACCGAATTAGTAGTTCGGTTTGGTTCGATTGATTTAGCAAATTCGTTCGGTTATTAGTTGGTTTAGTTAGTTTCGGTTCGGTTCGGTTTCGGTTTTCGGTTTATTCGGTCTTTACGGTTTTCGCTCACCCTACGGTTGTGTCAAAAGAATCAAACTATAGTATGACTTTTACTAGGGCGGCGTCGGTCATAAACCGACTGAACCGAACCGAATCGAGAAAATCGAGCAAGTGAAAACGAGATCAAAACCGAACCGAATGTTGTCGGTTGGTTCGGTTTTGTCAATTCGGTTCGGTTTTGTCGGTCTAGGTGTATTTTGGCATGTTTTGTCGGTTTGGCCCAAACCAAACCGACCCAAACCGAAGCATGTAAAACACGAAACCAAAACCGAACCGAGCGGTTTGTCGGCCGGTTCGATTTTGTCGGTTCGGTTGGTTTCGTCGGTCCGGTTCGGTTTTGAACCTTCGGTGCTCAGCCCTAGTATGACTGATGGCTATTCGGCTCGGTCTTATTGGGTTTGTGCTCGGGTTAGCTATCGCCGAGCTCAGATGTTTAAGCCATTTCACTATTACACGACATCACTTGTTTAACTTATTTATTTAATCATGAACTCGGGTTTTAAGGGTTACATACTTTCGCGTCTTAACAGGTTGATACAAGTAATTCTAAAGGTCATAATTTTTTGTGATTTATAAGTATTTCAGTTAAAACAAATTACCAAACAAGACTACCAAGATACCGGCAAAAGTTCAATATAGATCTCAAATTTATCATAAATCTGATGAACCAATAATGGCCATTCATATTTTTATTATGATAAACTTTCACCCTTTTTTTAAAAATTAAATATCTTGCAAACCGTTAGTAGTTACGTGATAAAAATTATACCATCATGCGAGAATTAAATTATCTTTCTATAGATATACTACTATATATTTTAACAACCTTTTTTTTAAAATTTGGGTCAACAAAAATCATATATGATTTGTGAAAATCATATATGATTCGTAAAAATCATATATGATTCAGTAAAATCGAATCATACATGATTTTGAAAATCATATATGATTCATAAAAATCATATATGATTTTTTTACGGAATTTTGAAAAAAAATATGTCGAAAATATATAAAAGTGCATATCTATAGAAAGATAATTAATTCTCGTCGCGATATGTATTTTATAGTTTGAAGATTTACCGTTTGTAAGATATGTTGTTTAAAAAAAATGTGAAAAATGATTTTTATTAATTTAGATAAAAATGGAGGGCTATAATTGGTTCATTTGTTATTTCTAAGAGCTAAAGCCTATATCATCTTAAGTATTTCATCCTCCTAAGTTCCTAAGATGAGGTACACTTGAATGATCAAGAGTAATGAGTGTTATAGCAAATGATTGCTTTTTATGGAAGGAAAATGGGACTAGATGACTACCAATGGATGTTCAAGGATAACACTAAGAGTTTTGGTTATGTCAAGTCATAATAAATGATCCTAGAGATCAGATTTTAGCTTGAGGTGGAATTTGAAAAATCCTTAAAAATCATAAGAATTGAAACACTAATTTTTGACCCACTTTGAGATAAAGATGACTAGGAACAATTTCCTAAAATTGTTCAATAAGTCCACCTAAGTGTTTTCAAGGATGAAAGATAATTTGTGAGTATTGAAGCCGAAATATGGTGAGTTTTGATTTGTAGATAAATCAAGAGATATTTTGACTAAGATCTTTGTGTAAGCTATAAGTGAGTCTAAGCCTTTCTCATCCTTGAAATAGACTTAGTTAAGTTCTAGCATCTTATGTTTAGCTAATGTGATGTAATCTAGTAAGTTATCTTGATGCAAGGAATGCTGTATTGCTGATCTGATGTCACGGATCCCACGGTTCCCTCAAGGGAGGGATCCGTCTAGGCTAATCCTAGGGATCCAAAGATCTGCATATCGTAATCCCCACGAATGATGTGCAGATTTTTCACACTAATAAACCGTTAAACTAAACAACAAGTACAAGCATGTTTTCACGAAGCAACACTCATTAATAATGATAAAAGTAACAATATCCAAATTTACCACAAACCAAAGTGCTAAAACATAATCATCCACACATAAGTTAAGTTTAAAAATAAGCATTTTCCTATTGTCTCTTTTGTCAATTCTTTTTTTTCCTTTTTGACGACTTTGTAAGGTTGTAAGCAAGATTTTGAATCATGCCCCTCAATTGTTTGAATTCCTCGGTTTCGTTTGGAATGGTTGGAAGTTGTTAGTAATCAAAGGGTTCCAATTCAATGTTGGTTATGGGGTCGACATCTTCTTCTTCCTCATTTTCTTCTTCTCCTTCCGAGGAGTCCGAGAGAGCTTTAGGTTTCTTCCCATTGACCATGAAGCATTTAGAGGGTATTTTGGTAAGAGGTACCATTACATGATCGGCAAAGAAATGATCATTTTTTATGGGAGATGGTTGCAATGTACTAACATACTTACAAAGTCGTGTTAGGAGCATACCATATGGCAGTACCATGTTAGAAGCTTTGAATACCCCGACCATTCTCCTTATCATGTAATAGGCGAGGTTAAATGGCTTTTGGTGGATAAGACAATAGATCATTTGCACAAGGCATGCCTTTGGATGATCTTTGTTACCAACTAGGCTAATGACATTTTCCCTAAGGATTTCTTCCCATTTTCTAAACATGGGATGGATTTCAAAAAGTTCCATTTGAAAAGGATTACGGTGAATGAGCTTCTTGTTTCGGTTGAAACGGGATTGGTCGGCTCTTATTTTGAAAATGGTGTCTCGGATGGTTTCGGGTTCATCAAGAGGAGTATGGTACATTGGTTTAGAATCAAGTGCAAGGTTTTGAGTGTTAATTGCCCAATCTTGAGAGTACATACAAATTCCTTCACAAGGAATGCGAAGAATTTGAGCAAAGGTGTTGAGAGTGAGAGTGAAGTTTTGTTTATTGATGATGAAAGCGATTGAAATGCTATCATTGGCGTTTCGAATGATCCTAATTCTTTTATAAAACTCAAAGATGAAAACCGGAAAATTTGTTCATCAATGTCAAGAAGACAATCAAAATTGATTGTCGAGAAGACTTGACGAATGTCGGTATCCTCAAGGAAACATTCCTTGATTACACGACCTTCGTGGATAAGTCATTTTCTGAGTTTTTTGAAGACCTTGCGGTCGGTTTTTGAAAGTTCCTCATTTCGATAGTAATGAGTGAGGTAATGGACGGTATCATGATGATCTTGTTGAGTGGCTTTAGGCATGGTTGGTCCTAGAAACACAAATTTCCAATTAGGTAAAATTAGTTGAGATGGGTTTATGGTTTTGATTTGTATTAACAATGTTGTGAACACAATGTGATCTTAATTATGTTAAAAGCTCCTTTTCATGATTAATTTTGAAAACCCTAATTAAAGTGATTGATTAGAGATTAGTGAAACCATAAACCCTAGGATGAGGATGATGAAAATTAGAACAAGTTAGTGTAATTACTTACAATGATGTTCTAGAGAGGAATACTTGAGAGTATGGAATCCAATGAAGGTGAAATCAGTGGTTTAGTCGTTTTTGTGTTATGTGAGTAGAGGGAAAATAATCAGTGGTGTTTTTTTGAAAGCGTATAGCTAAGTTCTGTTCTACGGTTCCCCCCGGATCCTTTGTATTTGGGATCCGGCTAGTACAACTAGGGGATCCGCCATCGTGACGTAAAAGGGTTGTTTACATTATTTTGTAGTAGGCTTATAAACTAGCTTACTAAAAAATAGTTTGGAGGTATCAGATGAAAGATTGTTTTTGGACGACGGGTTTTGATGAATAACATATAGAGGGTTCATATGTGACGACGGTGTTAGTTTGACGAATCAAAAGGAATACTATTCCCGATGAAGAATAGGACGAAGAGTGACGAAAGAGACTTTTTAAGATGCTAGCAATTATTAAACAAAGAGAACTATGAAGTAAATAACTCATGTAGCCTATCTAATGAAGAGTAAAACATACCTCTATGCTTCTTGGTTTGGTATAATACCAAAGATACTTCATGAGCTTTTAAAGTAATCCTTTGTACTTGGTGTACGTAAGTTGTGATTACTTTTAGATCCTTCCTTCAATGTTAACTTCATTATTTTTGAATAGAAATGAAGGTTTTGGAGAGATCCTAGCATGAAGATTTCTTGACACAAAAATTGTTAGAATGATCTATCAATGTCCAACAAAATGATTTAAAATAAAATATAAAAAAAATCCTTCTTTGTAGTTTTCAAACATACACGGATCGTATCAAGTCTTTAAAGTACAACATACTTTAAGAAACTTGGTAACGAAGCTCTTATGAAAATTGTGGAAAACTAGAAGGGGGGTTGAATAGTTTTACCAATTTAAAACTTCTTTTTAAATAATTAGATCGACTTATGTCAATCCATTTGGTTGTTTATGTTGGACGTTGATAGATAGATATATAAACGTGTAATGAAAGATAAAGAGTAAGAAGCACATCAGCATGACACAAGTATTTATAGTGGTTCGCCTACAAGGACACCTTCCTTGCCCTACTCCACTCCCCGAGTCACCTACTCGAGAGTTCGTAAACACTACACCAATCTCCTTATGGCGGAGAAGCCTTCACAACCTCGCTTACACCTTTTTCCGGTACAAAGCTAAATACCTAGTTCTTTCACACCAAGGCGAACCACACCTAACACAACATCGCCTACCCTTTATACGGTGCTAGGCTAACCACCGAGTTCTTTCACACCAAGGAGAACTAATCCTATCACAACGTCGCCTACCCTTTATTAGGTACTAGGCTAAGCACCTAGTTCCATTACTATGGAGGAACTACTACCCTTCACAACACAACACCTACTCTCAAGGAGATCCACTCCTTGTTACAACACTCTCAAGGACATCACCATCCTTGGAAATAAACAACTACTTATATGTATAACGATGCACCTCATCGATTATACGACCTAGGCATTCTTTCCTAATGACACTTGATTTGATTCTTAGGCATCCTTCACTAATGCCTTTGACACAACGCTTGGCACCCTTCACTAATGCCTTCGTCTTGACACCTCTAGCATTCTTTAGTAATGCTTTTGACACGGACGATAAGCCCCTTCACTAATGCTTGTCTTGACACTTTCGGCATCCTTCACTAATGCCTTCAACACAACATCTATAGAGGAAGAAAGAACTATCAACAAGATAACCTCAGTTGTCTTGATGATGTCGAAGCATGGCAACTCATGGACTTGAGCTTGCTCGACATCAAGTAGTGGTGATCTCGCCTTTAAGAGGAACCTAGAGAATCACACAAAAACAAAAGACAAACTACATAGATCTCTTGGGTCTGAGGTTAGAGAGATATAATACTTGGAGAAAGTATATGTGAAGTGGTAAGTAGAAAAGAAGAAATGGCTCTCTATTTATAGAGGAAATTTTCTATTGTTCCCAGGATCGCGCGGATCCCTCCCACAAGGGATCCGGCTAGCGTAAAGCTAGGGATCCATGGGACGCTCCTCTTTGCCCATGGGTATTTTTGGTTATGGGTCATGGGTCATGGGTTATGGGTTGATCCATGGGTTTCTTTCTAGATACAATGTATCTCTAGAATACATTGAACTTGGCTAAGTGGTTTGGACAAAACCATGGGTTATGGGTCAATACCATTTGCTAGTTTTTACCCATTTAGTATATACTTGTTTTTACCTATTTTAGTATAAACTTGTTTTTACCCATTTTAGTATATACTTGGTTAAGCATATGTTAGCCCAATATGTAAACACTAGTTGTTGTACATATGTATCTAAATCATAAAATCACTTATACTTGTTTTAGTGTTTTATGTGAAAATGTTAGTGTGTTAGAAAACTATTGAATCAAACTATTTACGTATTTTATTTGTTTCGTTAAAATGATTTTACATTTTTTATCGACAAAACATTAGAAGATCGTAAAATATAAATAAACTTTTTTATGGCTTATTTGTATTAACAATATTTTTTAAGAAAATATGTGAAAAGTAAAAATATGAAAAATAGAGAGTAAGGGAAGAGAAGTATTCTCGTCTTAGCTCCCCCTTGATGAGTCCATCCCTTTGTGAGGGCGTCAAGTAAGTAGAAATACTAAGCGAGTGTATTGCAATTTATGTTTGCAAATGGTTTCGTCCTTTTTGACGAACATGCTCCCCTTGAGGAGTGCTCCTTTGTAAGGAGGACGTCAATTAATGTAATCCTATGTGAAGGTATTGCAAATGATTTTTCAATGTTTTGCTTTGAAAAGAATCTCCCCCTAGCTAAGGGTGTTAAAGTCTTCATGTGTATATTGAAAATCTACAAAACAAAGGTTAGAAAACAAGTATATAGAGCATAATTTCCTGCAAATAAGACTCAAGTTAGTAATAAACAAGTCTTCTGTTGCACGAATCCCACGGTTCCCTCTTTGGAGGGAACCGTCTAGGTTAAAGTGAGGGATCCGTCTCCTTGTAAACTCAAGACAGCAATGTTGATGTAGAATGTGATATTAACATCAAAATGAGATATGTATTAAGGCACCAAACATATTTTCAAGACAATATGGCATATAACATGTAATTTCATTCAATAAAAATGCGAGAAATGATCTACATATCTCTAAAATAAGAGAATGATTCAAACATGTAACACATTTTCTACTAATTCTAAGAAGTGATAGAAACCTAAAAGCATTAATGTGCTTGAATCTAAGGATGAGTAGACTTGTTGATTTGGTCCAATTGTTCAAAGAGATATTAAACATGAAATGCAACTCATTTTGTACTTCTTGAACAAGTCCTTGTTTGATTTGATAATTAGAGCAATTATTGTCATGACTAGAAACCAGAGGTGGTGGGATGTTTTGAGGAGGTGTGTTGAGCAACGTAGGATGTGGTTCCACTAAAAGTGAGGGTGATGATGCATGAGTTGGTGGTGGTAATGGAATGTCCTCTATGTGGTTAGATTTTTGGTGATTTCTTATCTCCAAGATGTAGGTGGTTCCCTATTTAACGAGAAAGATGGTGAGTGGGAAGTCCTTGGTGGTGAGTGCTCTAATGAGTAGAGATTTAGATGGGAAAGAGGTTCGGTAAAGGAATATAGTCTAGGTTCTAGAAATGAAGGCTTGGGTGTTTTACTAAAGCTAGGTGTGTTTGGTTTAGTGCTTGATGAAGCTTTTTCCAACTCAAAAGGTCGAATGCTAATTCTAGCGGTTCTTTTAGCTATTGTTGATTGAGTTTGTTGAGGGGGAATTCTAGCATATGGACTTCTTACGGGTGATGACTTGGTGGATGATATCTCATGGACCATATGAGTATTCTTTTTGGATGAACCTTTGGTTGAAGAGTTCTTGCTAGATGCTTTAGTCATAGTGAGGGAGAGGGAGTAGTAGAAGTCTTAACTATTGATTTTTGGATCGTGGTTTGAATAGTGACTTAAGCTCTTAAGAGTGCTTGGTTTATAAAGGATGAAGTTGAGTTAATGAATTAAATTCTTGACCACTAGGAAATTTGGCATGCACCAAGGTCAACTATGGTATTGTTCTACTCTAGGGAGTCATTAAATGGTAAGCAAAAGTGTTTAGATTACCAAAGAGGGTTTGAATTTGGAAGAAAAGCTTATCACAAGCTATTTTGTAGACACGGATCCCACAGTTCCCTCTCACTAGGGATCCATCTAGTTATAAACCAGGGATCCGTCTGGCAGACAGCAAAGTGGTGAAGTGATTATGCTCTTTTAAGGTCTAGTACCTATAAATCATGAGGGTTTAACTTTCCTTAGATGTCTTAAGTGGTATGTGACTTAAATGTCCAACCATAAGGAGTGAGGGTACTTAATAATGGTTTATAGTAGGAAAATGGACTTTTTGAGAGTGCAACTAAGTGTTTAAGGATGATACTTATTGATTTGAGAATGACAAATGATGAAAATTGATCCTAGAGATCAGATGGTGACTTAAGAGAAATTTGAAAGATTCTCAAAAAATAAAAAGAAATGAAAAAACTAGTTTTAAGCCTATTTTGAGGTAGGGATGACTAGAATCCATTTGCTAAAATTGAGAGAGATATCAATATTAGTGTTTTTGAGATGTGAGGAACAATGTGTGAGCATTGGAGTGGAAATATGGTGAGTTTAGGTGAATTGATAAATCAAAAGCACTTTGAATTTGATCCTAAGTTAGCTATGAGTGAGTGTGAGACCTACTGAGCTTGAGGAAGACTTAAATGGTCCCAAAGAGTCATATTTAGCTAGTATGATGTGGTATAGGGGAATGGTTTGATGTATAAAAGTCTGCAGATGCATGTCTGTTTGCCCGGATCCCACGGTTCCTCATCCGAGGATCCGCTAATTATAGCCTGTGGATCCGCCATCACGACCAAGAGCTTCTCAAAGAAATGTGCGCTTTTGCACTCTTTAGCAAATAATTATCTTAATCATTTCTACAGTTAATAAACATATGCAAACAACAAATATAACGAATAGTAAGTAGGGGCGACTAGAATGTAAGCAAAATGAGTGGCATCGACTTCTTGATGGTGATCAAGTTGTTGTAAAATTATCATTTTTTTGAGTTCCTAAGTTAGAGTTTTAGTTTATACCTTGCCATCTATTACTAGCTACGTCCTAAACTACATAAATATTGTTTATATTGTTTACAAACCATTGTTCATAAATTGTTCACAAATTATGGTCTACGAACTTACCTTCCTTCCATTCATCCTCCTAATTCACCTCCATCTTCATCTCCATCTCTATCGCCTTCACTCTTAACCCCTCCACCCCTACTTCTTCTTCTTCTTCATGAGGAAGTTAGAAAAACACTTGAATATGCCCCTAGTTTGTTGAAATTCTTGTGAAGGACTTGGTACATCCGGTAGTTGGTTGATGTATGCTAAGGGGTCGAGATGGACATTGCTAAGGGGGTTGCTGCTTCCTTCTCCTTCTCTTTCTCTTTCATCCGATGAGTCTGTTGGTGGGTGAGGTCTCTTGCCATCCACCATGATCCTTGTAGTCTTTCCATCGGATAAAGGCACCATGACCTTGTTGCAAAAAGTGTGGTCATAGGAATAAGGATAAGGGTCTAGATCAAAGACGAAGGTTGCTAGACGAGTCAAGAGCATGGCATAAGGGAGTACCATCTTGTCCATACTTTTCACACTTGCCATTATTTTTACCATGTAATAGGCGAGGTTGAAGTGAGTGTCGGTTACAAGGCAATAGATCATGAAGCTTAGGCAAGCATTGGGATGATCCTTATTTCCTCCCAAGCAAAGTACGTTCTCCCTTAGCACGAGTTCCCATTTCTTGTATAATGAGAACATTTCCGAAAGCTCCATTTGAAATGGATCCTTATAGATCACCTTGGAGTTTCTCGTGACTCTTGATGGAGATGCTCTTTCCATGAAGACAGTATCCCTTACCGTAGTTGCTTTCGGGATGGTTGTGAAGTATACCTCGTGATGATCCACCATGTCATGTAGCTCCGCCAACCACCATTCGTTAGAGTACATACACTCCTTGACATGGGATACGGAATATTCTTGCAAACTCTACAAGAGTGAAGGTGAACTCGTGCTCATTGATGATGAAGGCTATCGAAATGGTTCCATCTTCATTCTGAATGATTCTCATGGTCTTGTAAAACTCTAGTAGAAACACTGGACAAATTTGCTCATTGATGTTCAAGAGACAATTGAAGTTGATTACCCCAAAGACTCGGGGAATGTCGGTGTTGTTGATAAATGATGGTTCAACCACTCGTCCTTCATGGAATAATCTCTTTTCCAACATCTTGAAGGCTTTTCTATCATTCGGGCTTAAGCCATCCTTACGATGATACATGGGAATGTAGTGAGCGGTGTCATGGTAATCTTGTTGACGATTACTACGCATGATTGGTCCTAAACATCAAAAGCACAATGTGGTGTTAATTGTGTGAATAGTAACCTAATGGGATTCATTACAAGTTTGCTCAAAACATCTTCATTGAATTCAAAAAATGAGTTTAATTTGTATTAACAATGTTGATTCTTTGATTTAGTTATCCTAGAAAATAATGTGGTAACAAATTTGATAAACCCATTTGAGTTCAATTTCTAAAGATGAAAATTGTAATCCTAGGAATCGAAGAATGAAAATAACAATGTAGTGAAGATTATACTTACACAAGAGATTGTCTTGGAGAAGATGATGAATTAACTCTTGTGAACAGTAAATTGGGTTTTATGTTTGTGAGTTTTGAGAGAGTAAAGGGAAGAGTGGAACTTCCACATTGATCATTTCTTTCTTATTCGTCTTCATTGCACGGATCCCACGGATCCTTGAATGAGGATCCGCTAGTTCAACCATGTGGATCCGCATATCGACAATTTGACAAATTTTAACCGATCTTTGATAATTTTGGTTTGGGAGTTCTAATTCTTGTCTAGAGTTGATGTTTATGATCTATAACTTATGGTTTGGGGTTTTGATGTGTTTTACTAGTCCTATTTGACGAGGTTCCCTTTTTATGAATAAATCATAATTCTTTGGGAATTTTTAAAGATTATGATAAAATCCCATTTTATCATAATATGAGAGGTCTCACATGGATACTTATTGACATAGATGAAATGTCAATAATCCTTATGTGAGGAGTGATGATCAAGGATCTCGAATAGCCGCGATATCATTATCACTAGTTTGTAGTTTAGTCTATAGAGATCAACGAAGAATACCATTCTTGATGATGAGTTCAATATAGATAACTACTTTAGTGATTTTTAAGAGAGCGTAATGATACTACTAAACTTAATCATGTTTAAACAAAAATGACATTATTAATTCATCTAGAAAATATACGAAAATAATTTATTTGTAAGTAATTTATTAAAGATCATATCTTTGCTATATATTCCTTTTTTTTTAGAAAAGAAGTATTAGAGAGAAATTTTTCATGATCTTCTTAGGATGCCCAAATCCTGGTATGGAGAATTCTCAACAAGGAAAATATTAGAAATATCTATCATTATCCAACACTATAAAATATGATGATTTTAAAACATAACCTTTTGTTTTTGAGAAATTTCCTTCCTTGTAGTTTTCAATCATACATGGATCGTATCAAGTTTTTAAAAGTACAATATACTCTTAAGAAACTTGGTAATGAAGCTCTGATGCCAATTGTGGAAAACTAGAAGGGGGTTGAATAGTTTTACCGATTAAAACTTTGTTTTAAAATATTTAGATCGACTTGTGTCAATCTATTAGAGTGTGTATGTTGGATGTTGATAGATAAGTATATAAATATGTAATGCAAAGGTAAAGAGTAAGATACACAAAACCACGACACGAGTGTTTATAGTGGTTCGGCTACAAGGACACCTTCCTTGCCCTACTCCACTCCCCAAGTCACCTACTCGAGAGTTCGTTAGCACTACACGACACAAACTCCTTATGGCGGAGAAGCCTTCACAACGTCGCCTACTCTTTTTCCGATACAAGGCTAGACACCGGGTTCTTCTACGAGGTAGAACCAAACCTATCACAACGTCCCCTACACTTTATCCGGTACAAGGCTAGATACCGAGTTCCATTACCAAGGAGGAACTACTACCCAACACTATACAAAACATATCCCAAAGGAGACCCACTCCTTATTACAACATCATCAAGGATATCAATATCCTTGGACACGACCTATCTCTATTTGTACATTGATGCACCATATCGATTGTACACCCTTAGCATCTTTCACTAATGCCTTTGACATGATCTTTTGGCACCTTTCATGAATGCCTCTGACTTGACCCTTTTGGCATCCTTCACTAATGCCTTTGATAAGGACGTTCGGCACCTTTCACTAATGCCTTCGTCTTGACCCTTATGGCATCTTTCACTAATGCCTTCGACTTGACCCTTTTGGCATCCTTCACTAATACCTTTGACACGGACGTTCAGCACCTTTCACTAATGCCTTTGTCTTGACTCTTTTGGCATCCTTCACTAATGCCTTAGACATGACACTTCTAGAGAGGAAGAAAGAACTATCAACAAGAGAACTTCAGTAGTCTTGATGATGACGAAGCATGACAACTCATGGACTTGAGCTTGCTCGACTTCAAGAAGTGGTGATCTCGCCTTTACGAGGAACCTAGAGAATCACACAAAAACAAACACAAACTACATAGAAAGATCCCTTGGATCTGAGGTTAGAGAGTTTACAATACTAGGAGAAAGTATGTGTGGAAGTGGCAACTTACAATGAAGAAATGGCTCACTATTTATAGACAAAAACATGCTAGTGTCCCACGGATCCCTTGCTTGAGGGATCCGTCTAGTGTAATACTAGGGATCCGTAGGACGCTCCCCCTAAAGTGGGTTGTGGGTCATGGATCATGGATCATGGGTTGTAGGCGTTGATCCATGGGTATCCAAATAGATACAATGTATCTAGAAGATGCAATGCATCTAGTCAATGGGTCTTGGGTTAGCTCCATGGGTCATGGATAATACCCATTATGACTTATGCATGATGTCATACAATGGGTCATGTGTTATGGATCATGCTTTATGGGTATGGGTCATGGACTTTGGGTTTTACCCAACTACATTCAATGTATTTAGTCAATGGGTCAAATATTTATACTTCTACCCATTATAATACATACTAAGTATGTATATATCTACCCATTATGTAAACACTAGTTGTTGTACATATGCATTACTATACCATGAAAACACTATTGCTTGTTTAGTTTTTTATATGAAAACGTAAGTGTGTTAGTAAACTATTGGTTCAAACCATTTACGTATTTTATTTGTTTCGTTAAAATGATTTTACATTTGTTATCGACAAAAGATCGTAGAATATAAATAAACGTTTTTACGGATTATTTGTATTAACAACTATAAATGTTCTGGCAAGGTCATATAGACGTGTAAATGTACTAAAGACATATGATAAGCTCTTGTACAATTTGTATATTGATATTTAACACAAATGTACTTTAATGTCCTAAAGATATTATAATTGAATATCATTTTCGATCTAGACTCGATTTGTGCACATTTGGTGAGCAGGAACCCGAGCAGATTGTTCCTAGTTCCAATATCTCAACAATCTCGAAGTGAGAAGTCGATACATTACGTGTTTATCTCTATGAGAATGAACTACTTTTTGAGAAGTACTTGAGTCGCTAGGAGGGTTTGTGTATTGCATCACTTGGTCCATGATTTCCATCTTCAATACTAAATATCAACCGTGTGATATCCAATAGATTATGTATTGACCCGGTGTCTATCCTAGTGTATGAGGGTTTTCAATTCTTTTAACCCTTTCACCAACTCCTCTTTTCTTTTCTTTTAGCCAACTCATTTTTCAACTCCGTCCTTTGGCTTTTTTTTTCTTTATCATTATTTTGTGTTCTTTTTCTCTTCTTTTCTTTTGGCTAATGATGTATGTTGATCCGCACTCTATCTCCATTTCCTAGACCAAGCTTTCCTAAATTGGAAGGAGGCTCTGGGTAGATCTTTCCGGTTCGAAGATCATAAGAGTATTTTGAGAGTAACTATATTGCACCTTGCAGATTAATCAGCATATGCTAAACTTCTTTCTTCATAATGTAAGAATGAAATCTTTTGAAATCTTTCAAAGTGTTTGAATATATCAAAAGCATTTATGATAAAATCATTTTTATCTTCCACGTGTGATACTTTTTGGTATGGGTTTTGTTAAACACAACCCATAGGGTTCCAAAATTATGAAAATCACAATTAATGAACTCAAATAGTCCATAAATATATACTTTTAATAGTTATAAAAAAGGTAACTGATGTTAACTATAGAATGTTTAAAGTTCATTAAATGTTTATTAAATGTTAATTATATATTTATAGAAAGCTTATACACAACCCATATGATTGTCTTTAACAAAACCCTTTTGGTATTTAAAGTTTTTTTTAAGTAAACCAAAAACTCCTAGTCATAAGTTATCTCTTTAGAATTCTAGAGTACTAAGGAAAAACATTTGCTTTATTTGAAACAACAGAAATCTTTTGAGTTTAACTAGATTCCTTTTCGGAAGTTATCTTTTCGGCCTTCTGGACGACATAATAGCCCTTTGTTTCATTTGAAATTTCAAAAGTTATCATTGAAAATAAATTTCATCAATCTTAAGCGATGTAAAGTAAACCAGGAAATTTAATAAATTTGCTAAACAGTTAAGCTATTAGTTAGTGTCATTTAATAATTTTGCAAAGAGTTAATATACACAAAGGTCACTGCACTTTGTGTTTTTTTTTCCAATTAAGTCAATGTACTATTTCTATTATTTTTCGAGTCACTGTACGATCAAAACTTCTTAATAAAGTCATTGTGCTATCAAAATCAGATAACTAAGCTGTAATTTGTGCTTTTGTGCATATGATTGATAATTATAACTTCATCAAAATTAAATAACGCTTTTGCAAACTAGGTAAATGTTGAGCCATTGGATTTTGGGCGCTTCGCCCCTCTTTTTTTTGGATTAGAAAGAGCGGGGCCTTACTTATTCGGGGGTGGGGGAACCCGTAAGGAAGGACGAACCGTCAAATTGACATTTGAAATCGCACCTTTTCCTCGAAATGAGAAAGAAGATGGTACACTTGAATTGTATTATTTAAGTGCTTATTGCTTGCCAAAAATCCTACTTCTATAATTGGTAGGTCACCGGGTTATTCAAATAAGTTGTGTTTTTCGTGGGTTTCCCATGTTACAACTTCCGTACCAATTCGGTCGATCCGGAATGGATCGGTTAAACATTCCATTAGGGAGCCTGGCCTTGACTTTTCTGTGTGGTATTAATTCTCGTTTGGCTCTTGGAATCACATCCAGCAGTGGTGGGAACAGCTCGCAAAATCCAACCACTTCACCTACTTCATTGCCCCCAACCCTTTCTCGTACCTCTATTGAAACAGAATGGTTTCATGTTCTTCCATCGATTGGTTATTCCTTTCTGTTCGTATCTCTTTCTCCAATTTCGGTCTCGATTAGTTCACAAGATTGAATGGCCACTTCTTGATCTAATGGTTGATAATTGTAACTTGATCAATCAAGTTAGGGTTACCATCAAGTTATCCTCAACTTGAGAGAATCTTTCATTAAACAAAAAATAGGACCCTCTCAAGTTGAGGATAAATTGATTGATCAAGTTACAATTATCAACCATTGGATCAAGTCCACTGTGCTATCAAAATTAGATAACGCTTTTGCAAACTAGGTAGTATATGGTAATATCTATACTACTTATAATGCATGTAATCAATTTTTCTTAAACTTAAAAGTTTTTAAATTTTAGTAATGTATAAACCTAATAATACCCTTGATTAAAAATGGTAACAACATCTACCACTAAATTAAAATTTTAAATATTTTTTAATTTTCAGATTTTTACAATTTTTCGTTTATAACCCATAAACCATTTTTTCACAGTGACTATAAATTCAACTCGTAAGTATTGTATCAAAAGTCACAATAGAAACACAAATTCACAAGTATAAATATTTGCGTTATACATCATCATTTTACGCGGACATTCGTATAGTATTTTATAAAATGTAAAGTGTGAGTTTTGTTAGATAGCTTTTCTTACAAACAAACTAAACTTAATGTAAATGTTGAAAAGCTTAATCAACTTACGGATTAAACGGAACATGTTTCTTGCTTGGTTGCTATTTTCACCATCTTGTAATATGTGACATATATGCGCGAGTGTGGCCATGTGCTAAAACTATAACTATGATAGCTATATACCAAAATCAATCATGGTCTTGTGTATTTGGCATAATCATTATTTGAGCAAAACATTGTTTCATGTTTGAACCTATCATCAAATAGTCAATAAGAATGCATAGTTGAGTAAAAAAGGCAGAAGGAACAATGGCCGTAAACAATTTAAGTTAAATAGCCTACACTATCCATTTTTATGCATGTAACGACTTATAATTATAAAAATCAACATGCACATTGCACAGGCCAGTGTTCTTATTATCAAAAACAGATATCACGGGCATGCATTTTTTTAAACGATGCAACCATTAGACTATCTCTAATGTGCGCAAGCAAACAATAAATTTGTTTTGGTGCGGAACTGTTAGTTAATTAGGTCGGTCCATTTGTGTCGATTCATTAGCCCGTTTAACATTAGGGCATTGTTTTTGTGTTGATACAAAAGTTGGGCGTTCCTTGTTTGGGCTCCGGTTCTCGTATCAATTGGTTATTGCTGCTTGAGACCTGCGCACTAAGTAAACAGAAAACACCGTTAGGCTTATCGTGGGATTGTTTTCCACGATTATCCTCCGGCGTGAGAGTAAGTAATCGGTTTTAAGGTTATGGAGAGTTAGGGTTTAGATCATACCTTTAATGAGGGATAGGGTTCCCTTTATATACACACGGAATCCTTATTGGTTCCGTGTTCCCCAACCTTCGGCATATCCCGCCTAAGTCGGTTGACAAACGATTATCTCCAAAGTTAGAAGATATAGGATATCGTATTTCACAAATGAATTTGGGCTTGGGCTTTCGTGAGCCCAAACCATTGTTAAGTTAGCCCATTCGTAATGGGCTAGTTAGTGTTATTCACTAGTCGGGTGCGTGACCCGAGTCGGGACTATACGTCATCATGTCCCCAGCCTAGTATGCGCGGTGACTAATCATGGATGCTAGACTAAAACCGTAGCATTTAAAATCCTCTTAGCGTAGTGGAGAAGTTACCTCTAGGTCAAATATCGTCAAACAAATGCCTCGAAAGTCGGGGGAAAGTAACTGCCCCCTTGTCACCTCAACATATCCTAGCCACTTATTCAGAGTTAGTGGGATCCACGTGTCGTGCATCGTGTGGATAAAGGAAACTTATATAATCATCGACCTTTCATTTACTGTGATTATCACAGTAAAAAATGAATCCACCATTGTTAACAAATCTTCAACTGCAACCCAGAAAACTACTACTCCAAAGGTAACCGCGTGTGCATATAAAAACGATACCATGGTTAAAGTTTTATCTGATTTCACATCCGACATAACGGAGAGCGAACTTCTAGAGTTCGCGTCCGATTATTACATTCCCCTCGCAGTGCATCCGGAAGTTCCGGGTGCAAGGGCGTCAATTGCGGACTTCCCCGAAGGGAAAATAGGGGTATACACGCGTTTCTTCGAATTCGCGAATCAACGCGTGCCAATATCCTTATTCCTGAGCGACGTGTTAAACTATTACCGTCTGCATATATCCCAGCTGCACTGCATAGGTGCCGCTAAAATCACCAATTTCGAGGTCAATTGCCGATTACTGGCGATTAACCCGACTATCCACTGCTCGCGCGATTTTACCACACAACGTGGTCACACGGGTGGGTATCATTCGCTAGCGCGCAGCGCCTTTAGTGTTATACGAGAAAAACTAGACGCGCTCAGGAACTGGAGAGAAACTTTTTTCTGGGTAGACGACTTGTGCTTCCCATCGCGCTTCGATTTCTATTCCCAGGGTACACTGCCAAAGGATGAGTGCCCCCTCCCTAGATCGTATAATGTGGAGGACGCGGATACAATAAACACCAATCGCATCCCCATCCATGCCTATCCTGAGGAGTTTTTGGGGCACATGGGCATTAGACGCAACTATTTTGGTAGTCCAGAGGAGGTTCCAATCTTCTTAGGCGCAGATGGCCAGGGTGGGTGCTCGTCCTTTCGTACCCGTTGTGTTATATTATCGTAAGTGTTTGTCCTTCTTCTATTTACTTGTCGTAATCTCGCTTTTGTTGTTTGTTTGTTGTTGCGAAATGGATCTGCTTAGGGTTGTGCAATCTGGCGATACACCTTTCCTCACTTTAAACACCATATGGTCACACTTATTAACACTTTTAGCCACTTTATGGTTAATTGTATGTGACTAAATACCAAAATACAACCATGCTTTGTGTGACTACATGTTAGAAAAGGCCACACAAACATAAAATTCACGTGGCCATTGGATGATCAATAGTCACACAAAATACACCTTTCTTCACTTGAAACACCATATGGTCACACTTATTAACACTTTTAGCCACTTTATGAGTAATTGTATGACTAAATACCAAAACAAACATGTTGTGCGACTAAATGTTACAAAAGGCCACACAAACATAAAATTCAAGTTATTATTGGATGATCAATAGTCACACAAAACATCACATATTTCTTCACTTGAAACACCATATGGTCACACACACTTTTGGCCACTTTATGATAAATTGTACGTGACTAAATACCCAAACAAACATTCTTGTGCGACTAAATAGAAAAGGCAAAAACATAAATTTGATGCGCTATTGATAATAAATAGTCACAAAAATACACGCTTTCTTCACTTTAAACACCATATGGTCAAGTTTGTTGCATTTATTGTGTCATAATGAAAATGCGGGTTTGTAGGTGATGGCTTTTATAGTCACATTGATATGCACACACATTAACACTTCAGCAACACCACAATATACTAAACTTGGATAAATCCAAACTAATTATATATATGAACAACTCTTTAACAACGAGTACTTGATTGTTAATGCGAATCTTAACAACAAGCAAGAAGAACACAAATACTATTTCACTAATAAACTTATTTTATTAATATTTCTATTCGCCTAAGTACAAGCTCATTTCACTATACTTTAGGTTCCTTTATACACTTAGGAAAACCTAGTATACAAAACGCGTAGAAGGATACGCATATCTCTTCCTAAGATATCTCTACGCCGCATATGCCTTCCCTAAACTCTAATAAACTATTATGTTTTTCATAAATGAACTAACTACTTAATACTACCGACTTAACAGCTATATCGCCAAGATATTGTCATGAGCTTTTGATTCAATTAACCTCAAAAGTCGATAGCATGCATCATCCTTTCTTTCACCAAAAGCTTCTTCTCAAGCATAGCCTCAAAATATCGTTTGGAAGTGGATACTCCACTGTAGCATATAAAGAATTGCGCTTAATTCCAAACAAATTGCACCCGACAAGTGTGGAAATATTCCATCTCGATCACTTTTGTTGACAGGCGCTTCCACATTTCATCATCAAGATCTGTGTCAAACATGGTCTTCAAGTCACCCCAAAGGACTCTTTCATATTCCTCTTCGTGTCTCTCATCACCATGCTTCTCCATCATCACCGTACATGGTCTTCAAATCATCCTCGACAAATCACTCAATAAACCGTGAAAGTTCACATATAGTGTCTCGGTGATTTTCCCTTACTATCGTGTAAACTACCTTTTTCCCATGTTTGATGATCTCAACCTTGCAATCTTAGCGGTGAAGTGTCAACTCAGTAGGAATGGAGCCCATGGTAAACTCTTCCGATGACGGTTCATCAACCTTATCCTTCATGTACTCTTCCACTTCCTTCTTAACATTTGTCTTATCCTTTTCACTCCTTTCTTTCCAAGTGATTTCTTCCTTGTCATATTCAAACCGTTGCTTAACCTCATCTTCCTCCTCTTTCTTTACGCTTTTGGCTTATCACCAAGTTTTCACCAAAGAACCTTTTCGCCTCGCAATCTTGTGCTTTAGCATCCTTGGTTGAAGATTGTAACCCTTCCTTTTAAACGCTGAAGCTTCCAACTCGAATCCATTGGAATAAAATTTTTATTTTGGTACATTGCTTTTTCAAATTCTCGCTTTAGTTCATCATTCTTCAATTTCCTTAACTGCTCAACTTCCGTAGGATTCCTCGACTTTTGACATAGTGGATCATATAATCCCTTTGCTCGCTTTCGGTCATGGGTCTCTTCATCCTTTCTCTTTGTCCTCGCTCGAGAAGCCTCTTCTTCGCATTAACAATCTCAACCAATTTACTTGCATAGTCTTCTCCGTTAATATCAGAAGGATATCTCTGCTTACTAATAATCTTGCATTTATAGTATCCCATTCTTCATCGTAGAATTTGGCGCATTCCGTAATCGCCTTCCTTTTCATTTGTTCTTCGCTAATTGTGGTTCCTCCCGCAGAGTTTTGCAATCGCTCATCATCCCTTGTTTGTTCTCAAGACGCTTAGCTTCTTCACCGCATCCTCCGCTTGAATCCTAGCAATCTCAAGAAGCTAGCTTCCTCCTCTTCGAGTTGCTTTTTGGTCTTCACCGGCTCGTAAGATTCTTGCACTATTCCTTTGCCTTCCCTATGCACAAACTCCTCACCAAGACCACCGGATCACTACCAGATTAATATGTTCAAGACTTGTATTAACTTCAAAGATCAAAGCCAAGATTAAAATCTTCATCAAAAGCAGATTTAATTTCAAAGACCACCTGACTTATCGTTAGTAAAGTCACCAGACTTATCCACTCCACTAGAACTTGCAATTTGTTTATCCATTTCTTTCTTAAAGGATTTCTTGTGATTTAAATTTTAAACAAGATTTCACCGCCTCCAACTCTAGTTCAAGACTTTGAGTTTCTCGAGGATTCCTCACCTTCCGAGTCCGTAATGTCTATCCCCGTCTGCTTGAATTTCCTCCAATTTCTTAACTCTTTGCGAGTAGTCCCAGCGACTTCTTGGTCTTCTTCAATTTTTCTCCAACTCATCAACCCTTGAAATCGCTGTGGAACCAGCTTGAAGTAGATCTTCCATAGATAAGGAACCGGGTTCTCACAGTAGTAGCGGTGTTGAGGTTGTGGTTGAGGAATCACCGTGGTTCTTCCTTATGGACCCAAGGTGAAGTGCGGGTGTTGGTGTCCTCCGTTGAAACTCGCTTGTGTGTTCGATGTAGGTCGAGCCCCAGCTTCCGATGTAGCAGAGGAGATGGAATGTATGTAGATGTACCTTCGTGGTCGAGTGCCGTAAGGCAACATAGCATAAAAGTGCTTGTGTGCCCCTTCAAACCCCTTTCATATTACCAAATATCTTTTAGTGAAAGGGAGAGCAATGTAAGGATGTTTGCTTGTCGCTTCAACATTTAAGATCATTTGCAAAAATCTTGGGTACATCAAAACTTTTTTTATTCTTGAATTAGCAACCATGGCATCAAAATCATTTTTGAAAAATTGAAGAGTCTCGCCAGCGGAGACATGACCAATGCGTACAATATTGCTCCAAATTGATCCCATCCACCACTTTTATAACTCATACAATGTAAAATATGATGCACAAGGAAACGCCATTGTATGCGAAATGACTCTTCCAAAAGTGAATGTTCCATCACTGATATCCAATCTTTTCCAATCCTCGAAAGAGGTCATGATTTGCCAACATTGAATCCCCGAGGCATCACCAATCGAAGCTTGCTTCTCGATCGATTCCTCGCTGATTGAATACTCTAACGATCAATAGTTGCATTTAACTCTAGTGTCCTTATCGAAGAATAGTTCTAGTAGCAGCAGCCCGCTGTAATCGCTTGACTAGGGAATCATAGATAGTGGATTACGAGTGCGGCATACCGATATGACTACCCTTAGAAAGTCCACTATCTCGTCAAGCCTCGTTTCAGCAGTTTTTGAGAAATCCCACTTGATTGTGCTTGTCTACAAACTTTAATTGTGCCATCTTTTATGTTAATTGAATTACTCGGTAGTGCAGCAGGCAATTAGGGTTTAGTCCGGTGAGAGACTTAATCGAAATAAAATAATTAAACTTTTAAAGATTAGATAAAGTAATTAAAGGATAAATATGATTTCTAAAAATAAAAATTATCCATATAAATACTTCCGACCATCTAAAATTAGGTAACGGTACTATTTAAACAAAGAAAATCGCTTTTTATTTTTTGCACTACTGCACTAAAGAATGGTCAAATGTACTTAAAATGACATCACCGTAATTAACTCGCACTATAGCACATCAACTAGCACGCCTTCCATACATCTCCAATCTGGAGAATTCTTTCTTTCAACATATCCTTAAACAAAAAATATACCCAATGATTTAACTAATATTAAGTCTTGTATTATAAACATAAATTTTAAAAAGTACAAAAATCGAATCTATATGCTTTGAAAGAGTGAAATATGATAAAGGTAGAGTGTGACAACTTGACCATAACATGGTTCACTTGACTTCAGATAACAACACCTCCACGTCGGTTCGATAGTAGTCGCCTCAGGATTCGTTACCCAAGTCACGCCGATCCACACGCGGCAATATGTTATCATTGCGTCGGTGAATGACGGTACTAAATTCCTCATCGGCTCGCCATACTTATCTTTGTAATTTTGGAGGTGTGTTAAACACAATAGACAATTTTTATCTACCGGTCTTTCACATAAAACACTTGTCGTGCTTATGGCTAATATGAACCGATCAACCTTATGGCCTAAACTATTCAGTCAACCAATGTATACCCAAGAGTAGTATCAAGCCACACCACCAGCCTTTGTGATTAACCCACCACATTTGAAAAGAGGAATTTGCATGAAACGGTAATCTAGTTCCCATATCTCCGTGAAACCCCATAATAATATGCTTTTTTTGTGGTTGCAACTTTAGATATGGGATATCTAATGCCTCAACACTAACCCCACTGCTCGTAAACTTTGCCTTCATGATCTTTCGCATCTAAAAGTATACCCATTGATGTGATATGCATCGATTTCACTACGGTGGCGCTGGGTCCATAGGATATCCACCTTACAGCTTCGATACACTTTTTTGTCGATTTGTAACTCTCTCTCACCCTGAATTTCATTAGAAGTATATTAGCTCAAAACAATAAGTACACCAATTTTATTAAAATGAGTCGAGAAATAAGGTTTAGAAAGGGTATGTTGAGTAACATAAGATTAATTACTTTTTGCGTAACTAATTGGCAAAAGATTTGTCATGCTCATTCTCCGTAAATGCTATTCGCTTACTCGGTTTTCTCGCTTTCAAAACTTGCTTGTGTCGCCTGAAACAACGTGTTTGATTATTATATTTGATACATCATTTAATTTTCGCAAGAATTAAATAGACATGTGTTAGTAAGACTTACGCGACATAACGGTACAATTTCATCTCAGTATTATTTATTACATACAAATGTGCTTTTCGAAAGAGTTCCTAAACTTCGCTTGATTTGCCACCGACAATGGCTTTCCTTCCTCATTTTCATCCTGTTTATGTTTATCGTGGGATACCAACAGCTATGGATTTATGATATTCGCTAAAAACTCTATTGTTTCTTCCGCAATAGTCTCCTCAGAATGCATCCTTCGGCTCTATTTCTGCTCCGCACATGTCCTTTAATAACTTTCATACATCTTTCGAATGGATACATCCACCGAAAGCATACGGGACCGCATAATTTTACCTCCCTAGTTAGTGCACAACAAATGTATCATAATATCAAAGAATGATGGAGGAAAGAACTTCTAGTAGGCACAATGTCACTACTAGCTCGCTTTGCATATTATCTAGTTCTTGCAATATTATTTTTTGCAACATATTGATTTAAAGAAAAAGCAAAACCCGATAATAGCATATCGTGCAAAGGGCATGATTGAACGTGATTGCAATTGGCGTAAACTCTTGCATTAGCATGTGATAGTCATGCGATTTTAGGCCAATGAGCTTCCTATCCTTTAGGGTGACTTAAAGAAGAGAAATTTGAACAATATCCTTGTGGTACCTCGATGTTGTGTAAAGTTTCACAAAAATATCTTTTCAAAGATTCGTTAATGTGTAACCCTCCTGGAGGTAGTGTTGTTTTGTCTTGTTCTTGCATAGCAAACAACTCTTCTTTTACCCCCAACTCACCAGCATCCAATCGAGCATTCAATCCATCTTTCGCCTTTCCGGAACATGTAGCAAAGTTCGACGAGACTCTCAAGAACATTCTTTCTACATGCATAAAATCAATACAATGTGGAATGTAATTATGCCTCCAATACCTAAGTTTTCGATACCAAATGTTGAATTTCTTCCAATACGCACCGCTTTGTCCGCTTACTTGGCTTGAACTACCCTCTATCAAGCACGCTTTTTCTCGCCAATCTTCCCACCTCTACCTCTCGTGATCTTCTTGGTTTTCTCGATGCATTATTGTTTGTTCGCTTTCCTTTTCCCCACTTATTTTCAATATGTTGTACCTTGTATATTTGTTCCCTGGGTCATTGGGTTTGGAGCCGGGAGAAATTCTTGTTGTCCATTAAATGCCTTTTGCCTTCCGAACGGATGGTCATATGGTAGATATCGCCTCAGACCAACATAACTTTGTTGATGAGGCGTAAAGTCTAACACAGCTTTGTATCTTTCCCACATACTACACAACCTTTGAATCCATCAGACGGCAACCACATAATGTACCAAGTGCGTGGTAATCATTTATTGTCCATAACACAACCAAGAGATTAAAGTTATCCTTTGTGGATGCATCATATGTATCAACCCTCAGATTTAATAAGGTTTGCGATCATCAACAAACGGTTCTAAAAACATCGATATCATTTCCGGTATCCCGATATTAATACCGAAAGCATGATAAACTTTCTTTTCATACACAACCATGGAGGAAGGTTGTATATGACCGTTAAAACCGCCATACATCGTGATGCCTATTTCCGAAAGGACGCCAACCCCATCACCGATATTCCTAGCCGTAGATTTCTTGGATCTTCAGCAATTTCGGGAATTTTTCATCTATGGCACGCCATGCCTTTGAATCATGGGTGACGTGAACACACCATCGGTTATCCTCCGTGTCGTCGCTGCTATCTTAAATCCTCAAATACTTTCTAGCTTAAATAGTCGCAGCCTTGGTATAATTGAAAGTACCACATTACCTTTGCCGGAATGTTTTCAGACACTTTCTCAGTCTTATTATCCACCTTCCATCTTGATATCCCACAAGTTCGACACGCAATAAATCCTTGTCATCCTTCCAAGAAAGAAGGCGTTGTTGATACATACATGTATCTTTTGTATCCCGATCCCATCAATTTCAAATATTTTTGGCTTGATAAGTTTTTCCACCATTTTTTACGTTAAGAAAAGATCTTCTTTAACAATCCTAGTAATTCAAGAAAGAACTTATCGTAACATCCGTATTTACACCCTTCAAGTCGAGTAGTTTAACTATTGCGGACATCTTTGTGAAGTCGTGACATCCCGCAGAAAGAGGCTTCTCCGCCTAATAATAATTGTTGAAACTTGACAAGATCATCCTCATCAAAATTATCTTTTGTAGCATTAACCATTTCATCGCTGGTCGGGCATCCGTTGGAATATCTCGCAAAACCGTGTCGCCAACAAACTCGCAGTAGCCAACATGTGTTTTCGGCACTTATTGATGACTCATCCTTCTCCATGTTTAGTCCAGCTTTAGGTAGCTTAGATCAAACCCATTGTCAATAAATGGAACCGCACTTTCTCCACTTGATGCTCTATGTGGTTTAAACAATGCAGACACGGACATGGCATTGAAAGATCATTTTTCTTAACTCGGGGTCGATGTTCCCATCTTCCGCAAGTTGTGTATCGCGATAATCAATAAACGCGCTACTCCATCAACATAAGATTTGTTGGTCCTATTAGTTCCTATCCAAGACTTGTCCATGTTTATAAATGTGTCCCACTTATCCGAGCAAAGAATGTTTATAAATGTAGTCCCCGCAGTACATGTTAAAAGATGTACCCGTTATTGAAGATTATACAAGACAACATCAAACTTCAATTGATGATCTTAAAGTTAAAAAGACATTCCAAGTAATGAGGATAGCTCAAAGATTGAATGTCGATTGAATTATGCTAAGAATTGAATAAAGTCTAATGAAACAGCTTAAAGGGATGTTTGGGTCAAGGAAAATAAGAAATTAACTAGCTAAATTATGGTTCCATGTTCATGTGGTAACAGTTTAACAGGTTTCTTAAATTTTGGAATTTTAAATTTGCTTAAATTTTTGAAAATTTTTCATATTAGTTTAAAAATGTTTTTCTCTTATTTAATGATTTTTCATTTAATTATTTTAAAAGGTTTTTATTCATAATAAATAAAATAAAATTGAGAAAAGTATAATTTAAAATATATATATATATATATATATATATATATATATATATGTTTAAGTATTTAGGACTTTTAAAAATAATTTTAAATTTTACGCTTAAATTTACAATATTTGGTATTTTAGGATTTTGTTAGTTGATTTATTTGCTTATTTAGTTGTTTTAGTTTAAAAAAAAAAACTAAAAATAAAAAAAAACTAAAAAAAAAAAAAAAAAAAACCCAAACTAACCGTCTTCCACGGGTTATGGGTCCCAATATCGTCTTCCACAATGTATGTGGGAGGTTGAGACGAGATGACCTTACCCCTACCTAAGGTAGAGATGTTGCTTCGGTTCTACCAAAGGTTGAAAAGGACCTCCGGCCTTGCAAGGGGTGAGGATCGAACCCTGAGAGGCAAGGGTGCTTTCTTTTCTACCAAAGGTAGAAAAGAACCTCCGACCTTGCAAGGGGTAAGGATCGAACCCTTGACCTCTTTCTCCGGAGGCAAGAGTGTTAACCACTTGATCTAACCTTGCTCTTTTTGTTTTTAGTGTATGTTTCATCAATTTATTCACAAAATCCAAATATCTTTCATTATTCTTTATCACCCGATCACGAACCGAACACGAATTTCCAAAACCGTAACATGTGTGACTATAATTTTATATATACTATTGATTGAATGTTTGAATTTCCTAAACCGAACGCGAATTTCCAAAACCGTAACATGTTTGAATTTCCAAACCGTAACATGGTTTCGGATATAATTTTATATATACTATTGATTGAATCATGTCGTAAATGAAACTCTAAGCAACTATAACCCAATGCTTTTGACCCATATTATAGTGTGAAGGTTATATGAATTGTATTAAAGTTATTAAAGGTGGGCACGTTAATTTTGACATTTCGGGATGACATAAAATCATTAACTCATGTGTCTTACTCAAAACATTGTGTGAAAGCGTGTTTAGGGTTGCGTTATATACGTTGGGCACGGTAACACAACCCTTGTGCGTTTTCGTGCGTTTAGTCTCATCTATACGTTTTCGTCCGTGTTCATACGTTTTCTTAGTTTTGTACATGTTTTCTTCCGATTTTATGCGTTTTACATGTTTTCGTCTCTTTTCACATGTTTTCGTCCGTTTTATGCGTTTTACACTTTTACACTTTTCATACGTTTTTACACGTTTGCGTCTGTTTCATACTTTTTCCACCGTTTTAAATACGACTTTGTCCTTTTAATAAGTTTTATACGTTTTGTTTTTGTTTACGTTTTCGTCCGTGTTTAAACTTTGTCATTTGTTTTCATGTTTTAGTCCGTTTGTATAAGTTTTGACCGTTTTCGTCCGTTTCTAGCCGTTTTCATCTATTTTAGGCGTTTTCGTCTTTTTCATATGTTTTACATATTAACATACATTTTATTACGTTCTTATCGTTTCGTCCGCTTTAGTTCGTTTTTGTCCGTTTTAGCCATTTTCATATGTTTTGAAGACTTTTCGCGTTTTCATCGCTTTCTTACCTTTGTTACACATTTTCATACGGTTTTACGTTTGCGTCTGTTTTCATACTTTTCAACCGTTTTAATACGACTTTGTCCTTTTAATCGGTTTTATACATTACGTTTTTGTTTACGTTTTCGTCCGTGTTTACACTTTCTCATTGGGTTTTCATGTTTTAGTCCGTTTGTATAAGTTTTTGACCGTTTTCGTCCGTTTCTACCGTTTTCATCTATTTTAGACATCTTCGTCCGTTTTCATACGCTTTCATATGTTTTACATATTAATGTACATTTTCTTAAGTTCCATACGTTTTCTTACGTTCTTACACGTTTCGTCTGCGTTAGTCCGTTTCTTTCCGTTTTATCCGTTTTAAGACTTTTGGGTCAACCCAAGAAGTGAATTCATATTCGGTTTTGGCTCGCTTGGTTTAATTCTAGTTCGGTTCGGTTCGGTTTTCGTGTTGAACCGAATAAAAGATACCGATTTAACAAAACCAAACAACCCGATAACCAAGCGGATAAACACCCCTAATTAATTTATAGTGATAGTTTAAAAGGAGGACTTGTTTTGCGGTTTTAAAGTTTAGGTCTTTATAGTTTGAATTCATAAGGAGTTACAAGTATCTTCTCTATCACACTATCCCACAACTCTTCTTCAACCTTTCTTTGCAATCTTTCAATAATATCATATTTTACCCAATTTCATTATCAATGGCGACACCATCACCACAAAACCATTTGGCTAAGCGTGTTATTGATGACCTAATTGAGTTTAGCGGGAGACATCATTGATGGTTACATGAGTTTCTTCAAGGCTCGACAAATTTCCGGTCTCCGTGGCTTTATAAACCGGATCGCCAAGAGGCCACCACAGTAAAGAATGAGATTGCGCATTTTAATGCTTTAATTGCTTTGAGATGGTAGCTATTGGAGATGGGGATGAATATTTTGACACATTGATGGATCTTAGGCATGACATGGAGGCTACGAGGACTAAGTCTGCGGGGTTGAATGATCTCATTACTCAGTCGAGGAGGATATCGAGACCAAGGAAGAACAAATTAAGTCGATGAATGGTTGAAGGGTTGCTCGCTATGTAAAGGGATGGTTTCTTTTGCTATAGTGTCATCTGTTTATAATGTCTAATGTCTTGGTTTAATATTATGGTTTGTAGATATATTAACGATGAAACATGTATGGATCTTTTGATGGTTTATCCAATGGAATGGAATGGGTTGCGCTCGCTAGTTTGTTTCATCTTTTTTTAATGTTGTTTTGCATTTAGGAATTGGTTGTGGTGTTTAAGTTCATATCTGGTAGAATGTATTATTGTAGGTTTGAGGTTGATCCAAACTCATTCAATGTTGAGCCATGGATATCACGGTTCATAAGTGCTTTGCTTAGGTTGTTCATTTTTAGGTTGTTGTCAATTTTAGGGTGTTTTTGTTGTTGTTTTTGCTTTAAGTTAATTGCATTTACATGATTTCTTGATTTTTTCTTGTTGGAGGATGTTAGAGCTTATTTAAGTGCTTATAAATAGGTTATTTATAGGCTTAAAGTAAGGTATCGGGGTTGTTTGTTGTGTCGTGATCCTTGGTTGGATTTGATTATTTTTGTGCTTACTTGTTTATATGGGATGCTTATTAGTTATAGTTGTAATTAGTTGCTTTAATTCCATTTTTTATTTTGTTTCTTCATTTGTATGCGCCATGTGGTGAGATTTTAGTGTAGTCTGATTATATGTGCTTTGATCAATTTGGTTTGAAGTTATATGGGTGTTTGGGATGTGGGTAAGAACCATTTCATCATGGGTGTGTTGGTTTCAAAATGCACCAAAAATGAAATATTTAAATTCTATATTATCAATTTGGAGCCACATTTTAAAATTATGAAATTTGGAGCCAAATTTATTAAAATTTTAAAAGTACTTAGGAATTTATGGTTTCCTTATTTGAAAAAGCGCCCATAATGAGCCCTAATTTTACTCCAATAAATCGAGATTCAAGCAAAACAACGAACTTCAATTTTACACCATTATTTACCAATTAAGTTTACTAATTTTCTTTAACACATTACTTGACGAATCATGGCAACTCAAACCAATTGTCGGGATGATTTGGTTTATTCGATCGTGAAAATGATAACCCATTTGGATATGAATCGGGCGTATTCGGATGAGGGTGAGGATCTTGAAAACAACCATTCAAATGCGAATGTTGTTAAGAGGGCATAACTAGGTTAGCTAAGTTTCGCAGGATTATGGAAAACCGGCGGAATAAAGGTCGGTGTAACCTTGATGCAATGAATAGGATATCGAGGAAAAAACAGGCATTGTTTTCGAGTTTTTGGGTGATTTGGTTCGTGAGCATATAGGTGTCGAGGATTCTATCACGGAGGAAGGTTGATTCGAAGCAAGAGATAAAATGTGGGATGAAATCACGGTACACATATACTTTTTTAACTAGTAGTGGCTTGGTCATCGTGGGTACAAGGTGTTAATAAGTTTATCTCTGCATTTACATTATGTGCAACTAATTAACAACATTGTGTTAATCTTTGCGGCGATATTTTGATGTTGGCTTGATGTCCGAAAGTCGATAATGAATCGTCTTGGTCAACTTCTAAGGAATTTCGAAGGAAATTGACCGAAAACTACATATTGCCCAACCAAAATACCCTTTCAAAACTTAATGAAGTCCGTGATATAGTGCAATTATAAAAGTGAAGATTGGGTAAATTTTGTAAACTACACGGCCACCGAGGAATACAAGGTGTTAATTATTCATTTTATTCAAGTTCAAATATCTCATCACATTTGATGTTTCCATATATATTAGTTGTATACTATCGACATTACTACATCTAAACACCTTTTTATTTTGTGTTGCAAGGTGAAATCAATTTGCATCTAAAGTGGCGCGTTCAAGTCATTTATCGACATAGAATGGGACGAGGTGGATACGCCCGTGTGATGGATAAAATGGTAACATTAAACATTAAACATTTGCATTTAATAGCATCATACTTTCGTTTATATTGGTTTATCTTACAAGTGTATGTATTTGATGTTTATAAGATCGAGAATAAAGAAATTGAACGGATGAAGAACCACCGCGTGGTGCTTTGTGGTTGAAAGGAAGGGTGAATAAAGGCGGAGAATTTCACGATGATGATATCGAGCAGTTGGACAAAAATTGTAAGTTTGACTCATTTTATGATTATGTTTATTGTTAGTTATAAGTTAATACGATAGTGTATTAGTTAAAGCGATAGTGTATTAGTTAAAATTGTTAGTTATTAATTAATTATGTTAGTTATAAGTTAATCTTGTTATTTATAATTTGATCTTGGTAGAATTAAATAACCTATTTCCCATATTGTGTGTGCGAGAAGAGGCGGAGGAGAAGATCAAACAAGGAACCTTGAAGCTTGATCATGGCAATCGATGCCATGACATTTGTATTAGGTAAGGAAAAGGGAGGATATGCGAGAGAGGTGGGAGGTGGAGTAACCTACAAGAGGTATTTTGATGCCTCGAATCGACAAGCATCGATGAAAGAGTGGTGTTACTTCAAAGTGAACTTGATGATGAGGCGCCAACGTCAAGAAAAGAGGCGTGTCTGAGTTTGATGAAACAATTGGGCGCACAAAGGCGATTGGATCAACTTCAACTCCATTGATGAAGCGGAAGTAAGACATAAGAAAGTAACATTCCATCTTTTTTACCCTTTTAAATCTTCTGCGGTCTTCTTAAACAATTTATATTTCGGTGTCTCCGGTGAACATTAATCTTTTAAATAGCGGTCTTGATGAGGATCTTGGGAACACGTGTTCTTTGGGCGATGAGAAAGTTACGAGCATTGAGAAGTCTAATGGACTTGCAACTTTGGAAAAGGAAATTCAAATAAGTGTAAGTAATAAATCACCCCCACAGGATTTTTGAATTCTACATACATTATTTATTTACCGTGTATTATACATATAGGAAATGTTAAATCTGTCATGCATCTAAGAAATCGACTAGATCAAAGCGAAAGGATTCTTCACGTCAACTTTACGGATCACAAGAGCAGAGTCTCCATTAACAATGATACTACCACAAGTATGTATTTAAACATTTTCATATGTTCTTTAGTTTAATTAATTAATTGATACATATATACATGCAACAAATTATCTTTTAGGTAATTAAGTGCGGTGTGGCATAAAGAAATCAACTATTATTGCGGAGGGTACCGTGTACAAAAGCGATGGAAAACAAATGCTTCATAACAAACCACTCCCAAAGGATTGCTCTGAGTGTCTATTGAAAAATCTTTAGTGGATGCAACGTGCATACGGATGTAGGAAGTAACGGTCTCAAAGCAGTTAAGGATGCGGTGGGTGGTTTTTATGCATGGCCAAAGGATCAAGTGGTTTTCGATGAAAAGGTACATAGATGCATGTGTTTTATAAACCTACATATATCATTCTTCATATTTAATTCGGTGTTTGATACCCGGCTTTTGTTTCCTCGGTAACACCACCAAGTACCATAAAGCGATTGGTGAGAACAGAGCGCACCTAAATTACATACTGAGCGCTTCGTCTCTAGTCATACCATGCAAAGGAAGCTAAGAAGATCAAGAGTCGGGAAGTCGTTAAATTATTGAGAATTTTATTATATACGACATTACAATTTTATATACATTCCAATTTTATTGTATTTGAATATATTTTGAATATATTTTATATATTAAATTTGTTTTGATATATATTGATTTCTTATATGTGACTAAAAGATTCATATAGTCACAATTATTAACACTTTTGGTCACAGTTTGCTTAATTCGATGCGTGACTAAATGTTAGAAAGCGCCACACAAACATAAAATTAATGTGGCCATTGGATGAGCAATAGTCACACAAAACACACATTTCTTCACTTAAAACACCATATGGTCACACTTATTAACACTTTTGGCCACTTTATGCTTAATTTGTATGTGACTAAATACCCAAAAGAAACATGCTTTGTGTGACTAAATGTTAGAAAAGGCCACACAAACATAAAATTCATGTGGCCATTGGATGATCAATAGTCACACAAAACACACATTTCTTCACTTAAAACACCATATGGTCACACTTATTAACACTTTTAGCCACTTTATGGTTAATTGCATGTGACTAAATACCCAAAGAAACATGCTGCGTGACTAAATGTTAGAAAAGGCCACACAAACATAAAATTCATGTGGCCATTGGATGAGCAATAGTCACACAAAACACATTTCTTCACTTAAAACACCATATGGTCACACTTATTAACACTTTTGGCCACTTTATGATTAATTGGATGTGACTAAATACCCAAAGAAACATGCTTTGTGTGACTAAATGTTAGAAAAGGCCACACAAACATAAAATTCATGTGGCCATTGGATGATCAATAGTCACACAAAACACACATTTCTTCACTTGAAACACCATATGGTCACACTTATTAACACTTTTGGCCACTTTATGATTAATTGAATGTGACTAAATACCCAAAAGAAACATGCTTTGTGTGACTAAATGTTAGAAAAGGCCACACAAACATAAAATTCATGTGGCCATTGGATGATCAATAGTCACACAAAACACACATTTCTTCACTTAAAACACCATATGGTCACACTTATTAACACTTTTAGCCACTTTATGGTTAATTGCATGTGACTAAATACCCAAAAGAAACATGCTTTGTGTGACTAAATGTTAGAAAAGGCCACACAAACATAAAATTCATGTGGCCATTGGATGAGCAATAGTCACACAAAACACACATTTCTTCACTTAAAACACCATATGGTCACACTTATTAACACTTTTGGCCACTTTATGATTAATTGGATGTGACTAAATACCCAAAAGAAACGTGCTTTGTGTGACTAAATGTTAGAAAAGGCCACACAAACATAAAATTCAAGTGGCCATTGGATGATCAATAGTCACACAAAACACACATTTCTTCACTTAAAACACCATATGGTCACACTTATTAACACTTTTAGCCACTTTATGGTTAATTGTATGTGACTAAATACCCAAAACAAACATGATTTGTGTGACTAAATGTTAGAAAAGGCCACACAAACATAAAATTCATGTGGCCATTGGATGATCAATAGTCACACAAAAGACACCTTTCTTCACTTGAAACACCATATGGTCACACTTATTAACACTTTTAGCCACTTTATGATTAATTGTATGTGACTAAATACCCAAAACAAACATGCTTTGTGTGACTAAATGTTAGAAAAGGCCACACAAACATAAAATTCAAGTGGCCATTAGATGATCAATAGTCACACAAAAGACATATTTCTTCACCTTAAACAACATATGGTCACACTTATTAACACTTTTGCCACTTTATGCTTAATTGTATGTGACTAAATACCCAAAACAAACATGCTTTGTGTGACTATACAGTGTTTATGGTCACTAATACGGATTAATCCAACAAAATTTGTACCTAATTAGTCACACATGTTACGGTTTTGGTTACTCTTTTGCAATAGAGACTAAAAAAGTCAAACACGTGACCATAGGGTACCTATGGTCGCTTGACCTTTAGTCACACACGGCCGAAAAAACATGTGTGACTATATGTATATCGTCACACATATTCGGTGTGGCCAAATCCACTTTTGTTCTAGTGCCATAGGCGTTAATTCATTGATTCGATACTATCTGCAAACCATGTTCGATGATTGCTTGAATTATGTTGCTAATCATGAATGTGGTGTGAATACTTTGATTAATCTTGTTAAATGCCACTTTAAAATTGTTAATGCAAAAATCATGCTAAGAAGGCAAAAAGGCAAAGGCGAAAAAGTTAGAAAACAATGAAACCCACAGAAGAATATTTAGTAAAATAGGCTATCATTGGATACATGTTGGTCATAAGGCTAATGAGTTCGGAAGATAGCCCACTAGTAAATGGATGCCTCTTGGTAGAACTATTCCTTAAGAAGTGAACATACTTTGAATAGGTCTAATATGGACACTAGCACCGCATCTATTCATAATGATTCCATTGTTTTTATATGATACTTCTATTTCGATGTGGGTGTTCCACCATTGTTACTAACCAAATGGAACCCATTATTGCATGGGGTTACCAATTATCCATTATCCATTATTGTTTGTGTTCATCTGCAGATCGTTCAAATCGTTACGTGGTACCTAGACTCAGTTGTTCAAGCATATGATGGCGACCGGTCACGGCTCATGAACTTCGTGAGTAAATTCATCGGAACGGTTAAATTCGGGAACATCATTTCGTGCATTATGGGTTATGGAGATTATGTTGTCGGTACAAGTGTTATCTCCGTAGTATATTACGTAGAAGGTCTTGGTCATAACTTATTTTCTCGTCTGGTCAATTACGTGATTACGATCTAGAAGTGGCCTTGTAAAACATACTTGTTTCGTTAGAGAACTTGATGGTAAAGAACTTTTAAGAGGAACACATGGTTCAAATCTATACACCATCTCTATCGAAGATATGATGAAGTCTTCTCAATTTGCTTGTTGTCAAAGGCTTCAAAACAAAGTCATGGTTATGGCATCGTCGTCTCAATCACTTGAACTTCGCACCATCAATGATCTCTCCGAAAGGACTTAGTTGTAGGTTTACCTAGACTAAAGTATGAAAAGGATCATCTTTGTTCACATGCCAATTGGGAAAAAGCAAAATATGCCTACAAACCCAAACCTACAAACTCAGTTACTGAAGTTCTTCATACAATTCACATGGATTTATGTGGACCCATGAGAGTGCAGAATATCTTTGGGAAGAAATATGTGTTAGTTGTGGTTGATGATTACTCTCGATTCACACGGGTTAAGTTCTTAAGGACAAAGGATGAAACTCCGGATATCATCATCAAACTTATCAAACAAGCTGCAGTTCGACTTAACAAAACCGTCAAAATCATCCAAACCAGACAATGGGCGAGTTTGTTAATAAACAACTTAGTGAGTTTTATGAAAGTATTGGAATCGGTCATCAAAGAAGTGTTCCACGAACTCCTCAACGAGCGGTGTAGTTGAAAGATGAAATCAAACTCTTGTGGAAGCCGCAAGAACAATGATTGATTTACTCAAAGGTTCCAATGTTTCTGAAGGTGAAGCCATTGCCACTGCATGCTACACTCAAAATCGATCCCTAATTCACACTGCTCATGGAAAAACTCCATATGAACTTTTCCACAACAGAAAACCTAATCTCTCATTCCTTCATGTGTTTGGTGCATTGTGTTATCCAACTAATGAGGGCCAAGACTTAGGCAAACTTAAAGCTAAAGCAGACATTGGAGTATTTGTAGGATATGCACCAAACAAAAAGGATACCGAATCTACAACAAAAGAACCCGAAATATCATGGAAACAATTCACGTTACGTTTGATGAGCTGACCGGTCAAATGGCTCCAGGACAACCTAGTTCGGACCCGCATCTCAACCTCAAGTAGTCCCATCGGTTCTACTCATGTACCAAATTCATCTCCAAAGAACACCTTATGTACCTCCTTGAAGATGATTTGAAGAAATTGTTTGATCCAATGTTTGATGAACACTATGAGCCAATTGCTAATGATATATCAATTCCATCAACAAGGTTGCTTCTATCCACGAGAATGAAGTTAACCCTTGGTCTCAATGTCATTAAGTCAAGCGCTGCGCTGTTTGATCACTGTCTCATCAACAAATCATCAATCATCGAGTGTACATCATGGAAATGTTTTGGCACCAATGATGAAGTTAATCCTTTTGCTACTCCGAAGATGCTCCATTTGAAAACATATTTGCTCTGAATCATCATCGAACCATCTTCATCGGAGATATCGACTCGCTACTCTCGTTCCTCAACAACAACCACATGAACACCTTAGAAAATGGACACATGATCATCCATTGGACAACATCATTGGAAATCCTCTCGTCCAATATCCACACGAAACAACTTGCAACCGATGCCTTATGGTGCTTCTTCAACTCCGTACTCTCTAGGTCGAACCAAAAGATGTTAAAAGCGCCATGAATGAAGATCGCTGGGTTCAATGCCATGCAAGAAGAAATTCATGAGTTTGATCGACTTGATGTATGGGAATTAGTACCGCCCCGATTGTGCTATGATTATTGCTCTAAAGTGGATCTTCAAAGTGAAACTTGATGAGCATGGTGATGTATTAAAGAACAAGGCTCGATTGGTTGCAAAAGGATACCATCAAGAGGAAGGTATTGACTTTGAAGAATCATTTGCTCCAGTTGCTCGAATCGAGGCAATCGTAATCTTCCTGGCTAATGATGCAAGTAAGAACATGATTGTCTATCGATGGATGTAAAGACGGCTTTTCTTAACGGAGATCTTAAAGAAGTCGTATCGTCGACCAACCGTAAGGTTTTGTGAATCCGAGCATCCTACTCATGTCTATCGCTTGAAGAAGGCTCTTTACGGTTTGAAGCAAGCTCCAAGGGCATGGTATGATACGCTATCAAAGTTTCTTCTATCTACCGGATTCAGCAAAGGAGCGATTGATCCAACATTGTTCACCGTGAAGTCGTGCAAACATTTAATTCACGTTCAAATATATGTTGATGATATCATCTTTGCCTCGACCGACCCCAATGAATGTGACCGTTTTCAAATGAAATGGGTTCCAAATTTCAAATGTCAATGATGGGACAAATGTCATTTTCTTGGGATTACAAATTTCACAAAGTCCGGAGGCATTTTCATAAATCAATCTAAATATGCAAATGAGATTTTAAAGAAATTTGGATTTGATTCTAGTGACCTGTTGACACTCCCATGATTGAGCGTACTAAACTAGATGAGGACCACTCGGGGATCATGGTAGACCAAACGAAATATCGTAGTATGATTGGATCCACGATGTACCTCACGGCTAGTAGACATGACATTACGTTCGCTGTTTGCATATGTGCTAGATACCGTGCTAAGCCTACCAAAAAGCACCTTGAAGCGGTTAAGCGGGTCTTCGGTATCTCCAAGGAACCATCAATATGGGACTTTGGTACCAAGGACACCGGTATGTCACTAACGACATATGCGTATGCGATCATGCGGGATGTCAAGATACTCGTCGAAATGCACGCCTGAGGTGCTCGGTTTTTGGGTGATAAGCTTGTGAGTGGTCTTCAAAGAACAAATGAGTACTTCTATTTCCTCTCAGAGGTTGAATACATAGCCATGTCATCTTGTTGTGCTCAAATCCTATGGATGAGATCACAATTATCGACTATGGCTTTGAATTCAACAAAATTCCTCTGTATTGTGATAATAAAGTGCTATTGCTCTCTCATGCAACAACGTACAACACTCAAGAGCAAAGCACATCGACATTCGACATCATTTCATCGGGAACAAGTGGAAAAGGTGTGGTGGAACTCTACTTTGTGAGGACCGAATACCGGTTAGCGACATCTTCACCAAAGCTCTTCCTAGAGAACGTTTTGAGTTTATCCTTCCACGACTTGGTCTAAAGAGTCTACAACCGAAACACTCAAACGTCTTCAAGAGGAAGGCGAGGAGTAAAGGTCTTTATTCATCTATCTCTTGTATATATTTATTCAAACAAAATACAAAATTTAAAACCCTCAAAAGAAAATAGAAAAATATAAAATTTTCTAAAATCCATAAAAATTTGAAAAATCTTGAAAAAAAAAAAAAATTCAAAAATATTGTCATTTTGTCATGTTTTTCTTTTTTTTATTCGATATCATATCTACGGACTTTGTGTTGACATTCAAAGAATGTCACGGGTCTTTAGATGTTCTTCGAATGTACTTAAATTTGTAAAAAAAAAAAAAAAATGAGAGAAAAATGGTGGTTTATTGTCATTTCGAGCAATAACCCGTTTTTTAAAGAAAGAACGAGCCATGCTTTATCTTGTTTTTTTTTTTAAAAAATTTCATGCTCGATTCTTTAAACAATTACTACTATCTAATGAAAACTAATTGCTTTGAAAAATAACTCGGACTCTATTTTTTGAAAATCATCTGGACTTAATTTTGTCAAAATATCTATCTCTCAATCAACAACTTATGTCATTGATTGAGGGAGAAATGATTTCAATTAAATCAAAAGTTATTTGTCATACAATTGTTTTCAAAAGATAATCATGCATGTTTAATCAATGGAGTTTAAAGTCTCAAAATCCGATCCTTATCGGTTAAAATGTTTTCATAATCAAGTCACAATTCTCCTTAAAGCTTTCAAAATCAATTTAAATCTACAAGAGATCACAAATTTCAAATGATTTGATAATTGTGATCGGGGAGAATTTGTGATTTAAATTGGATTTAAACCGATAATTCGATAAATGGTTTTATAAGGATGTACAAGCTCTCCTTCCCACATGTGCCAAACGATTTCAAATTTTCCATGCACATGTTGAGGGGAGCATCTATCTTAAACCACAAAGATTTGAAACGTGATCAAATTATTTCAATGTGCAGTATTTTCCTAATATGTGCAAAACTCTTTCAAATTTCGATGCACATATTGAGGGGAGCAACTATTTTGAAAACCACATTCTTTCCCAAATATAACTACTTTAGATTTGATTAGGAGTGATGTTGATATCTTTTAAACATGAAAATTCTTCTTTGCCTCCATTGCAAAATGATTTCAAACACTTGATGCACATGTTGAGGGGAGCTCGTGTTCTAAAAATATCAAAAACAATTCGGTACAAAATGCTTTGATAATATATCACAAGTATCGGATTGATTTTCAAATGGTTTTCAATTGGTTCCAATGGCGGATGAACAATACCAAATAGACCGACCAACTTTACTTTATGTATGGTGATATAAGGATGATAAGGTTAGGTATTTGTTCCCATGATCCGCCGAAATCGGAGGGATCTACCAGGGACAATCCACTAGATAGTGTAGAAGTCCTTAGGTATGATGAAAAAGGAGAAATGTGAGATATGGGAAGAGTGCGGATGAGATGTAACTAGTCTTGGAATAAACCCAACAAGGTTCTAGTTATGATGTCTCGGTAAGCAATGAAGGGGTTGAAGAATGAAAAAGAATTGAATGGGAAAGGGTGAAAATAAATAGCCTCCAATATTTCAACCTTAGGGCGATACCGGGTTCAACTCATACGCTCTTGGTGGTTACTAAGGTAACACTGGTATTGAAGACAAGACGTCATGGACCCGGTGGCGCGACCGCACTACAACTTCCCAAACCACTCAAGTTCCTCTTAAAAGGACTTGTTTCATTCTCACGGGAACCGACATTATCTATCGACTTTCTCTTAGAGATTGTTGATATTGAAGAAGGAGACCCTCTCCTAGTCTCCGAAATAGGATCCAAATATGCACAAATTGAGTCTAGAGCCACAAGATCATTTATAAATCTCATTAGGACACTTTCAATGAAGACTCTGTTTCACACAATGTGGAAAGAGATTATATCTTATGAGTCCTACGCATTATCCTTGTGGTATTGCGGAACATCCGAGTGATATGCAATCATATTCACAATGAAGATGGAAAGCCTTCGAGCCAACATCATACAAGCTCTGGTGGGTGGCATGTGAGATCTATCAATAGATCAACCATGTGACAACCGAATAGAAACAATGGGCGATTCAATCTTTTGAATCAATCTCAGTTCGAAAATGGATTGACGGATTCCTTTGAAAAACCGGTCTTTGTGCTTAAAACTCTTTTCTTTAGCACATCAATCGTGTACTAATATTTCAAAATAAAAGGTGTTTATGATTGATAATTGATTTTCATTAAAACCTTCGTTGTATTGCAAAACAATTTCTATTGAGCGATACACGATTGTTTTCAAATCTCTTTTCATCAATCGGTGAATCTTAATTATTTGGTTCACTCACTCCGTGTTGTTTTCTTTGAGGCGTTCGGTTTGAGAACAACTAGAGCATTGCGAAACCTTGTCAAGGAAATTCTTGAATTTTACCGATCACAGCGATACTTGTCTTGATCAACGGGAACCGTGGGCGTGTACCTCAATTCAACGAAGTGATCAAAGACACTTTCGTGCACTTTATTGCTAATCACTGTATGCGGTACGCCCGACGTTTGTGGTGATCGAATGAAGCGGTCAATCCATAGCGCATTCTCACACATCACATTCATTTCAAAAGAAATCATGATTAGTGCATCAATGACTCTGATATTCTCACTTCATGCTTCTGCTACGCTGCTGCCTATATCATGAATCAACGAAAGCTTCCGCTACTCTGATGAGAAGAAATCATGATCCAACATGTGAGCATGTCGGTCCAAAAGTCACAACATCACATAATACCATCACCACAATGGATGAGTCAGAGATTTATGATTGCTGATGATCTCAAATCTGGCTCAAAACTCAGTATCACGTGGATCAGTTAAAGACCTCCACTTGAAATCATCCAAACATGCGGAACATGAAGAATCAAAGACTACGTGCTACTGTGCAAAGAACTTAATCAAGAATCCTAGAACAATCTAATGTAATATCGGTTTGTATTCATTGTAAATTGAGGTGACCTCCCTTAGGCGAAGATTGTTAGGAATTAGAAAATTCAGTCATTAAAGAGTCGGTCACCTCAAGCATATGTATTCGTTAGAAAGCCCGTAGTCGTAGTCATGTTATGTTAGTAAGTAGTTTGTTTTGTAACACCATGGAGGACGGACGGGTCTTTACCCACTGTATGCCTGATCCACAACCCGTAGGTGGCGTTTATTTGTAAGACACTATAAATACCCTCTACCTCCCAAGGTAGAGGGTTGAGCTCAATACCATTTTCTTTGTTTCACATAGTTCCCAACTCTCTTCCATTTCTCTCTCTAGAACTTTCTCTCTCTAAACATATTTAACGCCTCATGTGATTATGGTTTAGTGTGTTTGTGAAATCCAATATCTAACATTTTCAGACGTTAAAAACGCAGGATGTTTAGATTCACGAAATGTACTTCAGGAGGTTTACAATTCCTTGGTGATAAATTGGTGTCATGGCAATCGAAGAAACAAGATTGCACATCACTGTCATCAACTGAAGCTGAATATGTAGCCATGTCTGCGTGTTGTGCTCAAGTCATTTGGATGAGAACACAACTCAAGGATTATGGTTATGTATTTGATGGATTCGGTGTCTCATGACAATGTAAGTGGTATTGCGATCTCGTGCAACACCGTTCAACACTCTAAATCAAAGCACATTGATCTTCAATATCATTTCATTAAAGAGCACATGGAAAAGGGTACAGTTGAATTATACTTTGTAGGTACAGAACACCAATTGGCGGATCTTCTCACTAAAGCCTTGCCTCCCGCAAGATTTACTGACTTGATTTACCAAATTGGTATGCGGTGTTTGACGCCAGAAGAACTGGATGAAATTTTAAAACTCACTTGAAAGTCAAACACCAAAACCTCTTTTGTAAATATATTTCAAAAACAAAATACAAAAATATAAAAACTTATAAAATCCAAAAATATTTTTCTTTTCAAAAATTATTTGAAAAACAAACATTGCAAGTACAAAACTTCCATCAACACAGTGTTCTATCAAACATTTCATCATTTTTACCGAACAAGTGTTAAGGGGGAGAAAGTAAATATTTTTTAGTTTCATAAAACCTTGTACTTGCAAGTTATCAAAAATACGTTGTTTCCTATTAAATGGTGGATATTTATCTTGAAATATACCCTTCTCGGACTCAAATGTCTACAAAATTCATTATTTCAAAAGTCGAGGGGGAGTATCGTTAAGTTTGTTGCTTAAAAAATGTTTTGTCTAACCAAAATGGGAGTTAAAGGATCTTGGTTGGAACCTCTTTGATGTTGAGGGACTGAATGTGTCAATTTTGAAAAAAATAATTTTAAACAAAAACACCTCAACCACCACATTCAATGCATCATTTTGCATTTACTCCTAATAACCACCAAGATCCAACGGCCCATAATCAATCTGCAAATCCGTTTATCCAAATCAAAATCTGTAAGTTGTAATATGATTTGATCATGTTTTGTAACAATAGTTTCAAAAATCTTTCAAATCCAACGGTTAAATTTTTCTATAAATGATTTTGAAATTTTGTTCATGCGTTCGATTTGGGGTTTTACGCCTAAATGTGTTTGAGTTGTAATGGGTGGTGTTAAAATGTTTCTTAATGGGTATTAAACCTATTTCAATTGTTCAAACCAACCCAGAAACACCAATTGTTCGAATTTGAAATTTAGGGTTCATGAGTTCGAATTGGGGGTTTTCAATTTTGTGATTTCCGGTGTGATTAGATAGTCAAGAATTTTTTAGAATGGGTTAATATGCATGAATTGAACCTTTAATTAGCCCAGAAACATCAAAATTGTCAGAATTAAAGTTTTAGGGTTCTAGGGTTCGTACTATTTGAATCTTTTGATTATGTGGTAGATTTGTGTTAAAACTTGTTTCATTGCACTCCTATAACATCTAGGATAGCCCAGAAACACTTCTTGCTTGATTTGTATAGATTAATCTGTTATGCGTAGGATAATGGTTTAGGGTTTAAGCTTGTTTTATGCCTAAGCTTTTCTATGTATAATTGATATGATCTTATGATTGTTTTGTGATCTAGTTGATGTTTAGAACATACTATAATTAAGTTTTCTTGTTTGTGATTTTCAGGTTGCTTATTCATAAAATTCAGACTAAGGTGTTCTAATGTTACGCATAAGGAATACACTTATGCGTAAAGGTTACGCCTAAGAGAAATCTTAGGCGTAACACTTATGCATAAGAGGTATACAGTGGATTACGCGTATCTTGGAAAGATATGTGTAAACAAGGCTTGTTACGCATAAGCTTTACCCTTACGAGTAAACCTTACGCGTAACATTCATCTTAACCTTACGCGTAAGCATAAAGCTTTTGAACTTGTTTTACGCGTAAGAAACTTCTTACGCATAAGACTTGGTGTTACGCTTTAGCTTACGCCTACGCTTAAGCTCCTTCTTTACACATAAGAACCTTGTTAAGTGAGAATTATGCATAAGTCACCCAATGTTATTTACAAGTAATTAAAAGTGAAAAATGTTGTGTGTTAAGTGAGAATTGGACCTTAAAACTTCAAAATTAAAACATTCACGTAACTTATCACTTCAACTTCAATAACCTGGACAAATGTGAATTAGGACATGTAACAAACATAAACATGATAACATCAAACAAGTAATTGGACAATAAATCAAACTAAGACTAACACAATGTGTTTCCATATGTTTGTTCTTTTGTCTAATAACTTTCAGATCAAAAATGGTCGATGATTGTACAATAGATTGCACTACCGGGCTCATGATGATCAAAGGTATGAGGGTGTATGTTCCAGCCAAGACTTGTCTTTCACCGAGAATAAGAAAACGAAGACACTACGTTAAGTGATTACGCAGGGTAGGAACTGCGAACCACCTCCGGCGTGAGAGTAAGTATGAGTTATGGTTGTATAAGTGTGTGTAAGTAAAGAGATGAGTGTGAAATAAGCATACCATAATCCATTGCCCGTCCAACCTATTTATAGTGGAAGAAATAGGGTTAGGGCACTTCGCATGAATGTCGGAGATCATGGGGTGTCCCATGTTTGTGGGTAACCGCTAGGGCTTAGTGACCCACGTTCTCAAACTTAGCGGGAAGCCATGAAAGAGAGGAGATCGTGGGTTTGACCAAGTCGAGGTTCTCCTATCCATTACTCCTTCGTCAACCGCATCTCCCAAGGGCTTAGGGCTTCGAATGGCGAATTCCCGAGGTAACCTTCGTGATAACGAATGGTTTGACGCCTATGAATATTCTAGAGACCTAACTTGGGCCTTCGAATAGAAGGGCTTCGACATGTCTCGGAGGAGTGTCCTTCGAGCTGTTCGGAGGGTACATTATCAAGCCCCCCAGTCGAAAGTGATGCATATGAGCGAAGAGGCATTGCTTTCGACTTCATGCTTTGAAAAAAAAATACCCTCTTGCTGCTAAGCTTATTAGTTAGGGGATAACTATGCGCCTAACTGGCGCATTTAATGCCAACTAAATACCCAAGCTGCCCACTACAGTAATCACATATTCCCACCTTACCTGGAGACCAAAAGACTTCTTTAAAATTTAAAAACTATTTAAATCGGATAAGAGTAAATATTAGGGACACGTGTGCGGCTTGAAAGATGGTAAAAAAGAGTATTTAAGGAGAGGTTGTTGGAACCCTAAAACACTTTTACTCTCTCCGTCTTCTTTTTCATGCAGTAAACCTTTTGAGCGCACACCATCTTCGAAAAACAATGGTAAATATTCCTCTTTACTTGTAGTTTAAAATAGAAGTATGGATTCCAAGTTTATCATTAAACAACAAAAATGTATGTTAACTGCACAAGATTTACACGATCACCTAGCAGATTATCCAATCCCACTGGACTATAAGATCATGTTACCCAAGTCTAATCAGGGTATCTTTGATGCTCCTCAAGGTTTCGTAGGGCTATACACTCATGCGTTTAGCCATTCCAACCTTAGGATTCCACTGCACCCACTTATATTAGAGTTTATGCAGTATTACAAGGTGCATATTTCTAGGTTCAACCCATTTGGTTTAGCCAAACTGACCACATTCATAGTAATGTGTAAAGCATATGGATATGATTCAACTCTAAAGGTGTTAAGGGGTTTTTTGAACTTGTATCCTGGAGGTAATTGGTTAACCTTAGCTAAAAGGCCTGAAGGGGATGTGCCAAACCTGTTTGGGAGGGTGTATACCAATATAACAGCTTGGAAAGGCAACTTTTTCTATGTGCAAAACACTATTATCCCCCCCAACTATCCGGAGTTGTTGAGTAAGGAGTACATGTTTGATGCAAAATGATACAATGAACCCTTGCCATATGAGGTGCGAAGGGATCCATGCTATCAGCGTTTGGCTAGATACCCTGTTGATGTGCAAGTGTTCCCCGAGCCAATCTTATTCATGGCTGGGATTGCCCAGAGCTGGGAGGGGTCTCCCAAGAAGCCTGTTATCATGTACCATGGACAAAGTATGTTTTTCTATTTCTATTTAAGTAGGACCAATGTAGCACTGATATTTATTTTTTCTTGTTTCTTTTTTGCAGAAATGTCGTTCAAGAACTTTATGTACCAGGATCTTGATGAAGAATTGAGCTTCATGCCCGCTGAGAAGGCCGAAGAGTCCTATGGTGTTGGTTCTCCTTCTACATCCGTAAACAACAATGAGGTGGATACTCCGAATCCGGAGCCTATTGCATCAGCACCCCCACAAGCTGCACTAGAGGATCCTTCTCAGCTTGTTGAAAACATGGCAGACTTGGACGATCCTGCGGAGGAGGATGTCCAGGTTGCAGGTTCCACCGGGATAGCTGACAGGTTGAAAAGCCGAAAAGGAACAGCTGGTAAGGCAGTTAAGTCGACCAACGAAAGGAAGAATCTCCTCCCCGCCTCTGGATCTAGGGCCGTGAGGCAGAAGAGTGCTGAAGGCAAGAACCTTGTGAAGTCTGTCTTTGAGTTACCAGATGAATCTGTGGAGATACATGGTAAGCAATTTCTCCTCGTAAAACATGTGAAGTGATAATTGTCATAATTAACTCAGTCCTTATACATTGTATTGGTCGCAGGCCTTCCAGAAACGAAGGAGCTTCCCAATGCTTTCGCTTGCCACCGGATTGTGGATCATGTCACCCCCCTCAATGGAAAGGTTTGCTGGACAATATGTCCATTGAAAAGGTTTGTGATCTGCATGACAATAGTGTAGCGAGGCAGGCAGTATTGGACAATCATTTAAATGGCAGAACCAGAGAGTTGCTTAGGGCTATTACCAAGGCAAGACAGGAGATGGATGTCATTTTGGAAAGGGAGAAACATAGGGATCAGGAGTATGCAAAGTTGGAGGCCAAGTGTGATGAGATTGAGAAGGACCTTGAGAAGAATCCTCTCATTCAAGACCTCCTTCAAAAGGTTGCAGAGTTGACAACTGAAATTGTCAAACTCAAGGTAGAGGAGGGTAGGGTAGTGACTCTCATTGGTCAAAAGGCTATGCTGGAATCGAAGTGTGCTGGTTTGGAGAGTGAGAGATCTAGGCTTGGAGAGGTGGAAGTGAAGCTAAGGGAGGAGATTGGTGGCTTGCAGATGAGATACAAGATGCTTCAAAAGGAACGCGCGAAGGTTGTGTCTAAGGTGGTGCCATATATCGCCATGGAACTCTACCACAGTGATGAGTTGGGAGCACAAATGTGGAAGGTCATCAAATCAGCTATTTTCCATGGACGGTGCTTGGCTTTGGAGGAGGCTGCCAAAACATGTAAGCCCGTATACATCTCCAAGATTGAATGCTACCGTCCTACATCTAAAGCTGAATACGATGAGGCAGGAAATGCGTTTGCAACCGCAGAGTACTCCTTCCAAGCTGAAGCTACCAAAGATCCTATGGCACCTCTAGAAGACCTCCTCTCCAAGAAGCCTCGCAAGCTTAAGCCTACGACTCCTACCAAGAAGACGGTATCTACCAAGCCTACCTCAGTTCAACCATCTCCAACTCCCTCCCCCAAGAACCAGGAGTAAAGGCTGCCATGTTGACAGTAATTTGGTTTCAAGGGTGGCATGTACCCTTTCTAAAACAATTTATGTTACTTTATGATGTTTGTCTGGTTCTTCAAACAATTTGAATATTTGTGATGTATGGCCTTGGGCCAAAGACAACTTAATTAGGGCTTAGGCTCCTTATGCAGGTACAAGGGCACTAGCCCTTCTTTTGAATGATATAGTGTGGGGGGAGTACCCCTACACACTTAGCTATTATTTGTCTTTGTCTTGTGAACTTCTCTTACGCCATTTTTCCGACGCTTAACTTTTACATCCTAAGGTTAAACAACCTCATTGTGTGTAAATTTCAACACCAAGAATATAATGACCAAATTTGATCATTGATAGAGGGTCGCGACCCACTCTATCTCTTATCCTTTAAGTAGCATGGCTTTGTTTATATTTCACAAGTGCCAAAAACTATCAGGAGAGTTAATGTGAATGTTTTGATAGGCTTTAGTGATAAGGCGTTCGTTACGCCATATGCCTATTTATTCGACATTGAAACTCATAAACGACTTGGTTGAACAAATCTTTGTGTTTAAGAAATGAAGCAAGAGATTTGTGGGAAATGTCTTATATATCATTGAATTGGTAGAGAGGATTACATCATTCTTGAAATGAAAACTAAGACAACTACCAATAATGTTTGCTTTCCCTTGAGAAGCTTCTAATTACAAGAATTAAAAAGTAAAAGTACTTCTTAAACATAGAACTTTCGAAGGTTCGTACCATTCCATGTCCTGTCGATGGGTTCTCCGAGAAGAGTGGCCAATTTGTAGGCTCCGTTGTAGTAGGCCTCAGCTACCATGTAAGGTCCTTCCCAAGTTGGTCCCAACTTTCCCTGGTATTCTGCTTTGCTTGCACTGTTGAGGCATAGCACATATTCCCCAGGCTTGAAGGTGGAAGACCTGACCCTTTTGTTATAGTAGCCTTCGATCTTATGCTTGTGTATAGCTTCTTGGATGGAGGCTATCTCTCTTCTTTCTTCTAGTAGATCAAGGTTCTCCCTGATCCTTTCATCATTTTGGGAGGCATCATACGTTGCCACACGTTCCGTGTGTACACTTAGTTCGAAGGGATGACCGCTTACTCACGTATGTTAGGTCAAGGGGTTTCACCATTACTTGACTTAGGGTGTGTCCGATGAGCCCATAGTACTTGAGCGAGTTCGTCCACCCATCCATGGTGAGTTCGTGCGGCCTTTTCTCAATCCCTTTTACGATATATCTGTTTGTAACCTCCACCATATCGTTACCTTGTGGATGGTAGCGGATGTCCAAGATCGCTTTATGTTGAGCCCTTGATGTAAGTCGTAGAAGAATCCTTCAAAGAACCGCTTTCCATTGTCTCGATATGATGATGTGGGGCACTCGAATCGCACACAATGTGCTCCCACAAACTTCTCGATCATCTCCACGTGACGGAGGCTAAGGGTTTAGCCTCTACCCACTTAGTAAAGTAATCAATTGCCACCAACAAGAATTTGACTCCTCCAGGAGCCACATGCATAGGTCCTACGATATCAATGCCCCATTGGGAGAAGGGCCATGCGGATGTCACACTTGTCATGTCCTGCTTCGACATCTTGGGAAAGTTTGAGTGTATCTGACAAGCTTCACATTTGAGAATGATTTCTGCCGCATCCTTGTTCATCGAAGGCAAGTAATAGCCCAACTTTATTATCTTCGAGACAACTGAGCGGGGCCCTGCATGGAGGCCGCAGGATCCTTCGTAGACTTGAGCGATAATGCTCATAGCCTATTCGGGTCCCACACATCTTAGCCAAGGTGATAGAAATGACCTTCTATATAGGGTTTCCCCATTAGCCTGATCTTGTGGGACTTAACTCGTATTTTCCTTGCTAGTTTAGGGTCTTCGGGGAAAAGACCGCTTATCAATCCCTGATGGGAGTCATCCATGTCTCTCCTTCTTCATGAACCACGTCCGTAACTTCTTTGCGAATGATGGACCGTTCAGGTAGGACTTCGACAAGTACTTCTTTGGTGAGATGTGCGAAGGCCATAGAGGCTAATTTGCTCAGTGCATCTGCCTTCTTGTTTTGATTCCTATGAACATGTTGGATGGTGTAGGAATCGAAGCTCTCTAGCATCTTGTGACAACTCGCAATTTCAGGTCATTTCTCAAGTTTCACTATTTCAACATTTACCGTAAACTGGGTTTACAAGTTTCAAATTCGCGTAACCTTAATGGTTTAGCGGCGAATTCATGATCATATCATCACGAACATTTCATATGGACTAAGTTTAGTCTACATTTCATTAACATCATTTGCATCACGTTAGTTCATTCATGACATTACATTTCACATTTAACGCGTGAATTTTATATTAAATAAACGTTATCGCGTGAGTTATTATTTTGAATATTTAATCCGTTAATTCCAAAAATGATCCCGACGTATTTTTATACTTACATTTAGTTATAAAAACTATATTTTGAGCTTAACTAGTGTTTTGAATTTATTTTGAATATAAATCGTTAAAGTTATATTATTCGACACTTTTCTTAAAACTACTCAGTAATTATTTTATCACTCAAATTTTACAAGGAATGTATTTTTATAATTTTATAATATCATCATACTTTACTTTGATCCCTAAAACTTAGTTTAATTCATACTACTCTAATATCACAACTATGTACAAGTACTACAAATTCTACTTAACATAACATTTACTTACATTTTATTTACAATATATACATGTAATAAATGAAAAAAAAAAATATATTTGAGAGACATAATCCCCCCAAAATCCGGCCAAGGGGGGGGATTGGGTGATTGTATTTATTAAGTTGGTACTTTCTTGATTTTATAAGATATTACTTCACCAATTCACTTCACATTTTCATCCAACCATTATTCAAGTTAAGAAAAAGTTCTCTCTTCCTTTTCCCTTGTCTCCATAACCGGCCAAGCAAGAGGGTGAAGAAGAAATCATCAAAACTTTTCCATTTTCAAGTTTAACAATCTAGATAATACTCTTATTAAGATTTTGAAATAAAAATCTAGAGTATTTAGGCTAAACCTTGTTCTTTGCACCTCATCATATTAGCTTGTAAGCATGTTTCTTTCATTTTTCATGTTTCCCTATCATTTCATATTTATCTCTTCATATTTGGTACAAACATGCAAGACATATGTTGTTTATACCATTTTTACATGATTTTTAGATATATATATATATATATATAAAGTCATCCTATAATTATTCCCTTGGTATATTTTGGTCTTGATGATGTTTAGGAACCCATGACACCCTAAGAAGGTGTATGGTAGGATTAGATTAGCTTTGGAGTTGATTTGAAGGGATTGGAATGGGTTTAGTACGAGAAAAACTATTTTCGATATGTATAAAAAGTGTTCTGTCCTTATTTTGATTTTCTGGAAAATCCGACAGTAGGCACGAAATTTTGGCCTTGATATTTAGAAAATATACTTTAAAACGAATCCGTGGCCGCTTGAACGGATAAAAACGGAGTTATAACGAAGAAGTTATGGATTTTACAAGTTTGACGACGAAACATATATTTTTCAGAAAATTCAGCAACCTATTTTTGGTTTATTCGAGTCAAAAATGAGTCCTAAGCTTTACAAATTATTTCGACTTGTCAAAAATATATTAGTATACTTTGATACGAAGCTAAGGGCGTATTATCGTGAAAAGCAGTTTGAAGCGACAAAGATATACACGTTTTCATAAAATTGCCGTAACTATTATTTTACGAAAAACTATATTATTTTTACGAGATAAGTATTACGGTAACTAAAACGACCATATTAGCGGTTGTTTTATCAATGATGTGGAACTTTTGAAACGAAATGTCTTCTAATAAAATCAAGATCACCGAGCATATTTTTCAAAACAATCAACCCGTTTGTATAAGCGGAGTTTTAATAAATTAATTACGGTTGCTCAAACTTGGCGAAACTCACTTTTACACAACAATTAGACAAAATCACCATCTTTAGCCCTTATTATCTTTATGTTCGAGACCTTTATGTCGAAAACTCGAGCGAAACTTCTAGATTTTGATACAAACTTTCCAAAACCGTCGAGTTCGTTTCCTAACGATCGGCGTACACCATTACGACTAGTTTTTGAAGCCATTTTGTCATTTCATGAAATTTCCACGACTTTATTTTGCGACGAAAAGTGAAAATTTCACAATAAATCATTCTGAAACCATTGTAGGATGACATTTTGCGTAAATACTTATAAAGTGATTTAAGAATGGTCAAGGCGTCAAAGAGTATTTTTCGACGATAAGTAATATTTTCAAAACTACGCAAATGGTATAAGTAACATACGAAATGCATGCATAACATTACATTGCAACTCATTACATATCATACCATTCATAATAGGTCGTTTTCGAGATTCACGCTACATTTCAGTGTACTCACTTTTGTCTTCGCATCATTCCACCAAGTGAGTTTCATAGCCCCTACTTTTACTTGTTTTCATAACTGTTTTGGGGGAGATACATGCTCAACTATTTTTATGACCATCTTGATTATTTGAAACTACATGTTTAATTGAGCGAATGTTTAGTCATGCAAAGTAACGATACCATAAGTAGTATTTCCATAGTATATTCATTGTATGGTCTTGGTATATTCCTTGGTATATTCATTGGGTGATGGTCCATGATGGTCTTGGTATATTCATTGGACCGATGGTCTTGGTATATTCATTGACCGATGGTCTTGGTATATTCATTGGACCGATGGTCTTGGTATATTCATTGGTGATGGTCTTGGTATATTCATTGGGTGATGGTCTTGGTATATTCATTGATGGGTCTTGGTATATTCATTAGGATGGTCATAATTAGTCAAGTTTATTGATACATTAAGTCATGCAATATTATGTGAATTCATTTGACATTATGCATTTGAACATAAACTATGCACCTTTTGGCGGTGGGTTGTGAATACACAGTTGCAAGTTTTGTATGGGCGGAACTTGGGCTGGGTGGATTTACAATGCCTTTGTTTGTATAAACGATTTTGAAAGGCTTTACATTTCAACATGAACTCTATGAACTCGCTCGACCTTTGTGTTGACACATTTTAACATGTTTTTATCTCGGTACCTAAGGCATTCACTTCATGGCATGCATATGGACATACCATAGAGTCGTGGTGACGTAGCGTCTCACTGGGATTTATAAACTTTAAAACATCGTTTGAATTGTAACAAACTTATTTCCGCACAAGTTGATTTTCATTTGGGACCTACTTTGTAAACTCGATTGTTTTATTAAATCAAGCGATGTTCTTTTCAAAGCGACACTTTAGGTCGTTCAATATAACTGATTGTGGTGCTATGACGGTCAAGCCCCAGAATTCCATTCATTGCAAAAGCAGTAAATTGGGGTGTGACACATCTCCTTTGTTTTTCAAGTCTTGTTTGATGACGGGTGCCTTGCTTCATAAGAGCACATACTTGGTTAGCTATTAATTGAGAATCTACAAAATGGCAAGAGCTTTGACCTCCATATCTTTAGCTAATCGGAGGCTTGCTAATAGGGCTTCGTATTCGCTTCATTATTTGTGGCTTCAAACTCAAAGCGAAGAGCATATGTATGCTCCTTCCGTCGGTGACCAACATTAGACCTCCTCCAAACCATCGAGCCGGATGCTCCATCAGTATAAAGTTTCCGGTCATCACTGCACTTGAGTGAGTTTAGCTTTGGGCTCTTCCTTTTACGTATGCGCTCGGAAGGCGTCTCGCCAAGAAGTCTCGAAATTTTCCTTTAATAGAGTTTCACCCTTGAACTCTATTTCATGCTTTCCAAGTTCAATAGCCCATTTAGCCACCCTTTCATACTTTTCAGGGTTCGACAAGATCTGTTTGAGTGGCTTGTTGGTTAAGACTGTGATCGAATGGGCCTGGAAATATCGCCGGAGCCTCCTTGCTGCGTAGATTAGAGCTAGTATTAACTTCTCCAATGTTGGATAGTTGATCTCCGCCCCCTGCAAGACCCTGCTGACAAAGTAAATGGGGATCTGTCGTTTGTCTCGTTCTTCCATAAGGACTGCGCTAATACTCTACATTGAGGATGCTAAGTACATGAACAACACCTCGCCTTTGATTGGGGCTGTAATTGTTGGAAGGATTTCGATGAACTCCTTCATCTTTTGAAAAGTAGCTTCTGCGTCTACTCCACTGGAAAGTCTTCTTATCAACGCATCTTTTGAGTGTTTTGAAGAATGGTAGGGACCTGTCAGCCCCCTTCAACAAAAATCGACTTAGAGCAGCCAGCTTCCCATTCAAACTCTACATATCTTTTAGACACTTAGGGGCTTGGAGATCGGTAATTTCCTTGACCTTGGAGGGATTAGCCTTTATCCCCTGCTTAGTAATCAAATGCCCTAGAAGCTGCCCCTCTTTGACACCGAAGGAGCATTTCTTAGGGTTCAGCTTCATGTTAATCACCCGAAGCTGGTCAAAGGTTTCTTGCACATCAAGGAGTAGGTCCTCCTCCGTCTTTCTTTTGATAACCATGTCGTTAACGTATGCTTCGAGATTTCTGCATATCTGCTTGTTGAAGGCTTTATCTACGAGACGTTGGTACGTTGCCCCTGCATTCTTCAATCCAAAGGGCATCTTTCTGTAATAGTAGACCCCTTTGCTTGTGTAGAAGGCTGCCTTTTCTTCATCCTCCTTCGCCATCTAGATCTGATGATACCCTTTATAGGCATCTAAAAAGCATTTTAGCCGGAATCACGCCAAGGATTCTACCTTCGATCAATTTACGGTAGGGGTAGCAATCCTTCGGGCATGCTTTGTTGATGTCGGTGAAGTCAACGCACATCGCCACCCTCCGTCGTTCTTTTAACCATTCTTGGGTTGGCCACCCAGTTTGGTATTTTACTTCCTTAGAATGCCCGCTTGTGTCACTCATCAACTTCTTTCGGTCGCAGCGTTTCTTCGGGGCCAGGCTCCTCCTTTTACCTTTATTGGCTCAATGTGTTTGTACTCATTGAGTTTATATTCTGTTCCAAAGGACGTCCGCTTATCAGCAATGTTCTTGGGACCCTGTCATGTCGAAATATTTCCAAGCAAAAATATCAAGGTTAGTCATAGCAGCCTCTATGAGCTTCGCTTTGAAATTCGCGGGAGTTGTTTTCCTATTACCACCGTTTGTTCGGGGTAGCTAGGGTTAACTACAACTCGCTCTTACGCATCTGTCTGATTAGAATTGCTATAAGAGGCTCCTCCGATTCTTCTTTGATCCTTTTGACACCATATACACCCTTATCCGCCCATAATTAGAATGAGCAGTTTCTTACTCAAAGGAGGTTTGAAACTTAATAGCGACATGTATGGTGGAAACAACAATGCCCATATTTTGCATTCTTTGTTCTCCTATTAACAAATTATAAGGAGAATCTGACCTGACTATGACGAAGGTGAGTGTCTCCGTGCGGGATAAGGGGCCTTCACCTATGGTGATTTCCAACGGTACTTCTCACAGGGGCCATGAGTGTTCGCCGGAGAACCCTACCAGAGGTGTTTTCGAGTCCACCCTTTGTGAGCGTATAGATGACTTGAGCTTTAGGAAACAATGCTCATAAATGATCTCGCAAGAGCTTCCACAATCCATATACGCTCGATTTACCTCCCTGTTTGAGACTCGTACCTTGATGACCACGAGGTCAGTCGAAGGTGTCTGCCCCATGATAGAAGGGAAAGTTACCTCTCCTACGCTTCCCAGCTCCCCATCTGCTTCTTTCCGTTTCAAGGTTGGATCATGCATATGCACCATTAGTATCGGAGCCTCTGCATGGGTAGCCTCATTTTTGTTCCCCTTCCATTCACCCAGTTGGGTGTCGGAGAACTTGTCTTTTCCCTTCTTGATGCCTTTAACCAGGTGTGCTAATTCTCCAGATCGTACCGCATCTTCGATCTGCTTCTTCAGCTCTCTGCAGATGTTTGTGTCGTGCCCATGGTCTTCGTGAAAGTGGCAATACTTTGACATGTCCCTGGCTTTGCTTCGCGCTGACATCCGAGGTGGGGGGTCGAATGACTTTGCGGCTTTCTTGGTAGCCAGAATCTCCCTGGGAGATTTGACCAAGTTCGCTAAGAGTCCATGATTCGAGCCTCTATTGTATGGAGTGAAGCGGTCTCTGTTCTTCTTCTTATTCTTGGATCCTTCCCAGGAGGACCCTTTGGAGAACTTGTTAGAAGCTTCCTTTTGCTCTATCGGAGCCCCGTTTGCTGCTACTTCTTTAGACTCAATCCAAGTGTAAGTCTTCTCCATCAGGGCCTTGTAAGTGGTAGGAAGATCGGTGGACATGAATTCCACCAAGCTTCGAGTTCGAAGGCCATGTACAAAACCAGAGATCCTCTGATCCTCATGCAAACCCAGAATTTGCAAAGTTTCATCGGTATACCTTGTAACGAAGGCCCTTGTGCTTTCGTTGTCTCTTTGCTTGATGGTATGCACAACTAGATGGGTCTTGGTGTACTTCTTGTTGGCTAAAGTGTGATCGAAACTTAGCCTTAAGGTCGTCTAGACTTACAATTCTTCCCAACTTATGTCCATTCCACCATATTCTCGCGAGTCTCGGGCGTGTATGTGAACATGTGGCATGCTACGGGCATGACCCATACGCATCTTGATAGCTCCTTGAACAAGTGTAGGAAGTTATCCGGGTCGCCTTTCCCATCGTGAGGTGCCTATGTGGTGGGCATCTTTACACCGTCGGTAGATGGTAGTCTTGATCCACTTCACGAAGGTGTGCAAGCTCCAGAGGCATCTTTATTATACGGAGGTGGATAAACATGTGTAGGGTTATATGGGTTAGGAAATGGTTTTGTGTGTCACGGGGGTAAACCGTAGAAGGTTGGTCTGAAGGTTTACACCCATCGACTGTGTAGGAACGTGTCCATAGGGCATTTCTTTGGTAACTCTGGTTGGGGTGAGAACCATTCGGAGGGTAGGTGTTATAGGTTTGAGCGGTGGGTAGGGTTCATTCCCGAGAGGGTAATGCGATTCATACACGAGTACGGAGGAGGACCTCCGACACTCGAGACATATGATGGGGTATCGGGCCCCATCCCTTCTCTTCTAAGTGAGCGACTAGGAGGGGTAGATTTACCCTCAGTTCCCATCGGATTGCTTCCTCCGTTGGAGTTCTCGCTCTCCTTTCACCTTGTACTCTTTCCTTCTTCCGGATCTCCTCGGGACCTTCTTCAAAACCCACAGGTCCTTCCATTAGGCCTTCTTATGGAAGGAGAACCATTTCGTAGGGCTGAGCGCCCCCTGTTAACCGGTCAAGGCCTTTTATGTACCTCAATCTCTTCATCATACCCCTCACTGGAATATTCCAGTTCTCTTCGCATTTCAGTGTTGCGAACTTTCCTCTTATGAGCCCTCGATAAGGACTACAAGGCTTCAAAGTTTGCCTCAATGAATGCGGGCTAATTACGGAATAGGGTTAGCGGATGTTGAGGCATGATGTTCGGGAGTGGTTTCAAAGCGAGATCATGTAGTGAAGGTTGAGGTCATTATGGGGGCGAGATTATCGGTGTTTGTTGTGGTGAGGGGACCGGGTAGAGAAACACGGTGGAGGTGTATCTTCCTTTCACAGTTCCATCTTGGGAAAGGTAGCGTGTCGGTTAAGGTTTTCGAGACTTGGTGATTACGGGATTAATAGTAGGGTCCCACTTGATGGCGCACTTATTGTACAATAGATTGCACTACCAGGCTTGATGATGATCAAAGGTATGAGGGTGTATGTTCCAGCAAGACTTGTCTTTCACGAGAATAAAAATACGAAGACACTACGTTAAGTGATTACTGCAGGGTATGCGAACCACCTCCGGCATGAGAGTAAGTATGAGTTATGGTTGTATAAGTGTGTAAGTAAAGAGATGAGTGTGAAATGAGCATACCATAATCCATTGCCCGTCCAACCTATTTATAGTGAAAGAAATAAGGTTAGGGGCACTACGCATGAATATCGGAGATCATGGGGCGTCCCATGTTTGTGGGTAACCGCTGGGGTTTAGTGACCCGTTCTCAAACTTGGCGGGAAGCCGGAAAAAGAGGAGATCGTGGGTTTGACCAAGTCAAGTGGGTTCTCCTATCCATTACTCCTTCACAACCATACCCAGAAGGGCTTAGGGCTTCAATGGCGAATTCCCCGAGGTAATGTTGGGATATGAAAGTCTTTGAGCAGTTAAAGTCTTGAAGATTAATAAAGTCTTCGCAGAATGACAAAGAACCTGGAAAAGTCAAAGAGTCAAAGTACTACTAAAGATAAAGTCAATCTTGCATACAAGTCAAAGTCTTGCAAGATTAAAGAACTGCTTTATTAGTTTATAGAAAGTCTTGTAATTCTAGAATATTCTATATTAGATTACTTGTCGTACAAGGATACAATTTGTAAACCGACTAGGGTTATTCTTAAGCCTATAAAAGTACCCCTAGATTGGCATTATATGTACGAGTCTTAGAGTTTATGATTGCTTACAAGTTATTATATAGAGTTTTAGAGAAGATCGATATTCTTAGAGTTGTTGAAGTATCTGCATAATAAGCAGATTTAGAGTTAATAATAAATGTTATTCTTCTTAGATTTGTTAAGTAAATTCCGCATACTTAATAAAGATTATTCAGTGTTTCATTTTTAATAACTTAGGATTTATTCGAGGTTGTTAAACCTTAAACAAGCTATTTAAGTTAGTTTGGTTAGAGTACATCGATCCAACAAATGGTATCGAGCTTGTGTGGAAACTCGACTAAGAAAAACCCTAAAACCTAAAGATGTCGATGATTACTGCTCCACCACCTTCCATCACCTCAATGAGGATTCCCATCATCAAGAAGGAGAATATGACTTATGGTGTATGAAGATGAGGTAGTACATTGCCATTCTGAGACCATGCTCTATGGAATGTAATTGTCAATGGTAATGAAGAAGTTCGAAACTATTGATGTTCTGGACAACTCAAAGCACCTAAAGCGGTCTTACCGGCAAGAACATTAAGAAATCAAGAGAAGGCACTCAAAATTCTCTTGTCCGCCATTCCGGATGGCCATCTTCTCAAGTTTCATGATGCTAAAGATGCTAAGCAGCTCTGGGCTGCACTCAAGACTAGATTTGGAGGGAATGAAGCTTCTAAGAAGATGCACAGAAATCTACTAAAGCAACAGTTTAAAACTTTCACAGTTGGTGAAAGAGAGAGTCTTGATGCTGCATATGATAGATTTCAAAATCTACTCAACATGTTGGAGTTATACAAGGAAGAAGTATCCGTTGAAGATGCTAATATGAAGTTTCTAAGGAGTTTGCCATCCACATGGCATGTAATTGCTACAATGATTAGAGGACAACCTGGTTTGGATGTCATGGACTTTGATGATCTCTACAACCATTTGAAGGTGTATGAGCATGAGATGAATGGCCAAACAAGTTCTAAGTCTCACAAGATTGCTTTTCTATCATCGAAAGAGGCGATACTTCCACCAAAAGTCTTGCTTCTCCTACTCAAAATCTTGTGACTCAAAGCTTGTCTCGTATCTTGCTCCTACCCATGCTCAAGAAGCCCCACCAACTACTACTATGCACTCGGATGAGTTGTGTGCTCCTTCTTTGCACTTCAAGCTAGTTTACATCACTTATGAAGAAGATCTAGCACAGTTGAAGAAGATGCACTTGAGGAAATTGATATCGGTGTGAAGTTGCTATGATCACCGCAAGGATCAAAAGTATATAAAGAAGGCAGGAAAAAGCATTGATTTCAAACCAAAGCAGGGAATAACTTTTGACAAATTCAAAATTGAATGCTTCAATTGTCAAAAGATGGACACTTTGCAAGGGAGTGCGGGTTTGCTAAGTATCAAGCAAACATGACATCGAGAAACCAAAGCTTGAGCTAAAATAAATTCCAATTCTTCAAACAAAGGCTTTGGTTGCTCAAGATAATTTGTCGAGTTGACCGGGGAAGAGTTTGATGATGAACCAAATGACTTCTTGTATGGTAGCGATGGAAGAAGCGATTCGCGAGAATCGGTGGAAGAATTGGATTGAGCACCGCTTTTGATGAGGAACCCGAACATGCTTTGCTGGAATCCAGAGATTGTCTAGAAGGATTTGATTGGAGCTTGGAGTGTGAAGATGATCCTGTTCTACTTGCAATGGTAGCTACTTCACCAAGTTCACCCCTATCTCTGAGGTATGCTCAAATTGTCATGATTTCTATCAAAAATTGTTAAATAGTTATGTGATTGAAAGAGATAATTGTGTTAGGGCTAGGTCTGAGGTAGCTGGTTATCAAATAACCTTAAAGTCAATGGAAGCCAAAATATTAAGACATGAAAATAATGAAATGGCTTGGGCTGAAAAGTATGAACAACAGGATTACCAGTTAAAACTCAGTGAATGGAAACTAAATTGTAAAATTGCTGAAATTGAGAAATTGACTAAGGAAAGAGATAATTTGTTAGCAAAGTTCGATGCTTGGAAAGAATCTGGTCTTTCTCAAGTTAGTTATGTTGAAAAACAGAGAAGAGCTTACATTAGAACTGGCTTAGGTTTTGGTATGAACTTTGATAACATAGAAGAAAACCAATCTAGTGATAGGGATAACATAGAAGAAAACCAATCTAGTGATAGGGATGACCCTGATTTTGAGGATATAACCACTAGTGATGATGAGCTCATTAATTATGTAGACACATCTAGTAATGAGGATTCAATCTGTGAACCACCTCCAGAATACAAGAAAGACAAGGGTTATCATGCTGTCCCACATCCCACTGGTAGTCATCAACCCATAAGACATGATGTTTCACGTTTTGGTGTCGACAGTTTAGAGTTTAGGAAGAAGCTTATTGGTCAATCTAGGTCTGAAACCCCAAAAGAAACTGTTGAAAAAATCTTCAAAGTCAAGCGGTACCTTCTACTCAAAGTCTTGCTCCACAAGCGATACCTTTAAGAAAATCTTTTCAAAACAGTCTTGCTAAACCTTTTGGGATAATTTTGGTCAAAACAGTTTAATCATTCACCTAGAAGACACAATAGTTTTGGTCATAGACATAGAAGAAGTCACTTTGGGAGTATGGGTGAAAAGCGTGTTTTGTGTGTTATAGTCCTACTCATCTAATCAAGGATTGTGAACATCACTCGAGAATACCTTAGGAAATTTCCAAAGAGCAGTGTCGCCAACCGTAAACCTAGAGAGAACAAACCATGCGGAATAATTCGAATAGGGTCAATCACAATAACTTCTCACCGGATCATAGGTACTCTCACCAAAGAAGACCTTTTCAAAGCCACTAGTACCTTCACAAGCAGTAACTTTTCAAAGTACTACTCGGTCAAACCAAGGTATCTGCGAATACCACTTGGAACAGAATTCTAGGAGATCTCATTATCAACCTAGAAGGTATTACAATTCACATAGGGATCTAGATCACGGGAACCAAGTGTTAAACCGAATGGGTTAAGAGGAAAGTCGCTTGAGGGACAAACAAGTACTTTCAACAAAAAGTGAATCGATGTTTTTGTGATACAAGAAAAGAGAATGAATTTGCAAAAGAGAGTTACGTTGAAAAACCGAAAGTTTTGAAAATCCACATGCTAAAAATCAAAAGATAATTACGGATCATGTTTTAAAAATAGTGGAAATTACATACTCAAAGAATTTGAGTTTGTAACTCCACAAGGGAACACAAGTCGATGTGGCTTGGGTTACTAAAAGAAACTAACTCTCTAAATCTTTGTGCAGGCAACCCGGAAGAGGAGCTTAAAGATCATTTGATTGTAGATAGTGGTTGCTTGAAGTATGACAAGAGACAAGGATATTATGTCGATTTTAGATCTATTAGTGGAGGAAGAGTTGCATTTGGGAATGATCCCAATGGAGGAAGAATTATCGGGAATGGAACCATCAAAGCGGTGATAGATTTTGAGAATGTTAGATATGTGAAGGAGCTCAAGTTCAACTTATTGTCGGGTCTCTCAAATGTGATAAAAGCACCATGTGTTATTCATCGACACAAAATGTCTCATCCTTTCCTCTCGAATTCAAGCACTGTTGATGATAACTTGGTAGTACTCAGTACCAAGAACCAATGATGTGTATAGTGCGGACATGAAGAGTCTTCACTCTTATGGGAGAGCCACTGCTTAGTGGCAAAAGCAACAAGCGAAGAAGCACATCGGTGGCATAGAAGATTAGGCCATGTAAATTTCAAGAATATCAACAAAGCGGTCAAAGGCAATTTAGTTAGAGGTTTACCTTCAAAGACGTACAAGAATGATCACTCATGCTTAGCATGCAAGAAGGGTAAACAACACAAAGCTTCATGCAAGAAGCTTGAGGAGAGCACAATTAGAGAACCATTGGAGTCAGTAACATATGGATCTCTTTGGACTGATCTCGTGGCAAGTTTAAACAAGAAAAATCTTGCTTGGTTGTTACGAGATGATTGCGATGAGATTCAGTTGGGTATTTTTCTTGGGATTTAAAGATGATACTTTTGATGCTATTCGAGACTCTAATAATAGCACTTGAAAACCAATTGAGACTCAAGGTCGGAGGTATTAGATGTGATAATGGGCCGAATTCAAGAACAAGCTTATGGATGAATTTTGTGCTAACAAAGGAATCAAGAGGGAGTTCGATGTTGCAAGAACACCACAATGAGAATGGTGTTGCGAGAGAGGAAGAATAGGACTTTGATTGAAGCAACCGAACTATGCTTGCAGATTCTCAACTACCTATTCAATTAAAATTTGAAGTGTAAGTCTTGCTTGCTATGTACTTATGAGTGTCGATCACCAAACCACATATGAAGATACCTTATGAGTTGCTTATGGGCAACAAACCCAACATTCGTTTTATGAAGCCTTTTGGATGCCCTCTCACTATTTTAAACACAATTGATAATCTGGGAAAGTTTGATGGCAAGTCAGAAGAAGGATATTTATTGGGATATTGTACCAACAGCAAGGGCTTTAGAGTGTACAACAGAGTCACTAAGAAGGTTCAAGATTTTCTTCATGTTGAGTTTATAGAAGATCAAGAGAATCATAAGGGTAAAGGTCCTGATTGGATGTTTGATCTTGAGGTTTTAACTCCTTCTATGAACTATGTCCCTGTCAGAGAAGAAAATCAACCTGTGTACAATGGAGAAGATTCACAGTATGTTGTTCATGGAGTTCATATTAGACCTGATGCTGTTCCTGATGAAGAACCAAAGCAAAGTACTGATGCTCCAAAGCAAATTACTGATGCACCAAAGCAAAGTACTGATACACCAAAATCTTCACTATCTGCTGAGGATCAAGCTATTCAAGAGACACTTAATCAGATACTTTTTCAAGATGTAATGGCACATTCTTATTCTGATGAACAAAGAAGAGCTTATGAAGAAGCAAAGAAAAAGAATAAGACTGCAGAGTATTCTCACAAGATTTTGACAAGACTTTAGAACAAAGTACCGCTTCACCGATTGACATGATTTTAGATGATTTGGATGATCCTACCATGCACGGTTTAGAGGAAATTGATGATGAGTTTCAAGATGAAGGTATTTTCTCGATTCCAATGAAGATCTTGATTTCACTAATCAATGATACTTATGGAGTTCCACGCTCCAATCTTAAGAATCAATAAGAATCATCCTACTAATCAAATCATTGGTCCTTCTACTACGGAGTCATGACAAGACACAAAGCTAAGAGTTTTACTACTTCTCACAATGCTTTACTTAGCTTTGTGTATAAACAAAACAGTTTGAATCATAAGGACCATCAAACACGCTTATTTACTTGTTTTATCTCTCAAGAGGAACCCAAGAATATTGCTCAAGCATTGACTAAAGAGAGGTGGGTTGAAGCTATGCAGAAGAACTTCTTCAATTTAAACTTCAAGAAGTTTGGGTATTATGTGATCTTCGGATGGGAAGCGAGTTATTGGAACCAGATGGGTTTTTAGAGTCAAGAGAGATGAAAGAGGCAATGTCATCAATAACAAGGCAAGGTTAGTAGCTCAAGGCTACAGACAGGAAGAAGGAGTAGATTATGATGAAGTATTTTCTCCTGTAGCAAGGATTGAAGCTATTCGGATATTTCTTGCTTTTGCTTCCTATATGGGATATCAGGTTTACCAGATGGATGTCAAGAGTGCCTTTCTCTATGGCAATATAACAGAAGAAGTTTATGTTAAACAACCTCCTGGTTTTGAAGATCCTTCACATCCAAACAAAGTCTACAAGGTGGTTAAGGCTCTTTATGGCCTTCATCAGGCACCTAGAGCTTGGTATGAGAGGCTCTCCACATTCTTATTACAACATGGTTATAGGAGGGGAGCTATTGACAAGACTTTGTTTATCAAGAGAGACAAGAAGGATATCATGTTAGTTCAAGTCTATGTTGATGATATCATCTTTGGAGCTACCAAACAGTCTATGGTTAAGGAGTTTGAGCAATGATGCGAAAAGAATTTCAAATGAGTTCAATGGGTGAGTTAACTTTCTTTTAGGACTTCAAGTTAAGCGGTCAAAGGAAGGTATTTTATCGGTCAAGACAAGTATGTATCGACATACTTAAGAGTTCGATTTGATACTATGAAGCGGTAACTACAACTATTAAATCAATCAACTCATTGGGCAAAGATGAAGATGGACAACCTGTTGAAGTCAAGTTATCTGATCAATGATTGGTTGTCTTATGTATCTCATCGCATCAAGGCACGATATCATGTTTCTTGTGTGTTTATGTGCAAGATATCAAGTCTCACCAAAGATCTCTCATATGAATGCAATTAAGAGGATTTTAGTTATTTGAAACAACAACCTAAATTGGGGTTGTGGTATCCTAAGGATTCACCTTTTCACTTGGAAGCTTTTTCGATAGTGATTATGCGGTGATAACTATGATGAAGATCAACAAGCGGTGGATGCCAATATCTTGGAAGAAGATTAGTCTCACGGCAATGTAAGAAACAAACAATTGCGACAACATCCTCTCTGAAGCTAAATATGTAGTCTTTTTAAGCTGTTGTGGACAAGTTTTGTGGATGCGTAATCAACTCTTGGATTATGGGTTCAATTTCAAGAATACTCCTATCAATATTGATAATGAGAGTACTATTTGTATTGTGAAAATCCAGTTTACCATTCCAAGACCAAGCACATTCGATTAGGCATCACTTTATCGAGATTGTTATGAGCACGGACTCATAAATGTGGTCAAAGTTCACACGGATGATAATGTGGTGACTTACTCACCAAAGGCTTTGATGTTTCAAGATTCAATCACTTGGTGGTGAGCATTGGCATGATTAACTCTTGAGCTACATTTAAGGGAGGACTATTTAGTATTAGTATAGTCTGTGCATTGCTTGAGGGAGGATATTTATGTATACTTAGCTTATACTGAGAGGAATTTGGAAAAGTACTATTTTTTATGAAAGTCTTGGAAAGTCTTGCTTGGAAAGTCTTGCACACGTGGAAATCTCTTTGTCTTATTAAATTCTTGTTCTAACGTAATATTGAGGGTAATTACTACTAACGGTAACTTTGTTATTATGGGTTGTGATTTTCACTCACCTATAAATAACTACTCTCCGATTTTCCTCTCATCTTGATATTCTCATATCTTTTCCATATTTCTCTCACCACCTCTTTATTATTCGATTATATCTCTTATTGTGCTCACATAATCAACAATGGCGAATCGTAATCTGTTTCCAAGCACAACATGGTGGCGAATTTAGACAAGACCGAATCTAATGAGGCTTTTCATGATATCATTGATTATCTTCTTGGTCGCCAATCGGTTATGCTCTTTTAGTGGGCCGGATTCAATTGAATTTTGGGCTAATGCTAGGGATAATATGGAGAATGATGAATTTTATGTTCGATCAACGATTCTTTGGAAGAATGTGAAGATTACATAAGCCTCTATTAGAGAGACTTATTGTTTAATGATGAAGAAGGAGCTATTCGTTTTGATAAACAACCGATTTGGGATACATTTAGGGACATTGGCTATGAAGGGTCCTTATGAACAAACATTCAGAAGCCCTTATTTTGTCCTCATTGGAAGTTTTTGGTTCATGTGTTGCTTCACCGCATAAGTGCTAAAAGTCTTGCAAGGGAGCGGTTTGGGTCGAATATAGCATCCGCTATTGTTGGGTTAGCTACTAATCGTATTTTAAATTTTCAAGGCTAATTCTTGATGGGATGCTCTAACATATTTCCCATGGATCCAAATGATTGATGTATCCTAGGTTTATACAAGTTTTCTTAAACAAACAACTTGTCGATGTACCTAAACCTACAAGTTTATTACCGGTTGTGATCCGACAAAGCAAAGATTTTACATTTATGGAGAGGAAAAGTGATTTATTCATTTGGAAGACACACTCCATTAATCGCTTCAATGATGGAGGTTGTTCGTGCTATTCGTGATGAAGTCTGCGAAGTAATGAAGAAGAAATCTTGCTTCTCCACAAGGTCTTGCTTCTCGGTACTACATCACAAATCTTGAATCACAACGTCTTGCATCACAACGCATCGCTTCCACAAGATCTTGAAGTTCAAGAGCATATTACGCTTACACCTCCACAATCTCCACAAGTATCTCGTACATGCTTCTCATCAAGAAGTACACTCACCATCTGAAGGAGATGCGGTCTCTTTGGAGCTGAGGGTCAAGTTCTCAACAACTATGCTTTAACAAGGGAATTGACAAGGTTGAAGAAATCGTTTGAAGACCAGGCTACAGAGATTAAGAAATTGAAGCTTAAATTTAGAAGACTCAAAATTTTGTCGGCCATTGGTTCAACATCATCGTCTATGGGTCAAATCTCAAAGGAAGCAAGGACGACTGTTATGGAATTTAAGAAGAAAACCAAAGGCAAAGGTTCATAAACCATCTTCGTCCAATTGGGAGGAATTTAGAAGAAAAGAATTTGAAAGAAGATGTTTGTTAAGGAGAAAGAACCTCAAGGTCTTGAAGAGCATGTTATCATTGAAAGTCTTGAAGAAGAAAGGACTAAAGATCAAGGTACTAAACAACAAAGTAATGCTTTTCAAGAAACCTTCGACAAGAGTTAATTACTCCAAGAGTATTAGATTTTGAAGAGGAAGCTAGTCCTTCAACTGTTATTCATGAAGAACAAGTGGTCCTTCAACAACCGCCATACCGTAAGAAGTTGATACACCCAAACCTGTAAGAACGCAAGTGATGATGAAACTATTGCTGAAATATTGCATGATTTATCAAAGCCAAGGGGTGTTACTGTTTCTGAAGTTGTAGAGGAACAACCAAGAGCTTCTCAACCTGAAATAGATCCTAAAGATAAAGGAAAGAGTATTTTGGTAGAAACTAAGAAGAAAAAGCTAACTTTGGCAGATCTTAGAACAATTGAAGTTGCTAGGAATGAGGCTGCAGCTAGAAAAATACAAGAAGAACTTAATGCTGAAGTAGTGACTGAAGTTACTAATGAAGAGGCAATGAATGAAGAAGCAGCTAGGAAATTACAAGAAGAATTGAATGATGCGTTTATACCTAGAAGACCAAATCTTGATGAATGATGGCTTATTTGAAAGGTCGAGGATATAAAGGATTGCGAGCTGAATTATGTTGATATGAAAAGATTATATGATCTTTGAGACGAGGCTTATAAGAAGGAGGTTGCAAGCATCAAAGATTATAAAGATGAAGCTACTTGGGTGGCGAGAAAGAAAGAAAAGTTTAAAAAGAAAAGGCGAACTTTTAAAAGAAAAGGAAATTTTCCAAACTCCTTCACTTCCAATTATAAGCTTAAACTCATAAGTTGAAGATATACAGTTTTCAAAGAAAGAAAAAGTTGATTATCGAAAACATAAATGCACGAATTCTTAATAATTTTCATCAATACATTCCTCATCGAGCCATAGTAGGAGGTTTCTTTCTTATAACCTGTTTCTTTGTTTTGCTCACATTCCCTTGCCCATCCATTCATCGGTCTAGCTTTCTCCTCATCATCCATGCAGGTTTCCATTCTTGCGATAAACTCATCAAGTATTTGTAAAGAAGCTTGAATATAGTTTTGTGATTCATACCATATAGCTAACCATTTCTCACTAGCTTCCTCCTCTTCTTTCTTTCTTTTATCCAAAATTGCTTAGTCTTGACAACAAGTTTCTTCCATACTCTTCATCATAAGCTTCTTGTTACCTTTATTTTTAAACTTATTTTCTCTTTACCTTTTCCAACATCAGATTGAACCACTTTCTTCTTTAAAGGTTCACAATAACCAAACTTTTAACTCGGGTTTGGTTGCGATGAAATGAGCAGATAAACGAGGATGCAATGATGGGTGTAGAAATAGATGATGTTTTGCTAATCAATGTACTTGCGACTTCTTTCTTTACTTCTTTAGGCTTAGATGGTAATATAGAGTTGTGACAACATTGGAAGTGGTTATGATAGCGATTAAATATGGCATGTGAGTAGGAACAATAGCCAAGTCACGGCGCATCGGTGGTTACAAAATTACTAACCATGGTTTCGTGGTAGACTATCGGTTGTTGTGTTACACTACTTCAACATTCTTCAATTTTTCAAGAACAACCTCATTCCCATCTTTCGGAAACCAAAAATCTTGATCTCCACTATCAACATCTTCTTCCATAGGTACACCAGCGGATACATCCATGACCTCCACAATTAATGCCCATCACTCCTCCCTGTTTGAATACATCCTTCACATTCGGAGGCGGAAGAGAGTTCGTCTTCTTTTCTTTACGGGCATAGCTTTCAAAGCAAAGACCCCAAGTCTCCTTACTTTCCCAAAGCAGAACACCACATGCTTCAACCTCCGAATATCATTACCACAGAAACCGATCCAACTCTGAGACCTGAAATTTTATCCTCCATTTTAGCACATTAAGCAAGTCATTCATTTAAGCGTTCAAGAATATCCTCCCACTTCGACTGTGTTAGGCGGTCAGAGATGGTTCATTGGAAAAGTCATCATGTACAAAGTCATTAACCGTCAATTCAATGTCGGGTTCCAATCTATCCTCGTCACTTCCGGTGTTAAGCGCTCCAGGAGGTGAATCCTTGGATATAGAAGACGCAGCACAGACCTAGCATGATCATCTATGCACCTTGTAGTGCACTTGATTGGCTGAGTTCCTCCACTGTGTTAAGTTCCAAAGAACTCTCCACATTAGGAGTTGCCAATGGTTGGGTCTTATTTATGTTTCCACTTATCGACCAGACATCAAGCATGAATCGATGTTGGAAGCCCTTCCAATCATGTCACTCCACTCCATGTAATGACCTCATTAACACCACCAACAACTAGCTTTGAGGAAGCTTGGTGCCCTGTGCGCCCTAGTCCATGATGCAAGACCTTCATCAAACTCGAATCGCAAAGTAATCATGTGAGGAAATAAAGGAACATCTCTAATTATTACATTACATGGTGATTCCTCATATGTTCAAAAACCTTAGGAAGCATGTGATGTACTTCATACGCTCGAGTATGTTCAACAGGTTCCTAAATTTGATGTTCCACAATCAGTTGAACAAACCTAGGATACAAATAGTATTTACCCTTCTTCATAATGTTTTGTACTAACCCTTCATATATCATCCTAGACCAGTTAAACCTCCTTCCATCAGAAAAACAAATTATAGCACTAGCAATTTTTGAAGGAAAGTCATTAAAGCCTGTGGTCTTGTTACTCATACACATCAACAAAGTGTGAATCAAAAACTTCCATTGTTGCAAAACAAACTCTTAAAAATTGTACCTTTTCACCTACGTATACTACAATCTCTAAACCGACAACAATCTCAACATCACGAAGATTATCAACACCATCACATCATCAAGCTTAAAACTTCTCTAATGATCTCCTCGAGCTTGATAGCATTCTCATCCACATGATACTAAACACCTCCAAGCCATCAACCTCTTCAAGTTTAGCATTCCTCCAGGCTGATGTATAGGCTTTAAAATGGTAGGTTCCTTTGTTAAAGCATAGTGAATGGGACTATGAACCAGAAATCAATCATTTGATGAAACCCTTGAGCGAGCATCCTTAGTGAAGTCGCAACAAGGTTATGTGAAGTGGAATACTTTTGACCATTGTGATTAATGATAGATATGAAGTGGGTTTTGTGAATAAATCAAATAAAGTTATTAGGGTTAAAGTTGAGCGCCAATTGGAAGTGATTTGAGAATCAAATAAATGATCCGTCCAAGTGATTTGGGAGAGAGATATAGGTTTGCCAATGTTACCAAACAACCTGTAATATCCAAATCTAAGCACGAGCTATCCGCGGTTCCAGGCTTCTATCCGCGGTTGTAACATACCATCGATGGATCTGGATGTTCAACTCCTCAAATATCAAGAGATAGAGCAAGTAAGTGCGTATTAAAATAAGTAAGATCTAAAAATATGAAGGATTACACATTTTTTTTATTTTTTTTTTTATTTTTTATTTTTTATTTTTTATTTTTTTAACATAACACAAACACTAACATAGCGACTCCTTATGCACACACATCCTTCATACGCTGCAAGAAAACATAAAACCAACACGGAAAAGTAGGTTATAGTTGTGGTTGGTTAGTTTATGCTGGTTCAAAATAACTATCAAGTGATTTAAATAGGTAAAGGTCAACTTCTAGAACAAATATAATCCAAAGCCCAGAAACTCATTAATTCTCCAACATTTCATTTAACACCTATATATTACTTAGGTAACCCTAAACTTCACTATATAAAAGAACCCATAATCTCGTATAACTTCACTTCAATAAAAATCAAAACCTAATTTCTCCAAAAACCCAAATAATGAGCGACTCCAATGATCAATCTTTCATCGCAATGTCTCCTTCAACAATGATGCGGAGATGGAAAAAGAACTATTTGGCAAGCAATCCAAGCGAAGGAGAATATATCTTCTTTAAAGTTCATATGTATCACCCTATGAAGATCTGACGAAGAAACATCTCAATGGCGGTGATGCCTCACGAATCCCATCCATGGCGATTTGACATACCTCCACAAGATCCACGACCATTAAAATCAGGTTTACATTCTAGAACTAAACATATTGAGATAAGACATCACTTTATTAGAGATTGTAATGAGAAAAGGTTGATTCGAATGGTAAAATCCATCTCGATTTCCATGTTCTTGATCTTCTCACCAAAGCTTTTGATGTGGGAATTGTCTTGTTATTATCAATGTAAATCTTAGTATGCATAAAATTGTACCCAAAATCCGACAATTGATTACGAATCCAAAGAACTTGACCACAATGAGCTATGACGCATATTAAACAGGGTTGTAGAATTAGCCACAATAGTTTACTTTTTATTGCCGAAGTTGTCAGCTTCCCAAGCGACATCCTCCGGTGGTAGACTTCCTATCGGACTAGCTCCGACATAGTCACTATGTCTAAAGGCCCAATTTAGGATGACCTTTAAAATATCTAAAGATCCTCTTAACAACATTCATGTGTGAGGTATTTGGTGTTACTTGAAATCTTGCACACACGCATCACGAGACACATAATGTACGCTAGATGCGATAAGATACATCAAAGATCCAATCATGGATCTGTGCAACTAAATCAACTTTGGGACTTCCATCATACGGTAGCATAGGTTTACGAGTCTCCATAGGTGTACTTGCGCTCTTTACATCTTGAAACCCAAACTTCTTCAAAACATACGCTATATACTTATCGACTAATGAAAATACCATGAGGTCCTTTGTTGAACACATAGCCCCAAAGAAAGTGAGTTCTCATAGAACTCATCTGAATTTATCATGCATAAGTTTCTCAAAATCTACGCATAGCTCCTTATTAGTAGAGCCAAAGATGATGTCATCTACATAAACTGAACGGTAAAATATCATCTTTGCTTTCTAATGAACAAAGTTTTATCAATCGGTCCCTTTTAAACCCATTGTCCATCAAATAAGTAGACATGCATTCATACCATGCCACAGGGCACGGTAATCCATACATAGCCTTCCTCACCTGTAAACCTTGTCGGGATGATCGGGATCTTCAAAACCGGGAGGTTGACAAACATAAACCTTCGCATCAATAGTGCCATATAAAATGAACCATTACTTCCATCCCATGTCAATACCTACTCCTGTTATCATAACATGATTTCTTTTATACCTAGAAGACCAAATCTTGCTAAAGAAAGGAATGCAATGATGGCTTATTTGAAAGGTCGAGGATATAAAGGATTGCGAGAAGCTAAATTATGTTGATATGAAAAGATTATATGATGTCGAGACAGAGGCTTATAAGAAGGAGGTTGCAAGTATCAAAGATTATAAGGATGAAGCTACTTGGAGCTCAAGCGAGCATCAAAGAAAGAAAAGTTTAAAGAGAAAAGGAAAACGAAGTTGAAGATATACGGTTTCAAAGAAAGAAAAGTTGAGTTAAGATCCGAAACTAGGGATGAACTAAGAAATTATCTCGTAATAGTAGATTTTGAATATTCCAAAGAAGATGCCGATATGAAGATGAATGATCTCGATTATTGCTTTTGAAGTTGTGGAATCTAAAGATGGAAGTTATCTCGATGTTTCATAGAGAAGATGAAAGCCAACAGGCTATGGGATTTATTGCACATCATAGATTAAGTGGATCTATTCTATTTATATCATGTGGTGAAAGATTATTTTGAACATCATCCATCGGAAGGAATTGGTTTAGTTTTACTTGGAGATCTCACAACCGCATGGGAAACCAAGAATAAGAGATGATGAAATTTGGACGAATCAAGAGAACTAGGAAATTGTTAGGTGGAGATTCTTTGAAGAATCGGTGTACATGTTCTAGAGTGGAAAATGGAACAATGATTCACATGTTTGCAGATAGAAGATACCCTCTTACAATTGAGCTTATGAGGAGGATGTGAGAGCATGGAATGGAAGTTGAAGAGGATAATGAAAGCGCTGTATGGTCATCAACTGCTTATCAACTGGACTACTATGGTCGATGATGATGAATAATCGGTATGAATTTTCATTGAATAAATTATTTTGATAAAACAATACTTTATTCAAAATCTGTGATCAAACGAAGACTTTAATTAAAGTATCGCTTGCGACTTTTAATCAGTTAAATGATTTTTGAAGAAACCTTTTGTTAAGTAACAAATATTTTGAAACAAAGGTTGAATAAATGGTTTTTGAGATGGTAATATCAATAGGTTATCAATCCACCATGGTTACAAAAGGATTGGCTAATCCATGAGCAAACGGCTCTGGTAAAGATATCTCAAATCCGTTTTTAGTTGACAACTTGCTAATAAGTTGTATGGTAATCAACTCACCATATCAGTTAATGTTAAGAGTTGGCTAGCCCACAAGACAATGGCTTGTGGTAAAGGTCGTGGAAAAACCATAATTGGTAATTAGTTCACCATTAGATAAAAGAACTAACTAGTCCGTAAGGGTACAACTTTTGGTAAAGACAAAACAAACTTGTTGATAGTTGGTGATTTGCTAAAATCATATTGTTATCAATGTACCATGGTCTTATACACCAAAACATTCGGCTACTCCAAAGTTAATGGCTTTGGTAAAGAGATTAAAATCCATTAAATTTTCAATGATTCACCTCTCACGGGAGTTAACACACCGAAGTGATGAGAATAGTTTGCAACTTACACCGAATTAATGTACAAATTGTCATATGTTGTTGTGTTCTTTGAAAAGATGGAGCTTCTTTGGATGATGTTTGTAAAGAGAATATTTCTAAAGATATTTTGATTAAGCACGAAACTACAAAGATACAATCTAAAGACAAAGACATAATCATCCTTAAAGATGAAGGCGATAAAGATAAATACAAAGGAACTTGAAGTCAAACTAGTAGAATTCAAGTTGGGGAGGATTGTTAGGATATGAAAGTCTTTGAGCTTAAAGTGTCAAGATTAATAAAGTACTGCAGAATGACAAAGAACTGGAAAAAGTCAAAGAGTCAAAGTACTGCTAAAGATAAAGTCAAAGTACTGCACACGAAGTCAAAGTACTGCAAGATTAAAGAACTGTTTTATTAGTTTATAGAAAGTCTTGTAATTCTAGAATATTCTATATTAGATTACTTGTCGTACAAGGATACAATTTGTAAACCGACTAGGGTTACTCTTAAGCCTATAAAAGGACCCCTAGATTGGCATTAGATGTACGAGTCTTAGAGTTTACGATTGCTTACAAGTTATTATTTAGAGTTTTAGAGAAGATAGATATTCTTAGAGTTGTTGAAGTATCTGCATAATAAGCAGATTTAGAGTTAATAATAAAAGTTATTCTTCTTAGATTTGTTAAGTAAATTCGCATACTTAATAAAGATTATTCAAGTGTTTCATTGTTAATAACTTAGGATTTATCCGAGGTTGTTAAACCTTAAACAAGCTATTTAAGTTAGTTTGGTTAGAGTACATCGATCCAACGGTAACCTTCGTGATAACGAATGGTTTGACGCCTATGAATATTCTGGAGACCTAACTTGGGCCTTCGAATAGAAGGGCTTTGACACGTCTCGGAGGAGTGTCCTTTGAGGTGTTCGGAGGGTACATTATCAGCTGACAATCAAGAAAACGTCAATGCCCCTAATGAGCTCACAATGGCAAAAATTTTCCCTGCCAGTTATGACAAAACAATTGGGAAGAATAATCTCCATGTCTACTTCAATAATTTCACGTGCTCCGAATCTTCGTACAAAGTTGCTTTTGACATTCTCAAGCTACACCCCTTTAACCTCATGCTCACCAACTCAGCCTCTGCACCAGATATCTATATTCATCAGTTTTGGCACACAATGGAGAAAATAGATGGACAAGATACGGTGAAAGTGATGCTTAGAACTTAAGAGGTCACTGTCAATGTGGCGGATCTTCGAACCATTCTTCTACTACCAGTCATACCTCCGACCAAATATGTCAGAACTCCAAATAAAACAGAGGTATTGGACTTCTTGGTCAACATTGGGTACGACGAAGAATCTGGGGTCATTTCTACGCATTCCAGAGTCGACGTCAAGAATATCCCACAACCCTGGAGGACTTTTATCTAACGATAGCCAAATCAGTCTCGGGAAGAGATAGTGGTCATGAACACCCGAAGCTGATGCATCTTCAAACCTTCTTGGGAATGGTTCATGTGAACCACATTGATTATGCAAGCCTCATCTGGGAGGACATGATGCAACACTACAGGAAACCTGGTTCCAAGATTCCCTTCATTCGATACACCAAGTTACTTATACATAACCTTCTAGGGAAGCACCAGAATATCCCAATGAGACTGAACGACCCAAACATGCACTCTATGCTTAATGAGCCTACACCTAATTCAGTCCGGTTTAAAGGAACCACTACTCATAAACAAGGAGTGGAACTACCTGCATGCTTGGTGACTGATGCAATCAAGGATCTTGAATCCTACAGACGGTACAAGGAGGCACTAATTGCGGGTAAAGTTAGCTTTATAGATGAGAAGACTACTCCAAAGGTTACTACAAGTGCTAAAAGAGCTAGAAGCACTGCTAGTTCCACTGTCTCTAAGAAAAAGAAGACGAGCAAAAAGATCAAGAGGAAAATTCCCGTCAGCATCGTCAAGCCAAAAACAGAACTTGAACATCTCCAAACATATTTACATGATGAGGATTCAGAAATAGAATATGATGAAGTTGTGTTCTATAGCGAGGCTCGTGCTGATGAGTCAACTGTCAAGAAGAAGAAAAAGACAAGCCTAAGAGTCCTTCGATGAAAAACTTGATGAAGACATTGACTCATACGCATTTTTCGATGACGAACACAAATATGACAAAGGAAGAAACCTCTTGAGGAAGAAGAAAAGATTCGAGAATGGGAGTATGATCCTAAGGTCAAGAGAAACAACTACGTAAAACTACAAGCAACAACGAATGGAGAAAGTCTGTGCTAAATTCTCACTTACTCAACCCAAGGACCGGTGGTTCCAGCCAGTGATGCTCTACTCACTCAACTCATTAACGATCCGGTTAATCAACCCGGTAAGGACACGAGTGACATCACCACTACCACCATTTAGAAAGAGAAATCGGCGAAGAACAACAAGAAGAAGAAGTCGAGGAGTTGGTAGATTATGGAGAAGACAATCAAGAAAAAGATGAGAGAGTTCCTGTTGACTACATTTTGAAGTCAAGAGGAACTTAAGAAGAAATTTGCTGACGAAGAGGCTTTTAAGGCTGAAGAGGAACGTTTGAAAAGGGAAGCCGATGATTACATTCTTGACAACCCTGAACAAAACCCCCAACAATCTTCGGAAACGACCATCGACACCTCCAAACAATCATCATCTTCACACTCATCACCACCACCACCGAAGGAAACAACCAAATCATCATCAAAATCCGTCAAGAAGAAAGCCGACACGTGGGCATCTCGTACCAAGGCAAAGATCCAGAAAGTTGTGCTTCAGTCTCAAAAACGCAAACAAATTCTTCATGAAACTAGATTGAACACACTGGCTGACGCGATCATCGATCTTTCCAAACAAATGGACGAGTTTCAAGGTGAAAGAGCTCAGATCCAAGCCTTTCTCACTAGGGACGTTCAAGGTGAAATGAATGAACAAATCAGGAACTACACTCAATCATTCCTTCAAAACATGGTTCCTTTTGTCACTAGAGAGATATTCAAAGATCAATTCTACCCAATGATTAAAACAATGGTTTAACAGATCATTACTACAACATCGGTGGTCATGCATACAAGACCAGTCAAGCCTCCAGTTGTCTCTGAAGATTATTTGATTTCCAAATTAGTGCTTAAAATGATCTACTTCTGGCACGACAACTGAAAACATCTTGCAAAGAAGCTGTTGGTCAAGACAAGAGATCGAGAAATGATGATGACAAGGACGAGGATCCGAATGCTAAAAGACAAAAGAAGACCGGAGAGTCATCATCGTCCATGCCACTACCACCTGTTAGAACAACCACGACACCCTCACAACAAGCTACCAAACAACCAACATCTGATCAACCTCGAGATGCAGATTCTCCACCACCACAGCAGAAAACCAGTGATCATTTCAGTATACCGGTGGTGAGGGTCATGACATTCTCGAGCCCCGACATCAACCAACGCCCAGAACATCACCTCGACCAAAGTCATCCTCTAGACCGAATAAGAAGAAATCGTCGGTCGTATCTTGGTTAGATGATGACAACACCGAGGAGTATGAATGGTTCAGTAACATGGTTGAGGCAATTCCCAGACTATCTGAAGGCCAAAAACCGGTAGATGGTCGAACCATGGAGCAGGTTAAAATTATCCAAGATGAATTCAAGGTTAAAAAGAGGATGAAATGGAAGCTCCGCAGAATCAAGAACGATGCATTCAATTTGCTCAAAGATAGATCCTGCAGTGCAGTCGAGCTCGAATACGACTTGGACAAAATTGCCCGTGCAATGTCCAACAATATAGATTGCAATATCGATTGGCTCAACCCAGAATAAAACATCAACATTACAAGAAAGGATAATGAATCCTACTACACGGATTGGACCAAGCCTCTACCGACAATTGGCAAACCAGAACAACCGAGGATCCCATTCCGTTTCTTCTTCAACAATGATCTGGAGTTCCTTCAACACGGAAGCAGTGTCAGCAAGAAGTATGCTACATCGCTAACATTCAACATCCCTGCTGCAGTATTCTCTACCAACATCGCCATTGAATAAGACGCCACACACCTGTTTGTTGACAAGGTTGTGGACTATGACATTGATGCCAAATTCGGTATTCATCATTGGCCAGAGAGGAGGAGGCTATACTACAGAGGCTGCGAGTAAGAAAGTCAAACAAGGATTTGAAGAATGACAAAAGAATAGTTGTTTGTGATGTTGGTAACATTGGAAAAAAGTGGGACTACTCATTCTTGTCCAAGATCAAGGTCAAAAGACAAGATGAACAAGAGTATGATTTCACTAAAGTCGACTTCTGAGTTGTCACTCAACGACATCGAAGACATGTATCTCCTAAAGGTACAAGGAAGGAAGCAATAGTTCTCGACAGAAATTCAACTCAAGTACATTACTGCGCTTCTAATATTCATCCGCAACAAGGTTATTCAGGAACGTGTTGAAGACTTGTAACTTGGCATTGAATCATACCAGAAGCAGATCAATCTCACCAAACCGCTTCTACACTTTAACGAGCTCAACCAACAACCTCAATACATAATTATGCGTAAACCGAAGTTTGGAATCGTCTACAGAAGTTAGCATCATCATACATGCTTCATGGCGTTTGACGAAATTCATAAGTTCTATGACACAACGTTGAAGATGGTTCGTGATGGGTTGGCATATCGTTTAAAGGACATTGAGATTGGTATAGTTCAGACGAAGAGATGGAACTCCACGGATCGCAAGGATGTTCGTAGGTTTATCAGGAGGCTGGATGAAAGGTTGATACACAAGGATCGATGAGAAGATTGGAAAGCTTAGGTGGGCGGAAGACGAGCTTCTATCTTGACGCACCAACGCCCGATAAAGTTTCCGTCGTGTGTAATACATTTAGGTACTCTTAAACTTGATTGTGATTTTGATTATTTGATTTATATATTCATTATGGTTTGTGCATAAATAGCAGTGTACAACCCGATATTGTATAGAAAGGACCCTGTGGTACGCTTCAGTGCCACAATCCTTATAAAAGGAGCTAAAGCTTTTTTTTGAGTAAAATTAATCAAATCTTTCAATATTTCCATAATTTTGCTCAAAAGAACAAGTATTCCCTCTCGTGTTTTCTAAAACCTCAAAAGTTGAGGGGGAGTATTTGCAAACTAATTTTTCTAATCAAAGTTCTTTGTGGAAATCTTCCCGCAAAACTCAAAATGGTCATATTTTATATCAAAATTTCATCAAAAATAACGTTAATATGCCATTTTTGAGGGGGAGAAAAATTATGTGATCTAAATATGTTGGATTGTGAATAGAATCTCAGTGTGCTAAGACTTAACTATTGAATTGACGAGCTCTAAAATGTCATTATATCGAAAAGATTTATTTTCTAAGACTTATCTTAGTAAAGTGTACCAATTCGAGAAGCTCTTGATAGATATGAACTTTGACGGGTTTGACCACCTTTCCAAGGTTTTTTCACATCTTTAAGGTATTTACTAGAGCTAGTTGTCACCTAAAATCTGACAATGTACCTCTTTAACTATACAACGTAACCGTGTCTTGCGGAGAATTGTCTATCGTGAGTCGCTCAATTCAAAAGTGAGCGCTCTACTCTCACTATGCAGATTTTAGTCAAAACTCATAAGCACATGTGGAGGGGGATTATTTATGAAAAATTCAAAACTCTAGAAGTGTTACAAACATGTTTTCATTCATAAACACTTTGAGATATTTTCATGCAAATGGTTTTATGGCATCGTAGGATAGTCATGGAGTTATAAGGTGACTAAGTTTAGGAATAAGCGTCCTATGATCCGCCAGAGTCGAGGATCTACCCAAGGACATCACCAATAGTTAGTATTTAGAAGTCCTTAGGTATGATTGAAAAAGGAGAAAATGTGAAATGGAGAAAGAAGGAGTTGAAGAATTAAAAGAAAAGTTAAATAAAGGGTGAAAAGAAATAGCCCTCCAAATTATTCAACTTAGGGCGATAATCGGGTTCAATTCATATGCTCTTGGATGCCACAAGATGACACCGGTATTAAAGACAAAGTCGTCATGGACCCAGTGACGCAATGCACTAAACCTTCTTAGCCACTCAAGTTCTCTCAAAAGAGCTTGTTTCATTCTCACAGGGAACCCTACGTAATCTATCGACTTTCTCTTAGAGATTGTTGATATTGAAGAAGGAGACCTTGTCCCTAGTCTCCGCTTAGGAAAACCAAAGTGCACTATTAAGTCTAGAGCCACGAGATTCATCAAAAGATCTCTTAGGAACACTTGATATTTAATCACTTATCGTTCAACAATAAGAACGCAAGTGACACATTCTAGAGTCCCTCGCAGATCCTAGAAATCTGCCAAGAACATTTATGAGGGGATTCACATATGTGATCCTCAGTGATTGAATGGAAACTCCTGCCAGGCTCCGCTCAGGAAAACCAAAGCGCACTATTGAGTCTAGAGCCACGAGATTCATCAAAAGATCTCTTAGGAACACGCAACATTTCATCACTTGTCGTTCAACAATAAGGACGCAAGTGATACTAATCTAGAGTCCTACACAGATCTTAGAAATCTTTCGAGAAAATTTATGAGAGGTTCACAACCATGATCCTCAGTGATTGAATGGAAACTCCTGCCAGGGTGAACATCAAACAACCCTTACACACAGTCACTTCAAGAACTCCTTGTGGGTTACGCTTAGTGTGTCTCAAACGGTCTACATCATGATATGATGCTTGATTGTACCTCAACGACTCACACGAACTATAGATATACTTGGTATATCGTGTTAGCGCATTTGAGGGCCTCCGGTTCAGAACAACCTTTGTAAGAATTAGAGATGTGTTTTCACACTATGCTGTTAACACCCTCGAAGTTCGAACTTGTAAGTGCTGGAAATCCCGCTAAGGAGATTCCTTTCAATAATCGAGTCCTGAAGATGTGGGTCATTATTTGAACTTGTTCAATGTAATGCCAACTGTCCCTCCACGGGATTCGGACGGCTAATTCGCCCGACCAAGGTGAATGGAATCAAGCATTCATCAGTAAAACAATCGTAGTAGTCAATTCTTTAAGAAAAGTCCACAATGGTCGATTGGTGTTTTTTTCACTAACCTATTTATGCAGCTACTGATGGATGTTCCCGGGAGAAAAGATCGTGCTATTCTCCACATCCTCATACCAACAACATCACATATGAAGTTCTCTCATAATCAAAGGCAACACAAAGGTAATACAATTCTTCTTCAAAGCCAAAGAATCTACTAAGTTTAAAGACTAGAACTACACCACACTTGGAATTCAAAGTCAAAATACGTGTGAGCATGGTGGAGAAAGACGCGGAGACACCTATACATACTATCACAACACCTACAAAAGAACAAAGAACAAAGAATACAATGACGTCAAAGCTGATATAGTCAAAAGAAACAAAGCATCTCTACTCACAAGAAAGAACAATGCTAGAAGACGTCAAGCAACCTCTATTACATCATCACTAACACTTAGGGGGAGATTGTTGGAATCACTTGTAACTAGTATTATCAATTGTTAGTCATTTCATTGTAATAGGTTGCTTAATTATGGCTTTTATGTTTGTAATTAGAGCTAGGCTTATGTAGAAAGCCCATAAGCCTATGCAAAGGCCCAAAAGGCCAAGGGAAGGGACTAGACTTGTTACCCTAGCTCCCTTGCCTATAAATACAATGTAACCTCTCATTTGAGAGGTGTTGATCTATTTCATAATACACTTATCCTTTCATTATTGTCATTCGTGTGATTAAATCAACCATCCCTTCTTATCTCTTGTTCTATCATACATCTATACACTTGTGTTCATATTATGGTGACCTAACACAAAGAAATGTTCCATATCAAGCCTCGATGAACCAATACCCGACCAAAAGGGTCAATTTCAATCAAGGTTATCAAACTCCTTGTTACCAACCCCCGGTTGGTCCCTCAAATGAACTTGCTAACTACATCAAGTCAAATGAGGCTACGACTAGGAATTTGCAAAACCAAGTCACTACTTTGAAAAATGATTTCTAAATCTCAATGTCAAAACAAAGTAATGAACTTAAAAATGAGGTTAATAAAACAAACAACAAAATTGATCATTCTCAAAACAAGATTGAGAACATGTTCAATAGTCTCATGTGTAAAATGAGCCAAGATTCAACTTAGAACTCCCTTCCGGCTAATACAATTCCAAATCCGAAGGGAGAGTTGAATGCTATTGCCACCCGAAGTGGTAAATCTTATGATGGACCATCGTTTCCTACTCCCTCTCCGGTGAGGGAAGTAGCACGAGAAATCGAGGTGACTAAGGGCAAAGTACATTCTACAAGCCTACAAAGTACCGCACCCGTCCAACCTCCTAGTCCATATTTCCATTCCGAACCCGATGTTCAAGACTAATCCTAAGCCTTCAATTCCATATATGTCAAGGCTTAATGACCAAAAGCTCCACGACAAAACTAATCAAAAATGGAGAAGTTCTTCCAAATCTTTCAAGATTTGCACTTCAAGATTAGTTTTATGACACTCTTCTTCTAATGACCAAGTTTGGTCCGACGATCAAAAGCTTGTTGAGCAACAAAGAAAAATTTCCGTGTTGGCTAAAACTTCCTTGAACGAGAATTGTTCGCGGTTATCCTTAAAAACTTCCGAAAAGTTAGGAGACCTGGCGAGTTCCTAATCCCGTGATTTTCGTGGATTAGTTCAATTCTCCGCTTTGTCCGATCTTGGCGCAAGCATTAACTTGATGCCACACTCCATGTGGAAAAAGCTTTTGTTACCCCACTTACACCTACATGTATGATCCTCGAGCTTGCCGACCGTACAAGTTCTCGTCTTTTAGGTATAGCCGAGGATGTTTTGTGAATTTGGGAGAGTTTCATTTCCCACCGACTTTGTTGTCGCCGACTTGATCACGGATCCCGAATACCCCTCATCCTTGGGAGGCGCTTAAAAAGCGGGTCGTGCATTGATTGATGTTGATGAAGGGAAATCACTTTGAGGGTAAACAAAGAAGTCAGAACTTTCAATCTTGATCGATGACGAGATACTCCCCAATTATGAAGATTGTAAGTAATTGAATATCATAACACTAAACGAAATCAGGGTATGGAACGTGTGGAGTTCTAGAGAGAGAAAGATGGGATGTTCTAGAGAGATAAAATCAAAAGAAAAGGTTAGATTACCTAATGAACATCCAACCCTCTCCATTGTGGGGAGAGGGCTATTTATACAATGACTATGCCCTCCTTCGGGCTATGGATCAGGCATATAGTGGGTAAAGACTCGTCCTTCTTCCACGGTGTTACTTATACTACTTGTAAACTAACTAATATAACGTTATATATACGAGCTATAATATGCTAGGCTATTGTTGGGGTGACCGACACTTCAACATGGATTTTCTAAATCCTAACAATCTCCCCCTAAGGAGGTCACCCCATGAATTACATTGAAAATCCTAGCATTCTATCCATAATCTTAAATGCTCGAGTTAAGTAGACTTTGAAGCTTCTTAGACTTTAACTTTGCACATTAGTAGTGATTCTTTTGCTTGAGTGTTTCTTTGACGAGTGATCACGAGCTTTGATTGAGAACACCCGCAACATATAATCTCCGATCATCCGTTGTTGTATTGCCATCATGTGATGTTGTGACCTTTTGGACCGAAATGCTTACATTTGTTGGATCATGATATCTTCTCATCAGAGTAGTGGAAGCATTGTTGATTCATGATATTTGCAGCAGCGTAGCAGAAACATGGATTGAAAATATCAGAGCTAGTTTATGAAGATGTCCACTTATCATGATTTCTTTAGAAATGAGTGTGATGTGTGAGTATGCGGTTATGGATAGACTCCTCAATTCTGATCAGCTGCAACCGTCGGGTGTCCATGCAAACAACAATTAGCAATAAAGCACACGAAAGTGTCTTTGATCACTTTCGTTGAATGAGGTTTCAAGAACCACGGTTCCCCGCTTGATCAAGACAAGCATCGCCTCGTGATCGTAGAATTCCAAAGAATCTCCATGATGGGTTTCGCAGATAATCAAGCCGCTCAAACCGTAACGCCTCAAAGAAGATAGCACAGAGTGAGTGAACCAATAAATTGAGATTCACTAATTGATTTAAAATGATTTGAAAAACAATCGTGCATTGCTTAAAAGAAAGGGTTTCGCAATACAATGAATGTTTTACGGAAAACATTAATTTTCAATCATAAATACTATTTTATTTTGAAAAGTTAATACACAATCGATGTGCTAGAGAAAGGAGTTAATGAGCACAACGACTGGTTTTTCAAAGGTATCTGTCAATCCATTTCCTGGACCAAGTTTCATTCAAGAGTGAATCGCCCCATTGTTTCTGTCCAGTTGTCACAAGTTTGAAATTTTGAGAAGATCTTACATGTCACCCACCAAGAGCTTGTTTGATGTTGGCTCTAGAAGGATTTTCATCTTCATTGTGAATATTTAACATATCACTCGGATGTTCTGGCAATACCACAAGGATAATGCGTAGGACTCTCAATATATTCTTACTTTCCACATTGTGTGAAACAATAAGTCTTCATTAATTGTGTGTCCTAACGAGATTTATTGATGATCTCTTGGCTCTAGACTCAATAGTGCAGTTTGGTTTCCTATACCAAGACTGGGGAGAGGGTCTCCTTCTTCAATATCAACAATCTCTAAAAGAAAGTCGATTGATAATGTAGGTTCCCCGTGAGAATAAAACAAGTCCTTTTAAGAGGAACTTGAGTAGCTTGGGAAGATTAGTGCAGTGCGTTACTGGGTCCATGACGTCTTGTCTTCAATACCGGTGTTACCTAAGGTTGAATTGAACCCGGTTTCTGCCCTAAGGTTGAATTAATGGAGGGCTATTTCTTTTCACCCTTTTATCATTCAATTCTTTTTCATTCTTCAACCCCTTCAGTGCTTACCGAGACTTCATTACTAGAACCTTGTTGGGTTTATTCCGCTTTAACTTAATCTCGATCGGCACTCTTCCCTTATTCTCACTTTTCTCCTTTTTCATCATACCTAAGGACTTCTACACTAACTAGTGGATTGTCCTCGGTAGATCCTCCGCTCTGGCGGGATCATGGGAACGAATACCTAACCTAACCATCCTTATATCTTCAATGCATAAATTAAATTGGTTGGTCTTTTGGTATTGTTCTTTTCGCCTCGAAACCAATTGAAAACCATTTGAAAATCAATCAAGGTACTTGTGATATAAAATCAAAGCATTTTGTACCTTATATGTTTTTGATATTTTAGAAATGCTCCCCCTCAACATGTGCTTCAAGTATTAGAAATCATTTGGCACATGGAGGCAAGAGAACATTGAAATCTTAGATTGAGAATGAAAGATCCAATTCTTGATTAACATTTTCTAAAATGATCATCATCACTTCCCGATAAAATCTAGTATTTTAAATACTTTGGATAAAACTTTTGGGAAGGATGAGGTTTTCTTTAGATTGCTCCCCTTTAATATGTGCATTGAGAATTTTTGAAGATTGTTTAGCACATAAGGGAGGAGTGTTTTGAAGCAGTTTTTACGATAACAGTAGCCAAGGAAACCATTTAAAATTCAATCAAGGTACTTCTGATAAAACGATGATGCTTTAGTACCTTGATAGTTTTAAGATGATTTTAGAAATGCTCCCCCTTAATATGTGCCTCGATATACGAAAATCTTTAGCACATATGGGAGAGTTGCCTATCCATTGAGACTTGAAGATCACATTTTATCAGATTGCATATTTATATCACATTTTCTCCCCCGATAAAAATTTCAAATCCTTTGAGATTTTGGATCTCAAGTGATTTAAATATGTAGAAAAGTTTTGGAGAAAAATGTGTTCTGTTTTATTTAATCTGAAAAGAAACACTACAGTGCTCCCCCTCAAGTTATAGAGGGAGACTACGAGCCATAATCCTATCACTACTATATACTTCATAGTTATTATTGTTCATATTACAAACACCACATCATAAATAATAGTTCAAAAATAGTAACCACTAATGATGATGCGTGTTTCTTGACTGTGTTTTAATATTTATAATGTCTCGTTATACCTATGGTCTACCCTAATGCACTAACGGGAAGTGTACCCGGTCGTGTGTAGTGTAGTATTCGATAAAACCGAGGTCATCCCAAGAGCTATGTGTGTTGGATTAGTACTAAGTCTAGGTGTCACAGATTTTAATATGATTTAATTAATTAATAAATCAAATAAAGGAAAAGGTGTAATCAATAGAGGAGAGTGGTGCTAACCTAGTTATTCATCCTAGCTAGTAATGTCTATGTCTAATTACTTCCAATTACTTCAGGTGGGATCAAAGTCGAGAGGACAACATTTGGTCAATTCGACCTAACCTATCAGCAAAGATGCCACCACTGGAGAAGTCATGTGTCCCTTCATAAGTCCAATTGTTCCTGGTACCCTAAGCCGAGTCATTAAGTTCCGCTACATGCTAGACTTATAATAGTGAGTGCCCGGGGGTTAGCAACTTAAACACTCACCCCCAAATTCTTAAGTTCATCCAAACGGTAGGTGATTAGTTGGTCAAATCGCACAAGTAGAAAGGGTCGTCATTGGTCATATCTTACCCTTCCCGCCTCGCCTACTCACTTAGGGTCATTGGTCATATCTCCTAAGCAACTAGCCTCTACCGCCATTCAAAACTACCAAACAAGGGTAGCTACCAATAAACTATGCATGCATACACTTAGAAATAATTATACGAAGTAATGTAAACGCAAACAAAACAATTAAGGAATCATAACTAGGCCAAGACCAAGAGGTGCTTAGCCATATTAACCATAAAAATCAATTCAATATTTAATGTTACGAAATACATGAATCGAAAGTAAAGAAAAGATAAAATGTTAATGCTTATCGTAGGGGAGTGATTTCTCCTCGAGATGGCTCTCAGATGCTCCTCTAGACCGCCTTTGGCTTCTTCCCACGTTCTTTGGTTGTGGTGTGTGAAATGGGATGCCTTCAAATGCTCGAAATCGTGGGGTATTTATAGGCAAGATCTGGGTTACGGCGTAACTAATAAAATAGTTACGCCGTAATCATCTATTTCTTCGTAAATTGCACTAGATCTGCTGGTTACGACGTAACCTAAGAAGTGGTTACGCCGTATCTTCAATAATTCATGGTTACGCCGTAGTTTATGCACGAGTTACGGCGTACTTATCAGCGGCGCGGATCCTCATTTGACCTAATATAGTTACGTCGTAATCTTTTGGGAGAGTTACGCCGTAATCTTCTGATAAGTTGGCTTTCTGAGTCACGCTTTAGTTACGGCGTAATGTGAGAGATGAGTTACGCCGTAACTTCTTCAAAGTGAGCATACTATGATAAATCTTTAATAATTCTCCAATTCCGCGTCTCTTTAGCTCCAATGCTCGTAATTTACCCGAAGTGGAATATAATGGAAAACAAGCGTAAATCCATATAAATGATATAAATTACAAGCATTATCGGGAAATTGACACTTAATATTCGTGATAATTTGATTTTATCAAATATCCCCACTTGAACTCTACTTGCCCTCAAGTAGACCTTATTAGATAGATTCCTAAAAGATATCTCCCATGATCCGAAAATATAAGTTTACAAATCCCTTATGCTAGAATAAAACAAAGCCGAACACCTCACTAAATGGGAACGAAACACTCAAATCTCTCAACTATTCTAAGTGTCAATTTCGGGTTGATCACCAATCGCACAACATAGCATGTATTCTATCATAAGCTTGGCGGTTACACAAATCTCCACCACTAGAGTTAATGGCTAAACAATTTTCAAGGCAATATGGGTAGACACGACAAAGGTTAAGGGTGACTCGTCATTACTAACATGTCACGGCGAAGTGGACAAAATCAATGATACATGACCAAATCCATGGCCAAGACACCAAAGATTGCTCACGCATCACCTAGACACGCTTCATGACTAAAGGGTAGGATAAGACATGGGATATATAAATGGTGTAAAATAAAAATCAAGCGAGATAGTCTAAATCTATAACCAAGTCATCACCACTTCACCGTCCGCCTAAAGTTCAAGCTTTGAAGTAAAGAAACCGGATCATGAAATACTAGGTAGATGTGTCATTAGAGGACGCCATGATGGGCACACTACCTTTTCTTCAACTGTAGGCGCAATTACCAACTCCAATCTTCAAATGTGACCAAGGTGGCCTCCTCGATACTAAATCTATATAAAGCTCATAACATAGTGCTTATAACATCGCACTTTACAATAAACTAAACAACAAAACTATTTATTATTTATTTATATATTTATTTTTTCGAATCAACATAAATAAACATAACATCCCCCTACTTGAGATGAACAATTGGAATTTGGGGGGTCTTCAATGATCTTTAAGAATATGTCGTCGACGAAAGCGTGATTCCCGAACCTTTCCACTTGAACCTTGAACTTAGGCAAATGATAACTTCCCAATCACAAATAAAGACTACAGGGTAGGCTAAGGTGTATAGGTGTAACGAAACAATATATAGGGTTAACAAAATGAAAGGAATGGATCAGATGGGTGTATCTAGGGGTATCTTGCACTAAAGGTGAGTGCAACAAAAGGGTTTCACATGGGGGTCGAGAAGTCGAGGTGACTAATCGATAGACACACAATGGTAGGCTATTTGGGTGATAATCCTATAATAACGCCTTCTTAAACCGAAAAGTCCAAATACATCGAGCTAACTCAACATACCTCGCCTATGGTCTCGAAATGATGCAAAGGCCAAGTTCTAAAGTTTACAAGCTACCCAAGACACTCATAATTTGGTGGATTTGGGGTAAAATATTGGAAACGGATAAGGCTAATCTCACCATATAATATCAAGGGTTGTATGTGCTCGCTAAGGTCTAATCTAGTTAGGTTAAGAAAACATGTCAAAATTTTAAAATGGCATAATGTTTCAAAATAAACTAGAAAACGAGGGCAAAATAAAGTTCAAGAGACAATTCTACTCCCGCCCCCACTTGAATTGTACAAAGTCCCTTTGTACTAAGCGTTAAATAAAGGTGAAGAGAGAAGTAGAATTAGAGCGAGAACTTCCCGAAATTTTCTCCAAAAGAAAGAAGGCCCACGAAAAAGTCGTGCCTTCAGATAAGCATCCATGAGCAAACTTCAATCCCTCGAAATCACACTACCGACAAGCATAATTCTAAAAGGAAAAATGAAAATGAAAACAAACCTAACTCACTTTCAGAGGAATCACGGTTGCATTTAGCATATGCAACAAGTTTTTAAACCACTTGGTGTCCCAAGTGGACGAGTGAAGTCTCGTGAGGGTTTACATGGAACACACCCACAAAGTTCATTTAAAATACTAATACAAGGTTATTGTGTTTAAAATGAAAGAAGTAAGCAGAGATAGTTACGTCAGAACTCTTAAGGAGTTACGCCGTAACTAGGCAAAACCCGCATACTCAGCAAGAGTGTAGCTACGGCGTAACCACCGAGATGGGATTACGCCGAATTGGTAGTGCATCCGAAATTCTGCTGCAAGGGGTTTGTTACGGCGAAATCACGAGATGAGTTACGCCGTAACTATGGTCGATCAAGATGTCAGCAAAGAAGCAATTCTTCGCTTCTCGCAAAATGGTTAAAACACAAAACCCTACAGAAATGGAAATAAAACAAAAGAAAGGGATAATTCTGGTTGTCTCCCGAAAGAGCACTTTTATTTATTTACGAGTCTTTAAGTTAGACTCAGAGCCTCGGGGCTTTATGGTGGCCTTTGAACTTGGCCAACTTCCTCTACTAGTTGGCGGCAATCATTCATCCATTCGATAAAAACCTTTTTTCTTGCAGTGTTACTGATGCTACATGTTCCAAACTTTTGTGAGAGCCACTCATTAAATGATATACATGACTTTCCCTAGTCGTCACCTTTTGTTGTACTCATGTTCGATCTTTCATCATTGGTTATTGCATCAATAAGGCGATAGTTATCGTAATTGCATTTCAGTTGTTTTACCAATCCCGTATTTATTTTTGAGTCTCCAAATCTTATCTTGTACCAATCTTCAAATGCTAATTTTCCAAATTTAATATCATGTCTTTCAGCCTCGTGAGGGCATATCCATTCATCCGCCTTTCCCTCACACAATTCACTAAAAGGGTTACACGAGGGCCATGTTGTCACTGATTCTTTATCCTTGGTTAATATCGGGCTGCAGTAATGTTTGTTTGGAATTGGAGCTTCCATAATACCCTGGACAATCTTTTCCTGTTTTTTGCAACTATCATCATTTTCTCCACTATTATTAGTACTAGGATCATAACACAAAGGTGGATTGAGTGATTGAACATTAACAACATCAACTTTATTTGAAACTTCTAATTTTGGGTTTAAATGTTCTTTCATGCTGAAAGTTATTCGTTCATTTTCAGTTCCCAAATATTTTTTTTTTCAAAATCCTTAATTTGAGCCCGACAAGTGGCCAGAAAAGGTCTTCCAACAATTAAGTTGTAAGTCTCCCGTTTTCCCATGTCAATAACCACAAAATCAGTGGGAAAAAGGAATTTTCCAATTTTAAGTAGCACATTATTTACTACTCCCCTTGGTACAGCCTTAGAGGAATCAGCCATTTCTATCATCATTGTTGTTTCCTTTAAATTGGTAAGTTTTATTTTATCAAACAAAGTGGTAGAAATAAGGTTTACCCCAGCCCCCAAATCAGCTAATGCGGGAATTTTAAGATTACCGATAGTGCATGGAAGAAGAAAACTTTCCTGGTATTGTTGCTTCTCAGGAAGTTGGCTTGGCAGGACCTCGTCGTTTTCCGATTTATCATCTTCTTTTAGGTAGTTAATCCCGGACAGATCATTGGTGATAGAGGAGGTGCACTGCTCTTTCTTCGGCTTATCTTGCGCAAATATGGCTTTACAGCAATGGCTTTGGCATCACTGGTCTCAAGGTTTCTAGCTAATTGCTCAATTTGTGTTTCGAGGTTTTTAATTGCAGCATCTTGGTTACGCAAGTTCATGTTGGTGTCTTCTTTCACCTTGACCATCCATTCCTCGAGTCTATCTCCTTTTTGTAGATTCCTCGATGTGCCTATGCATTATTTCTTCAAGGCTTGGTCTAGGAGGATTGTTGTTGACTCTTGTGTAGAACCCTGGGACTTTTCTCAGATCTGGGCCCGCTACCATTGTATCCATTGAAAGGGCTCCCACTTCCATATTTTACTTCTTCGATCCTTTTAACTTCCTCGTTGGAGGAACATTCCTTAGTAGGGGGAGTTCTATTGTGTCCACTTCGTTCTACTTGTATGGAATGCACATTTTCCTTGAGCTTCTTCATGTCTCTTCCGAGACTTTCTAATTTGTTGTTTATTGTTGCAAGGCCTTCCATATTTCCAATCTTACTTCGGTTGCTCCCCCCATTGTGCCATTTGTGAGAGTGGTCAGCCATCTTTTGAATAGTTTCCAAAGCCAATGTTGGAGTCATCCCAGGAATCAGCCCTAGAGAATCAATCATTTGCCTTGAGGAGATGTTCAGACCTTTGTAAAAGACGTTCACCTTTTGTTGGCTGTTGAGGTCGTGAGTAGGGCATTTGTATAATAATTCGTTATACCTTTCCCATGCTTGGTACAACGTTTCATCACCCTCTTGCTTGAAGTTATGGATTTCTTCTAGTTGCTTAGCAGTCCTTGATGGAGGACAGTATCTCTGAATGAAATACTTTCTTAGGATAGGCCAGGTGTTGACTGTTCCGGCAGGTAATCGATCAACCCACCTTTTAGCAGCTCCCGTAAGAGAAATAGGGAATACCCATAACATGACAGCATCGTTTGAGACTCTAGGAATTTTGAATAGGCTGACAATGTATTCCACGTTGTTTATATGCTCATGAGCATCATCGGTAATGCTTCCAGAGAAGGGATTTGCACGCAATTCCCTCATAAATTGAGGTTTGATTTCGAATTGAGCATCTTCTGCGATAGCCGGCCTAACAATCCCTGGTCCTTGTTCTTCCCTTGTTAACGCTAAATATTCCTCGAGAGTGAGGTTATCAATGTTAACAACTTCCATGGTACCGAAAACTTGAAAAGAGATCGTGAGAATTTGAGAAATTTAAAACAAAATGAAAGACTTAATAGCAATCCTAATATAACTCCCAATGGCACCAAAAACTTGATGCAAGTTTTATTGACTGTGTTTTAATATTTATAATGTCTCGTTATACCTATGGTTCACTCTAATGCACTAACGGACAAAATGTACCCTATCGTGTGTAGTGTAGTATTCGTAAAATTGAGGTCGTCCCAAGAGCTATGTGTGTTGGATTAATACTAAGTCTAGGTGTCACAGATTTTAATATGATTTAATTAACTAATAAAAGCAATAAAGGCAAAGGTGTAATCAATAGAGGAGAGTGGTGCTAACCTAGTTATTCATCCTAGCTAGTAATGTCTACATCTAATTACTTCCAATTACTTGGTGGGGTCAAAGTCGAGAGGACAACATTTGGTCAATTCGCCCTAACCTATCAAGAAAGATGCCACCACCGAGAAGTCGGTGTCCTTCATAAGTCCAGCTTGTTCCCTGGTCCCTAATCCGAGTCATTAAGTTCCGCTACATGCTAGACTTATAATAGTGAGTGCCCGGCGTTAGCAACTTAAACACTCACCCCTAATTCTTAAGTTCATCCAAATGGTAGGTGATCGCTTGGTCAAATCGCACAAGTAAAAAGGGTCTTCATTGGTCATATCTTACCCTTTCCATCTCGCCCACTCACTTAGGGTTAGTTGGTCATATCTCCTAAGCAACTAGCCTCACCGCCATTCAAAACTACCAAACAAGGGTAGCTACCAATAAACTATGCATGCATACACTTAGAAATAATTATACGGAAGTAATGTAAACGCAAACAAAACAATTAAGGAATCATAACTAGCCCAAGACCAAGAGGTGCTTAGCATCATATTAACCATACAAATCAATTCAATATTTAATGTTACGAAATACATGAATCGAAAGTAAAGAAAAGATAAAATGCTAATGCTTATCGTAGGGGAGTGATTTCTCCTCGAGATAGCTCCGTATGCTCCTCTAGACCTTCCTTTGGCTTCTTCCCACGCTCTTTGTTGTGGTGTGTGAAATGGGATGCCTTGAAATGCTTGAAATCGTGGGGTATTTATAGGCGGATCTTGGTTACTACGTAACTAATAAAATAGTTACGCCGTAATCATCTATTTCTTCAGAAATTGCACTAGATCTGCTGGTTACGGCGTAACCTTAGAAGTGGTTACGCCGTATCTTCAATAATTCTTGGTTACGCCGTAGTTTATGCACGAGTTACGGCGTAGTTATCGCCGCGGATCCTCATTTGACCTAATATAGTTACGCCGTAATCTTTTGGGAGAGTTACCGTAATCTTCGATAAGTTGGCTTTCCGAGTCACGCTTTAGTTACGGCGTAATGTGAGAGATGAGTTACGCCAGAACTTCTTCAAAGTGAGCATACTATGATAAATCTTTAATAATTCTCCAATTCCGCCTCTTTAGCTCCAATGCTCGTAATTTACCCGAAAGTGGAATATAATGGAAAACAAGCGTAAATCCATATAAATGATATAAATTACAAGCATTATCGGGAAATTGACACTTAATATTCGTGATAATTTGATGTTATCAAATGACCTAGTCCGATAGCTTTCCATGCCGAGCTAAAAGTCACCCACCGCTTGTCGAATCACTAATCCTCGTATCCATTGTTAGTCGTAACATTTTATTAAGTGATGGTCATTCATATTTAGGAACTTTGCAATGTGTATTTAATATAGTGATAGAATAGTCAACGGGCTCGTGGATTAGGCTAAGCTAAATGGCTAAAAGCTATGTTAAGCTAGCCTTGTATAAGTTGTCATCCAATCCAAGTCCAATCCAAGCTCAAGCCCAAGCCCATGGGCGTTTATCTTGTACTATAAATACCCTCAAAGTCTCATTTGAGGGTGTGCTTGAGTGTGTTTTGTGTGTGTTTTCTTTCAAGTAATACAAGTTTTCTTCATCTTGTTTTCTCTCTACATACACGAGTTACATCTTAAGTCACCAACTTTAATCTTTCTTCTTCATCTTATTTACGCATATGAGTATGTTCGTAGCTTGGTATACGCACATAGTTTATGTTTAACGGGTATTTGTGATAAGCACCAACTCCATCAACATCATCTACATCGACTTACGCAAATCCTATTCTTACAACAGCTTTTACCAAGGTTGATGAGCAAAACCAAAACATATCATTTCAAGAAGAACCTACTCAAAACCGTAACAATGCAACGTTAGATGACGACTTCTTTGAAAATCCATTTGCTAGGAAATCGGTTGAATCATCTTCAAGCTTACGAGAACCATCTAACTCGTGACACGATAACATACGGTATCCTACTACTCAAGTGGACAAAAGACCACCCAATTGAACAAGTTATTGGTGAACCTTCAAAGCCAATTCAGACGAGACGCCAACTTGCCACCGATTGTGACTTGTGCATTTACATTTGTTTAATTAGCAATCTTGAATCAAGAACATTAGGGACGCAATGGCGCACAATGCATGGATAGAAGCAATGCAGAGGAACTTCTCCAATATCATCTTCATGACTCTTGGGATTTGGTTCCAAGACCAATTGACATTCGTGTCATTGATCTCAAATGGTTATGGAAGAACAAAAGGGATGAAGAAATGACTGTAATTCGCAACAAAGCTTGTCTTGTGGCCAAAGGATATAGACATGAAGAAGGGATAGATTTTGAGGAGTCATTCGCGCGGTAGCTAGACTTGAGGCGCTTAGGATATTCTTAGCCTATACAACTCACAAAACATCACGGTCATCGATGGACATTACGATTGCGTTCTTGAATGGAACTCGAAAGAAGAAGTGTACGTGAGTCACCGAAGGCTTCATAGACATGGAACATCCAGACTACGCTCTACAAACTCACAAAGGCAATCTATGGTTTGAAACAAGCTCGTGAGTGTGGTATGACGAAATTTCTCTTTCCTTATCCTAACCAATTTCACCAAAGGAACGGTCGATCCTACCTGTTTACACAAAATGCAAAACGACATTTTGATTGTTCATTTACGTGGACGACATCATTTTGGGTCCACTAATCCGAATCTTTCAAAACATTTTGAAAATCTCATGAAAAGCAAATTTGAAATGTCCATGATGGGGAACTAAAGTTTTTCTTGGTTTACAAATACATCAATCCCACGTGGAATTTTTATTAATCAAACTAAATATACAACCGAGATTTTGAAAAATCATGGTATGGATAATTGTGACTCGGTCGGTACACCAATGGTAACTTCACCAAAATTGGAGCCGATTTATTTGGGAAACCTATCGATCCGAAGAAATATCGAGCATGATTGGTTCTCTCATGTACCTCAACGCTAGTCGACCCAATATTCATTTTGTTGTTTGCTTATTAGCACGGTTTGTGCAAAGCCTACCGAATCGCACCTCAAAGAGGTTAAAAGGATATTTCGATACCAAGACATCCATTCACATGGGACTTTGGTATCCGAAGGAACTGGATTTGATCTAATTGCTTTTTCAGATGCGGACCACGCAGTGATCAAGTTACTGACAAAAAGTACATCCGAGGAGCACAATTTTGGGTGAAAAGTTAGTAAGCTAGTCTTCAAAGAAACAAGATTGCATTTGCACTTTCAACCGTCAAGTCGAGTATGTGTCTCTATCTGCATGTTGTGCTCAAGTTCTATGGATGAGAACACAACTCACAGATTATGGCTTTACTTTCGATAAAATACCTATGTATTGTGACTCGAAAAGTGCCATAGCCATATCATGCAATCTCGCTCATCATTCAAAGACTAAGCATATCGTAGTCCGCTATCACTTCATAAAAGAACATGTGGACGAAGGCATGTTGAATTTTTTCGTGAAGATCGATACCAACTCACGATCTATTTACTAAAGCCCTTCCAAAAGAAAGGTTTGACGATTTAGTTCGCGAATTGAATGCGGCCCAACCCCGAGGAGTTATAACATCTTCTCGAATCTTCTTGAAAATGATTTTCCAACAAGCTTACTGTAAATATTTTTGAAAAACAAAATACAAAATTTGAAAAATCAACAAAAGCAAAATATAAAAATATAAAACTTTCAAAAATACAAAAACAATAGAAAATCGAAATCCAAAATATTCTTCTCACGACATGTCTCTCAGAAATCGATATTACAGACGCTTTCTAGAAATTTCATTCAACAATGATATGGACATATACAGATGCTTGAGCGAGAGTTCTTTAAATGTTTTCTAAAACATGTCGATTCTAAAAATTTTTCAAAATGGCTTTCAGATACTTCAAGACGAAACCCGGACAACAATGATGACTTTTGATTATTTTCAAATCAAAACTCGTGTTTTAAAGAAAAATCAAGTGTACGCTTGAAAGGCACTACATTTAAAATCGGTGAGAAATCATCATCATCTTGAGAATTTTTCAAGATTGTTCAAAAGATTTTCAAAATCTTTCAAAATATTTTGTGCTCAAGATAACTCCTCTAAAACCCTTTAATTGATTATGCTTTATTAAAGGGGAGTATAAAACCAAAATGTTCCAAATTCATGCTTAAATCAAACCGCTTGTCCTCCCAAAAGATTCTAAAATGTTGTTTAATCCGTTGATATAAAAATATCGTGAATATGCTATTTTTGAGGAGGAGGAGACGTGATTAAAATGTGATCAAAAATTTAATGATCGTTGTTTGATTCTCAAAAGAGCTCGACTCGACCGTAACCAATGAATTGATGAGGAATCTAAGTTAGAAATGTACCATCTCGAGAAACTTTCTATGGACTTGACCAGACGGGTAATAATTTCAAGCTAGTTCTCTAGTAATGTAAACGTGTCTCGAATCGGTCTAGCTCATTGAAAGTCGATCAATTCAAAAGTGCAAACTCTACCCTCTCTCATGCAGATTTCAGCTTAAAACAATATAAGCACATGTGAAGGGGAGTGTTTGAAAACAAAACTCTCAAGGTGTTAAGAAAATATTTTGATAATCATAAACACTTTGAGAGATTTTCAAGAAAAATGGTTTTATGGCAACAATAGGACAAATCATGGAGTTATAAGGTGACTAAGGATAGGAAATTGTCTATGATCCGCCAGAGTCGGAGGGATCTACCAAGGACATCACCAATAGTTTAGAACTAGAAGTACTTAGGTATGATTGAAAAAGGAGTAATGTGAGAAAGGAGAAAGAAGGGGTTGAAGAATTAAAAGAAAAGTAATGAAAAGGGTGAAAAGAAATAGCCCTCCATAATCAACCTTAGGGCGTAAACCGTGTTCAATTCATCACATCTTGGTTGTCACTAAGATGAAACCGGTATTGAAGACAAAGACGCTCATGGACCCAGTGACGACTCGCACTAAACCTTCTAGCCACTCAATTCCTCTTAAAAGGATTTGTTTCATTCTCACCGGAACCCTACATAATCTATCGACTTTCTCTTAGAGATCGTTGATATTAAAGAAGGAGACCCTCTCCCTAGTCTCCGCTTAGGAAACCAAAATGCACCAATTGAGTCTAGAGCCACGAGATTCATAAAAAGATCTCATAGGAACACTTGACAATTCATCGCTTGTTGTTCATCAATAAGAACACAAGTGATACATTCTAGAGTCCTACGAAGATCTTAGCAATATGCCAGAACATTTATGAGAAGTTTCACATCTGTGATCTTCAATGATTGAATGGAAACTCCTGCCAAGGTCAACATCAAATGACCTCGATAGCGTGTCACTGGTAACTCCCGTGGATTACGCTTAGTGTGTCTCAAACGGTCTACATCGTGGGGTGATGCTTGGTGTACCTCGACTCACCGAACTATAGGTGTACTGCACATCGCGTTATCTCACTTGTAGGACTCTAGTTCAGAACGGCCTTTGAGAATTAGAGACGTGTTTTCACACTATGTTTGTTAACACACTCGAAATTCAAACTTGTGTTACCGGATTATTTCTAACCCATGTTTTATGTTTTCTTCTTATGGATGCTCATGGAGGAAGAGATCGTGCAGATTCTCCACATGCTCATACCAACAACATATGAAAGTTCTCATCAAAATCAAAGGCAACACAAAGTTAAAGATGATTCTTCGTCAATGTCAAAGAATCTACAAAGTATAAAGACTCGAGAACTACATCATTGGTAATTAAAAGTCAAATAGAAGTGTGAGCATGGTAGAGAATGACGTGGAGACACCTAACCAACGAAGTTGACAACGGCAGACAACCACATTAATTGATCAGAAAGCATGAAGGAACAAAGAATCAAGACTATTCTATATCTACACACAAAGTTCAAGCTCATGGAAAATAAAGACCTAATCAAGTGGAGCATCTTTTGAATGACCACCCCTTAGGGGGAGATTGTTAGTGATAAGGTTTTAAAAGGTACCTTTTTGAGGGGTCGTTTAAGCCCTTATTTGATCACTTTTGTATCCGTTATTGCTTAATATCGTTCCTTTTCACTTTTTAGGTCTCTTGAAGGCAAAATGCTGGAATGGCACTTATTTGGACGAAAAGGCGCGATTATACGAAGAAAATGGCCAAAGTCAGAATCGAGACACTCAAAGTCTTGAAAACATAAGGTGGCGGCGTCGGTGTTAATTGCGACGCCGCCGGAGGATCTTTGTGATGGGACAAGCCAAAACTCCCATTTTCAAGTGACGACGTCAAGTTATAAAAGAGTAGGCCGTCGCGACTCGCACGGCCGAGATGTAATCCGCACGGTGTCGGTCAAGAGGACGGCGTCACAAGCATAAGGTGACGCCGTCAAGTCTAACGTGGCCAAGACGAAACCCTAATGACGGCGACACGATTTCGTCACAAAACATAAGGTGACGCCGTCGCATATGTAATATTATATAGAATCCGAATTTTTCAAGATTTAGTGTGTAGTCTTTTGGAGTAAAACCTAAACCGAACCAAGGCTGTCTTGTACAATATTTTAGGGTTCCAAACCCTATCTTACACCAAGATAAGTGTTTTACTTCATTAATACAATTATGTCTTTGATTATTTGTGTGTATGCTTGCATGTTTTCCATGTCCGGCTAATTTACTTGTGTGTTTGCTTAGGGAATATGAAACTTAATTATTGAATATTGATTGGTTATCTCTTATCTTAGTTGATTAATGATCTAGTAATGTGATAGGTCATTCGTTGTGTACTTAATGCTTGATTAAATCTTTGTGAACCTTAGAATATGACTCCTTGAGTAGTTGTAAGCTAAACCATCCAAAGAGTGCCTTAGAGTAAGATTTTATTATCCCTAGTGGGTTTTGTAGATTTAGACCCTTTGGTAAGTTCAAAGAGTTAGGGAGAAACGCATACCCTACAACCTTAGACACACAACGCAGCTAGGAATAAGGACGTGACAATTCAACCACCAATAGGAGATAATTAAGGAGTAGTAAAACCTAAGTAAACACATCTTTAAACGATCATACGAGCACACATTAATTAGACATAGACTACATACACCTTAGATTAGATAATTAGATAAGTAGAGTAATCGGTAGAAATACCAACCCCCAAATTCAAACCCCGAGATTCGTACCTTTCCTTTCCTTAAAAATATAAAAGATAAAAATAATCTTCCTCAACCACAACCTTAGCGTAGTAACTTCTCACTAGCATTCCTATTCCCCTGAGAACGATATCAATACCCGTGGCTTACCCTAGTACTACACTACAATGATTAGGTTCATCGCTTAGGTGTTGAAAAACTTGCTCGATTTAAAAGGAAGTTCCTTTGACCCCGAACGACGCGTGTAGCGTTATCAGTTAGCCGTAACATTTTTATTAGAAGTGATGGTCATTCATATTTAGGAACTTTGCAACGTGTATTTAATATAGTGATAGAATAGTCAATGGGCTCATGGATTGGGCTAAGCTAAATGGCTAAACGCTATGTTAAGCTAGCCTTGTATAAGTTGTCATCCAATCCAAGCCCAAGCCCATGGGGCGTTTTATCTTGTACTATAAATACCCCTCAAAGTCTCATTTGAGGGGTGTGCTTGAGTGTGTTTTGTGTGTGTTTTTCTTTCAAGTAATACAAGTTTTCTCTTCATCTTGTTTTCTCTCTACATACACGAGTTACATCTTAAGTCACCAACTTCTTAATCTTTCTTCTTCATCTTATTTACGCATATGAGTATGTTTGTGTAGCTTGGTATACGCATATAGTTTGTGTTTAACATGTTCATCTTGTGTTAACGTGGGTATTTGTGATAAGGTTGAGATAGATTTGAGGTCCTACATCCATAGGCTGACGGCTGCAGTAAGAGACTTCTTTTCGCTAATGGGCAGGTGATCGAGGTGGCCTTGGAGGTTCAATAGATATAGATCTTCGAAATCATTAGGATACATATTTTTGAAGTCGTTTTTCTCTATCACATGGTCTTTCTGATCTGCTCTTCTGAGGACGATTTTCTTCAGATAATCGTATCCATACATTGGAAAGATCTCCACACTGACGACACTTAGAATCCGCAGTTTAGAGCGAACAACTTTGCGTCTCTTTTCCGCACTATGTCTTTCAATGTAGAATACTTTCTTTTTGAACCACCAGTGTGAGATTCCGTATGAGGCTACGACATTGTACTCAATCTCTTTTTCTGCCCAAAACTGATCTGGAACCATTTGTTCAAGTCCTAGATCTGGATAGTATGCAGCCTTCATTTTTGAAATTGATAGAGCTGGTTTGCTCCTTTGAGTCCCGGCACGCAGATAGTCCAAATATTTGTTGAAGAAGAAGTCTGCTTGGATAGTCATCTGACCCGGTTCACCACCCAGAGGAAGTGGGTTGTTGATGTTGTATTAACTTTTTCCGTTCTAGAGTTTCGGCTACAGCCGGTACTTTGAATATTGAGGGCAATATTCAATTCTAAGTGTGGGGGGAATTCTAAGCGATCTTTAATCACATTTGTACCTTCTAGTACCCTAGCACCCCCGTTTTGACCAAAATTTTAGAATTTTTATCGTTTTAAGTTAAGTATTTGCATTTAACAGAAGTGCTTTGCACAAAAATAATACATTAATGCTTCGGTGTTAAAGGTAGTTTAATCTTGATTAGGCTAGAACAAGGGAATCCCGACTCTGTTAGAGTGTTGATCTAGCTGCTCTCTTAACATTTAGGCTAAGTTTTTACGAGTTGTGCAAATGAAAATGCTAAGCGTGGAGTAGTTGGTTCTCTTTAGAGCTTATGTAAGTAATCTATGGCTTTTTCTCTCAGAATATAACTAATCGACTAAAATACGTGATCGTTTTCAAACTTTTGAACATTCAAATAGTCTTGTTACAATAAAAGTTTTAACCAAAATTGATTCGAGTCCGAGTTCAACTTTTATTTAAATTTTGAAAAGCATACTTTCTTTAAAATCAATAATGTTGAAAAATAAAAGTATTGTAAAGTGCTTGAATGTTTAAAAGTTGCAAGTTTAAAGTTAAAGTGAAAAAAAATGAAAATGGAAAATGAAAATGAAAAAAAATTGAAAAATGAAAATGAAAAATATGAGTTGCTTAAATAAAAGTATTATGTTGCTTATGAATAAATGAGCGAAACTTGCTTTTCTCAAATTTAAATCGAAGTTGAACTAGTATTCACAAAATTGTCTAAAAGTTTGACTGTAATTTGAAATTCTTGATTTCAAAGATCCCGAAAGCTCTGATACTATTCTCGAGGGTGAAAACCTAGCCTCCTTGAAAGGACAAGCTGAGAAGAAAGTCGCTACATGAAGTGATCTCACCTTTGAATCTCGAATCTCTAAATCATCATCAGTTGCTATCCATTTAGGTTTAGTCTTAACTTAACGGTAGCCTCGTAAATCTTTGGAATTGAATTCCCGCTAATTCCGATACTATTCTCTGTGAGGTGTCAAAAGCCCGGTCACCTAAAGCCAACCGGCTTGGGATGTGCCGAGAAGAAAGCCGCTACATGGAAAAGGCCCTTTTGATCCTTAGACTTTTGTAGTTTCCGGTGAGTTAATATTTTAGTTAAGTGAATAAAAACCATAATAAATGTCGATTTCATTGGTCAAACTTTTGAAAATGAGCACACTCACTTAAATTCTATAAATTGCGGGAGTAAAAAGTTATGTCTCGACTTACATAAATTATTGATATAAGTAGTATTAGCATTTTACAAAAAAATTTGCACAATAAGTTTAAGCTTGGTTTGAGAGTATCAAAAAAAGGATGACGATTACTATTACCTGGAGACACCTATTTTGTGTAAATCCCGTTCCATGATACCATGTTTTGAAAATCAAGCATGTTATTTATTTACGTTCAAGTTTAAATTTCTAGAATTGAATAAAAAGTCGAAACAGGTTATTCTTAGTATGTTTGATCTTTCATTACTTTACATGATCGGATTGCTAGGGACTAGCAATTGATAGTGTGGGGGGGGGGGTGATGAGTGGCCTTTTACTCATCATTTTAAGCCCGGAAAACCCACAAAAACATCTAAAGACACTGAAATATACCCAATTATGCTACAGATATCCTTGGACTGTGTTTTTATGTATTTGAGGTACAAAGGATCGAAAACAGGGCAAAAACGGATATAATTGACCCGGGAATGGATTTTCTATATCTTTGGATCCCGGGACGCGTTTTTGGAGTGAGCTTGGGGAACACAAACTGAAAACCTAACACTAAACCCAATTTACCGTTTTGCTAACCCGAAACCAAATTACCTTTTTACCCTTCACACAAAATCTTAAAATTCCCATTTTACCCCTAAACCTAAATTTTATTTAAAACCAATTTTATTATTTAAAATATTTTAGTTATAAAAAAAAAAAAAAAAAACTTTTTTTTAATTTATTTTTCTTTACTTAACCTTTTAATAAACCTAATTAAACTACCCTTTCTTTACCCCCCTTTAACCATTTTAAACCTTTCTACCTATGACCCTTTCCCTACTAATTGAACCTTTCCCTAAACCCTTGAACCCCTTCTCTTTTTTTGACCCTTCTCCTTCCCTCTTTTGATCTAAACACAGAACAATAAAACAAACTCACCCAAAGACTATTTTGCCAGCCAAAAACCAACACACCCCACACCCCTTTATCTTCTTCCCCCATAGTCACTCTCAAACACTGAATACCAAGCTCAGGCTTCCCCACATCCAACATGGGTGTACTTGCTATGTTGGCAATCCCCAACTCATATGAAGACATACAACTGTGGATGGCTCAGATTGACTTCCTTTGTGCCCAAGATAAATTAATGGTTAGGATTAAATCTAAAGAAGCACAAGAATGTCTGGAACTCTTTTCTCTCAGCAAAGAAGCACACTCAGGAAGCAAAGAGACCCTAACACTTAGTATAAATAGAGCTTGTAGCCAAAGTGATAAGGCATTAGGAACTTAGTTTTTTTTTAAATTAGTTTTAGTTTTAATTTCAGTTGTAGTGTTCTTTTTTTAAATTAATGAAAAAGTTTTTCTGTTTTACTATTCTGTCCATTTACTGCTTTTTATGCAAATAAGCACTTAGTGCTTATTTGATTATTGATCATTCTCATTTGTGCTAAGGTGTTACTTTAAGTTATTAGCTCAGTTTTTATAAAGAAAAACCCAAGTGCTAGTCATAAAAATTTGTTTTAGTGAATTTAACCCCATAAGGGGGTGTTTGGCTTAAGCTTAATTTGGGTATAAAAACTGTTTTTACCCACTTTGACCTTTAAGGTCAAAGTCCTTCTAATGATTTTAAGTTAATGTTTTTAGTTTGAAACTGATTTATTAAGTTTTGTACAAGTTTGGATAGGTAAAACCCATTTCTGTCTCAACAAAACTGCACCAAGAACAGCAGCTTATGCTGCTGTTCACAGGCTTCTTAGACAGCTTAATTGTAGTCAAAAAGTTTCAAAAAAAGTTTTTATTGAGTCTTCAAACACCCATATTTATTTGTTTTTACTTTACAAACAATTAGGATAGGTTTTCCATGGTTTAATCTAGCTCTCAAAACTGCCATAGTTCCCTTTTTTTCTGATCTCAGTCCCTTAAGTCCCCATTAAGACCTTTTGCATTGCCATTAAATTAGATCATTTAAGTTCATTATAAGCTGAAAATTAGTTTTTAGTTACCCCATAGTAATATCTTTATCTGTTGAAGCTTATTGTAGAATTTGGAATTGATTTAAGTGCTTATTTTAAGCTTCAAAACCCTATTTGGTCTCTTTTTTAGAACTAGCAATACAAATGACTTGCACCTTGTTCTTTTAGGTTATTATAGCTTATCATTAGCTTAACTCATGTTCATTTAGTATGTTTTAGATAACTTAGATTAGCATTGCTTAGTAGTAGCTTATTAAGTGCTTATTAATGCTTATTCCCATTTGTACCTTTAGAATCCCTTAGTATAGCTTAATCCCAACTGCTTATTTCCTCCTTTTTGATGTGCTCATCACTTGTATCTTAGCTTATTATTGTTCCCTTATAAATGCTTTAGCTTATTTTTCAATTTAACTGCTTATTTATAGTTAATTGTGCCAACAAAAATTGTCCCAAAGGAGTGTATGGTCTTGTTTGTGTTACTTGTTGGGTTTTAGGTTCCTATGAAAGGAATTATTCTAAGTATGGAACCATGACCAGCTTAATGGAAACCACGGCTAGGATAAAGGAATCTACTGCTATATTAAACCACGACTAGTAGTATCATGTAACCACCGCTAATGTAATATAAGCAATCGCTAGTTATATATGTCGGTTTAATGTTTTGTATTAGATAAATATGGAAAAGATATTTATCTTGTAGGTTACGATTGTATATTGTAAAGGACTCCTTAGCCTATAAAAGGAGGTCCTAGGTTAGAGTTAGATATATGTGTTTTGATATATCTAGAGTCGATACACTTCAAGGTTGTAAAACCCTAATACTATTCGTAGTATTCAGATTAATAATATTGAGGTGTTTAGTGATTATTATTGTTATTCTTCTTAAGGTTAAACATTAAATTCCGTGTAGTGTTTAACAGTTTGTTTATATTAAGTCGACTTCTATATTAGATCGCTTGCTCAACTGGGATCAATAAGTGGTATCGAGCTTGTGATCTAGAAGTCGTGATCAAGAAGAAGTAAAGATAACTCAAATTCAAGATGCTTAAAGATATCCGACGGAACTCACATGATTCGCCTCCAAGGTACCCATGTCAAACATGGAGAGTTTCAAGTTTGAAGATGCGAATGAGGCAATACATTCGCATGATTGACTTGTAATATAAAGGATTTCACAAACACATTAAACCACAATCCATATGGGCGATACAAGTTTTAGAGAGAAAAGTTAGAGAGAGAAGGGAAGAGAGTTGGGAACTATGTGAAACAAAGAAAATGGTATTGAGCTCCAACCCTCTACCTTGGGAGGTAGAGGGTATTTATAGTTTTCTTACAAGACTCGCCTCCTACGGGTCATGGATCGTGCATACAGCTGGGTAAAGACCCGTCCGTCCTCCACGGTGTTACTTAACTAAATACTAACTAATATTAAATGACTACGACTACGAGCTTTCTAACGATTACATATACTTGAGGTGACCGACACTTTAATGATCGGATTTTCTAAATCCTAACAATCTCCCCAAGGGAGGTCACCTCAAATTACACATAATACAAACAGATATTACATTAAGATTGTTCTTGGATTCTTGTTTAAGTTCATTGCTCAGTAGCTCGTAGTCTTTGATTCTTCATGTTTTGCATGTTTGGATAATTCAAGTGGAGGTCTTTAATCGATCCACGTGATGATGAGTTTTGAGCCGCCTTTGAGATCATCGCCTTGCATAAATCTCGAATCTTCCATTGTAGTGTTGACATTATGTGATGTTGTGACAAAGGACCGACATGCTCACATTCGGATCATGATTTCTTCTCATCGAGTAGCGGAAGCTTTAGTTGATTCATGATATTTGCAAAGCAACAGCGCGTAAGCATGGAGTGAGAATATCGAGTCATTGATGCACTAATCATGATTTCTTTTGAAATGAATGTGTTGTGTGAGCATGCGGCTATGGATTGACCTCTCCATTCGATCACCGCAAACGTTGGGTGTACCGCATACAACAGCTTAGCAATAAAGCGCACGAAAGTGTCTTTGATCACTTTCGTTGAATTGAGGTACACGGCCCACGGTTCCTCGCTGATCAAGACAAGTACCGCCTGTGATCGTGTATAATTCAAGAACCTCCTTGATGTGGTTTCGCAAATGCTCTAGCCGTTCTCAAACCGAACGTCTCAAAGAAGACAACACGGAGTGAGTGAACCAAATAATTTGAGATTCACCGATTGATGAAAAGAGATTTGAAAACAATCGTGTCTCGCTCAAAATAAAGTGTTTTTGCAATACAACGAAGGTTTTAAGGAAAATCAATTATCAATCATAAACACATTTTATTTTTGAAATATTAATACACAGTCGATGTGCTAGAGAAAGGAATTTTAAGCAGAACGACCGGTTTTCCAAAGATATCCGTCAATCCATAACTCGAACCAGGATTGATTCAAAATTTTGAATCGCCCCATTGTTTCTATTCAGTTGTCACATGGTTGATCTATTGATAGATCTCACATGCCACCTACCAAGAGCTTGTTTGATGTTGGCTCTAGAAGGCTTTCCATCTTCATTGTGAATATGTTTGCATATCACTCGATGTTCCGCAATACCACAAGGATAATGCGAGGACTCTTAAAATATATTCTCTTTCCACATTGTGTGAAACAGAGAGTCTTCATTGATTGTGTCCTTAATGAGATTTATTGATGATCTCGTGGCTCTAGACTCAATTGTGCACATTTGGTTCCTATGCCGGAGACTAGGAGAGGTCTCCTTCTTCAATATCAACCATCTCTAAGAGAAAGTCGATAGATAATGTAGGTTCCCGTGAGAATGAAACAAGTCCTTTTAAGAGGAACTTGAGTAGCTTGGGAAGATGTAGTGCAAGGCGTCACCGGGTCCATGACGCCTTGTCTTCAATACCGGTGTTACCTTAGTAAACACCAAGAGCATATGAATTGAACCCGGTTTCGCCCTAAGGTTGAATTAATGGAGGGCTATTTCTTTTCACCCTTTTCACATTTATTTCTTTTCATTCTTCAACCCTTCAAGCTTACCGAGACTTCATTACTAGAACCTTGTTGGGTTTATTCCAGCCTAGCTCTATCTCATCGCACTCTTCCCATATCTCACTTTTCTCCTTTTTCATCATACCTAAGGACTCTACACTATCTAGTGGATTGTCCTCGGTAGATCCCTCCGGCTCAAGCGGATCGTGGGAACGAATACCTAACCTAACCATCCTTATATCACCATACATAAAGTAAATTTGGTCGGTCTTTTGGTATTGTTCATCACCATTGGAACCAATTGAAAACCATTTGAAAATCAATCCGTACTTGTGATATATTATCAAAGCATTTTGTACCGAATCGTTTTTGATATTTTAGAAAACGGCTCCCCTCAACATGTGCATCGATATTTGAAATTAGTTTGACACATGGAGGCAAGAGGAAGAATTCACTTCTTTGATAAATTATTTTCTAAAATATCGACATTACTTTCCGATCAAAATCGTGTTTCACATACAATTGAAGATATTTTCGGAAAGAATGTGGTTTTCAAAATTTGCTCCCCTCAATATGTGCATCCGATTTTGAAATTGTTTAGCACATATTAGGGAAAACCCGCACTTAGAGACAAATCAATCACGCTTCAATCCATTTTGGTTTGATATAAATGCTCCCCTTAACATGTGCATGGAAAATTTGAAATCGTTTGGCACATGCAGGGAGGAGAGCTTGTTAATCACGATAAAACCATTTATCGAATTATCGCTTTAAATCCAATTTAAATCACAAATTCTCCCCGATCACAATTTTCAAATCCTTTGAGATTTGTGATCTCTATTGATTTAAATTAAATTTTGAGAGCTTTTGAGGAGAATAGTGACTTGCTTTTGAAAAACATTTTAACTGATAAGGATCGGATTTTGAGACTTTAAACTCCATTGATCAATCATGCATAAATATCTTTTGAAAACATAACATTAGCCAAGGTCTTGAATCAATTGTATAAAACATTGTTCTTTTTGATTTTCCAAAAGTAGACCTTGCTCTTTTACGTGCCAATTGTTTGAAAAATAACCTTTTTGATTGAATTGAAATCATTCTCCCCCTCAATCAATGACATGAGTTGTTGATTGAGTGTTAGAGATTTTGACAAAGATAAGCCCGGATGATTTTCAAAAATAGAGTCCGAGGTATTTTCAAAGCAATTTTGTTTTCATTAGATGACAAATATTTTTCAGAAGAATCATTAGAAGGAAAAATATTTGGAAAGAAAACATTTGTCTTTTGGTGACAAACATTTGTTTTAAGAATCGAGCATGAGATTTGAAAATAAGATTAAGCATGGCTCGTTCTTTCCTTTTAAAACGGGTTACCGAAATGACAATAAACCACCATTTTTCTCCGTCTCATTTTTTTAAAGCAATTTATGTACATTCAAGAACATCTAAAACCCGTGACATTCTTTGAATGTCAACACAAAGTCCGTAGATGTTATCGAATTAAGAAAACATGACAAAATAACAATATTTTGGGATTTTTCAAGATTTTCTAATTTTTATGGATTTTGAAAATTTTATATTTTTCTATTTTCTTTTGTGGGTTTTGAAATTTTGTATTTTGCTTTTTGAAAAATATATACAAGAGATAGATGAAGAAAACCATTTACTCCTCGCCTTCCTCTTGAAGACGCTTGAGTGTTTCCGTTGTAGACTCTTTAGACCAAGTCGTGGAAGGATAAACTCAAAACGTTCTCTAGGAAGAGCTTTGGTGAAGATGTCTCGCTAACCGATATTCATCCTCACAAAATAGAGTTCTACCACACCTTTTTCCACTTGTTCCCGAATGAAATGATGTCGAATGTCGATGTGCTTTGCTCTTGAATGTTGAACGTTGTTGCAAGAGAGAGCAATGGCACTTTTGTTATCACAATACAGAGGGATTTTGTTGAATTCAAAGCCATAGTCAGATAATTGGGATCTCATCCATAGGATTTGAGCACAACAAGATGACATGGCTATGTATTCAGCCTCTGTAGAGGATATAGAAGTACTCATTTGTTTCTTTGAAGACCAGCTCACAAGCTTATCACCCAAAAATTGAGCACCTCCAGACGTACTTCGACGTGTATCTTGACATCCCGCATGGTCAAGATCGATAGGTCGTTAGTGACATACCGGTGTCCTTCGGTACCAAAGTCCCATGTTGATGGTTCCTTGAGATACCGAAGACCCGCTTAACCGCTTCAAGGTGCTTTTGGTAGGCTTAGCTCGGTATCTAGCACACATGCATACAACGAATGTAATATCGTGTCATCGGTCATGAGGTACATCGTGATCCAATCATACTTTGATATTTCGTTTGATCTACCATGATCCCCGAGTGGTCCTCATCCGCTTTGGTACGCTCCACCATGGGAGTGTCAACGGTGTCACAAGTGTCAAATCCAAATTTCTTTAAAATTTCATTAGCATATTTAGATTGATTGATAAAATGCCTCCGGACTTTGTGAAATTTGTAATCCCAAGAAAATGACATTTGTCCCATCATTGACATTTGAAATTTGGAGCCCATCTCCTTAGAAAAGCGGTCACATTCATTGGGGTCACCGAGGCAAAATAATATCATCAACATAGATTTGAACGTGAATTAAATGTTTGCCTCGACTTTCGGTGAACAATGTCGGATCAATCGCTCCTTTGTCAATCCAAGAGATAGAAGAAACTTTGATAGCGATCATACCATGCCCTTGGAGCTTGCTTCAAACCGTAAAGAGCCTTCTTCAAGCGATAGACATGAGTAGGATGCTCGATTCACAAAACCTTCCGGTTGGTCGACGATACGACTTCTTTAAGATCTCCGTTAAGAAAAGCCGCCTTTACATCCATCCGATAGACTATCATATTCTTACTTGCAGATTAGCCGTGAAGATTCTCGATTGCCTCGATACGCAACCGAGCAAATGATTCTTCAAAGTCAATACCTCCTCTTGACGGTATCCTTTTGCAACCAATCTAGCCTTGTTCTTTAATACATCACCATGCTCATCAAGTTTTACTTTGAAGATCCACTTTAGAGCAATGATCATAGCACGTCAGAGCATGTACTAATTCCCATACATCTAGTCGATCAAACTCATGAATTTCTTCTTGCATGGCATTGAACCAACTTGCCTTCATTCATTGCGCTTTAACGCCTTTTGGTTCGACCTTGACAGTACAGAGTTGAAGAAGCACCATAAGGCATCGCTTGCAAGTTGTTTACGTGTGGATACCGGACGAGAGGATTTCCAATGATGTTGTCCAATGGATGATCATGTGTCCATTTTCTAAGGTGTTCGTGTGGTTGTTGTTGAGGAACCAAGTAGCAGAGTCGTTTTCTCCCGATGAAGATGGTTCGATGATGGTTCAGAGCAAATATGTTCTCAAAGGGAGCATCTTCGGGAGTAGTAAAGGGTTATCTCCATCATAGGTGCCGTAAACAATTCCATGATGTACACTTGATGATTGATGAATTGAAGATGATACCGAGTGATCGCAGCAGTGCTTCTTGACTCAATGACATAGAAACCAAGGGTTATCTACGCTGATGGGATAGGAGCAGCCTCTGTTGATGGATTTGATGATCATTAGCAATTGGCTCATAGTGTTCATCAAACATTGGATCAAATAATTTCTTCAAATCATCTTCCGAGGTGGTACATATGGAGTTGTTGGTGAGGATTGTATACAAGAGTAGAACCGATGGGACTACTTGATGAAGGTTGTGATGCGGGTCCGAATGGGTTGTCCCGGAGCCATTTGACCGGTCACCATCGAACGTAACGTGAATTGTTTCCATGATATTTCGGGTTCTTTTGTTGTAGATTCGGTATCCTTTTCTGCTTGGTGCATATCCTACAAATACTCCAATGTCCGCTTTAGCTTTAAGTTTGCCTAAGTCTTGACCCTCATTAGTTGGATAACACAATGCACCAAACACACGAAGGAATGAAAGATTAGGTTTTCGATTGTGGACAAGTTCATATGGAGTTTTTCCATGAGATGTGTGAATTAGGGATCGATTTTGAGTGTAGCATGCAGTGGCAATGGCTTCACCCGAGAAACATTGGAACCTTTGAGTAAATCAAGATTGTTCTTGCGGCTTCCACAAGAGTTCGATTTCGCCTTTCAACTACACCGCTCGTTGAGGAGTTCGTGGAACACTTTTTGATGACCGATTCCAACACTTTCATAAAACTCACTAAGTTCTTTATTAACAAACTCGCCCATTGTCTGCTCGGATGATTCTCGACAGCTTTGTTAAGTCGAACTCGCAATGCTTGATAAGTTTAATGATGATATCTGGAGTTTCATCCTTTGTCCTTAAGAACTTAACCCAAGTAAATCGAGAGTAATCATCAACCACAACTAACACATATTTCTTCCCGTAAATATTCTGCACTCTCATGGGTCCACATAAATCCATGTGAATGGTATGAAGAACTTCCATAACTGAGTTTGTAGGTTTGGGTTTGTGGGCATACTTCTTGCTTTTTCCCAATTGGCATGCTGAACAAAGATGATCCTTTTCATACTTTAGTCTAGGTAAGCCTATTACTAAGTCCTTTCTGGAAAGATCATTTATGGTGCCAAAGTTCAAGTGATTGAGACGACGATGCCATAACCATGACTTTGTTTTTGAAGCCTTTGACAACAAGCAAATTGAGAAGACTTCATCATATCTTCGATAGAGATGGTGTATAGGTTTGAACCACGTGTTCCTCTTAAAAGTTCTCGCACCATCAAGTTCTCTAACGAAACAAGTATGTTTTCTCAAGGCCACTTCTAGATCGTAATCACGTAATCGACCGACAGAGAATAAGTTATGACCAAGACCTTCAACGTAATATACCCCGGAGATTACACTATCACCAACAACATAGTCTCCATAACCCATAATTGCACCGAAATGATCATTCCCGAATCTAATAATTCCCGATGAATTTACTCACGAAGTTCATGAGTCGTGACCGGTCTCCAAATATATGCTTGGAACAACTGAGTCCGTGTACCACGTAACGATTTGAACGATCCGCAGCTTGAACACGCACAAGAATGGATAATCGGATAATTGGGATCCCCATGCAAGAATGGGTTCCATTTGGTTAGTAACAATGATTGGAACACCCACATCGGAAGTAGAAACAATGGAATCATCGTATTGATGCAAAGCTAGTGTATGCATTAGACCTATTCAAAGTATGTTCACTTCTTAAAGGAATAGTTCTACCAAGAGGCATCCATTTCCTAATGGGCATTGATCTAGATAATTTAGGGCACAACTCATTAAGATTAAATTTGTGCCCGAGAGGTATCCACCGATAACCTACATTACTAAATTTTCTTCCCGTGGGTTTCCAATGTTTTCTAACCTTCTTCCACCATTGCTTTCTAGCCTTCTTAGCTCGAATTTTGGCATTAACATTTTTAACGGGTATTTAACAAAGATTAATCAAATCATTCACACCACATTCATGATTAGTAATGTAAATCAAGCAATCATCATTACATGTTTTGCCAAAAGTAGCGTAATTCAAATTAATTACAAGACGCTTATAGCTAATACTAGAATCAACACGATTCGCTTTATTCAACTCAAACTTAAAGTTCCTAGGGTGGTCTTCTACTTTCTTCCATTGAACATTCTTAGCTTGCAAGGTCCTATCATTCTTTGTGTTGCCTTGAGGCTTTGACCGCTTGCTTTGGTGTCACTTTTACTCCGTAGAGGAATGGGAACATTAGTTGGTATTGCTACTTTTTGCTTTTCAGGTTTAGAAGTGCTGGGATCTGAACTACTTGAAGGCACATTGAAGCTTACATGCTTAACTTTAGGCATAGAACAAGGCATCACAACTTTATCTTTCTCACATAAGGATTTAGGGCATGTTGCTCTTAAACATTCTAACAGCTCCTGAGATCGTTTGGCCTGAATGCAAGCAAACCTAATTTCTCTATCAAGTGGCTTATTTATGAAATCCTCTTCTACAATCTCACGGAGACATTCTAGACTATCCTTAAGGTGAGCGAAATAGTTATGAAACACAAGTTCGTTATTCCTAAGATGAGGAGGAATGTATTTAATAAATACAGATATTTAGAGTCTCAGATGACTTTGATGCAACATTCTCATTAAAGACAAGTGGCATTTTCCTTTTCCCGACTCTTCGATTCTCAATTTCTTTTGTAAAGACGTTATTTTTCGTTGTTCTTGTCACGAGTGACTTTCATTGAATCATATAACTCTTTAAAGTGTCGTTTAACCTTTTCATTTTCTTCTAGAAAACTCTCATTTTCCTTTTGTAAAACATTAACCAAGTTTTGAAGATGAAAAGTTTGAGAAGATCGAGAATCTAAAGGAGGAGGCATTTGGGAGCCACCACATTGTTCTTTTCACCCTTTAATTGTGAAATTTGGGCTTTCAACTTTCGATCGTGTTACAATGAGCTTGAATCTGCTCATCACGTTTGTTTATTTCAAAAGCGCATCAAATTCAGAGCATCCGAGGATGTCTTGATATTTGAGGTTTTAACATTTTCTTTGAGATGTTGATATTTTAATTGCAAAGCAAAATGTTCAACTTCCAATTTAGAAAATGTTTGACCAAGTTATCATGATCATCCTGCTCAATTTTATCATGCATTTTTGAATTTGTTGTTTCAAGCTCAATGACACGATCATGGGAAACTTTCAAAGCAACAGATAATTCATGAAATTGAGAAGCGATAATAGAGTGCTTAGTAACAAGATAAAACACATCTTGAGCCACACAACTCAATACTAAGTTCTCATTTAAGATATGCGATTTTTCCTTTCAATTTCATTATATTTGTGTTCCTGCTCATAGTCATTGACCTCAACAATCATTGCATCAAATTCCTTTTCCATTTCTTTAATATCCGAGTTTATTCCTTTTGAAGACTTTCAAATTGACCTTTTAATTGTTTAAAGAAAGGCATGACCTCGCTTAAATAGCATTCTTTAGTTTGCTCAAACCCCTTTCCCTTCGCTTATCCCAAGAGGTGTGATCCTTTTCTTACATGTCTTCTCAAAATCAACAAATAGTTGATAAACAACATATAGGCCGATTAAGGTCTTGCTCTTAGTGGGAATAGATCTAGGAACTAAATGCATGGGTGTATTCGGAGGATACACAGCTGTCGGAGGCATTTTCCTAAGGGAGTGTTCGTTTTAACAAGTGCATTAGCTTTTGCATATCTATGTCCTTTTTCCAAAAACTTGTTCGGGGTTAATAGAGTTTGAGGCTTAAATCTATTCAGTGGAAATCCAATTTTCTTTAGTGTAATCATGGGGTTTGAACGTTATGTTTTGCTTTTTACACTCGTGATCTTTTAGCTTCATATTCGCTTTTCCCTAGTGACTTCATCTAATTGCCTATCTTCCTCAAAGGCACTCAACAAGAACTAGGTTTCCGCCTAGGCTTAAGGATTTCCTTACCATCATATATTACCTTCGAGCTTCTCTAGCCGCTTTACCATATTCGTGATTGGGTTCCTTTACGAGGGAATGCTATGCTTATCACGAGAACTCTATGCTTAGTGATCATGTGAGCAATCAATGGTATTCCTTGTACGCATAACTTATTTTCAAGCTTGTTTTTCAAAGTTTTTAGATTGGAAAAGTCATTCAAAAGTTTTGATTCCTTAGCATTAAATTCTTGTTTAAGCACTTTAACATTATCTTGGAGTTCTTGTTTTTGCTTAATGCTTTAGAAAGCTTTTCTTGTAAGGAGTTTAACTCTTGTTTTAACACTTCTTCTCTAAAATTACTTTTTCTAATAATTGTACGCATTTGGTCATCCATTTCCGCTCACGGTGGTTAACTCAAACTTAGCACGTTGTTCATAAATTGCAACTTGTTCTTTATAGGTATTCGCCTCGTAGATAACAGTAATCATCAAGGGCACATGGAGTGTATTCATCAAAACAAAGTCATCATTGATCGAAGAGGATGCATCACTTGGTACAATCTCACTTTCACTTTGTATCACATATTGATCATATGGGACAGTGTTACTATTACCCACATTATCCATATCTGATTCATTAGTTACATGTGATTGTACTTTGTTATGCATCTCTTGCTCATCAACTTCATCGTATAGTTTTAATACCTCAGAGATGATAGATTCTTTGGAAGGACCAGCCTGTTGTGGTGATGAAACCTTTGGAGAGACCATTGGTGAAATGCTAGCCATGAAGATGGTTTGGGCGCTTGGTTCATCATCAACATCCGAGTCATATGCATCACAATCACTACCGAAATGCATTAGGATGATTCGACCCATGTCTTGCACCGGTCGCTCATCCACATCAAGATCATAGGTCTTGGCATTTCCTCAAGAAGAAACAACAATTCCTCTTCATCCAAAACACTCCATTATCCCGAGCTTGTACCAAGAACATCTTCTCCTTAAAATACTCAAGATTTTGTGGGCGTTTTGGAGACGTGCGCCTCGCAATATGTCCTTCACCACCACAGTTGTAGCACTTGATTGGCTTACCCCGTCCTTGATTTGCATTCCTTCCACGGTTCGATTAGTCGATACCCTCCACCGCTCCTATATTTCCAAAACCGCCCCACCCATCCCTTGTTCGCTCCTTCTTCCTTGAACATTTTGCACTACCACCTTGCCATCTCTAATAGTAGCTTGATTATGAGGATTAGATGTCGCTCGAGGTTGTTGTTGGTGTGTGGTGGAATTCATATTTTGACTAACCATGAGTGACAGCTTGATTGATGAAGTTTTCCATGAATGTGTTTGGGTCCGATGCTTGTATGTTGGATCGTGAATGAGCTTGTAATTACCATTTCCAGAGGTATGACTTGTGAAGCTTTGGTAGTAATCCCTACATTGGTGTAGAATGTTGTTGAATCATTTGACTAACTTGCTTCTCCCTGCTTGGATTTGAACCGATCAAGAATCATTCGCTCAAACATAGCATGTCTCTCATTCTCAAGCAGAATGCATACAATTGCTCATAGTTAGTATTCCTCAAACCCTTAGTTAACTTGATCAAGTGACAAATTTGTGCCATTCGGGATTCATGTTGTTCACAAACTTTGAGTTTAGTTGAATATTTGGCATAGTCATTTTGATATTCCTCATGTCATTCACAAGCTTGTGGAATCTCACGTAATATTCATAGACACACTCTTCCTGGTTTCATCTTAAAGTGCTCAAAGTCATCATACAGCTTGTGATTCTCTGCCTTCTTTAGTTAATTCGTAACCGAGAGAAGCATCTTGACATTGTCCCAAACCGCCTTGGCTTCAGTGTTGTGATTGATCAACTTGTAGATGTCTTTTGGAAGACCTCAAGTATAATGTTTGAAGCCCCGATATCAAGATCGTATCTCTTCTTCTCCTTATCACCGAGCTCATCATACGCCTTTGGTCCGTCCAATCCTAAGGTCACCGTACCATCTGCAGCAGCTTCAAGAACATCTCTGGTAGTCTCGATTTGATAAGGTCCTTCATCAATTGACTTGAGAATGTTAACTCCATTTTCCTTTCCCAAGCAATACAACCTAATTCGTTGAGCCCATGAGTCATAATCGCCTGCAAGCATAGGTGGACGAGTATCCGATCCACCGCTTGAACGCCCTCACCACAATAAAACGATAGTAGGTACGTTGTTAGACATGATTACAATTTCTACGGATTTTACTATTCTTTGATTAAACCGGAAATTGATTCTTTCACGGATTTTACTAAACCAAAAGAACAACCGTAAAAATGTAGCACGAAGAAGTGACAAGTCTCAATAGACAAGTAGCTAAACAGTCAACTCGCTTTGGTATCAACTCGCTAAACAGTCAACTCGCTTAAAAGACAAGTCGCTTAAAACTCAAGTCGCTTAAAGAAACAACTCGCTTAAAACCCAAGTCGCATAAAGAGTCAACTCGCTAAATAGCCAAGTCGCATACAGAGACAACTCGCTTAACAACCAAGTCGCATAAACCAACTCGCTGCCAATACAACTCGCTTAATAGCCAAGTCGCTTTAGAACTCAAGTCGCTTAAAGAATCAACTCGCTTAATAGTCAAGTCGCATAAACCAACTCGCTTCCAATAATAAAGCAACTCGCTTCCGAATGACAAAGCAACTCGCTCAAGAAACGCAACACCGTGGCTCAACTCGCTTAGTACAATATTCAAAACAACCACTTTAACAATCAAAAACAGCCCAACCACGATGATTCAAGCCTTCCAATTCGAAACCTAAGCACATATGATGATCCTAAACACAAAAGTACTATCAAAATTCAAACTTTAACACAAGAAATTGACCAAATGATTCAAACTCTTCTAAACACTTATAACCCCATAAACCTTATGAAATCCACCAAAACAAAGAGCATGAAAGGTGAGTGATCAAACCATGGCTCTTGATACCAATTGTAATATAAAGGATTTCACAAACACATTAAACCACAATCCATATGGGCGATACAAATTTTTAGAGAGAGAAAGTTCTAGAGAGAAAAGGGAAGAGAGTTGGGAACTATGTGAAACAAAGAAAAATGGTATTGAGCTCCAACCCTCTACCTTGGGAGGTAGAGGGTATTTATAGTTTTCTTACAAGACTCGCCACCTACGGGTCATGGATCGTGCATACAGGTGGGTAAAGACCCGTCCGTCCTCCACGGTGTTACTTAACTAACTACTAACTAACATTAAATGACTACGACTACGAGCTTTCTAACGATTACATATACTTGAGGTGACCGACACTTTAATGACCGGATTTTCTAAATCCTAACAAATCTTAAGTTTATTAGAAGCTTATCACAAGATCGGTTTGTGCATACAGTTGTGTGGAGAAATAAAGATGATTTTGAGAAGATGGCTCTTGAAAATCTCTACAATAACTTGAAGGTTTATGAGTCTCGAGAAAACATTGTTGGCTCATCCTCACCCTACACGTAACATTGCTTTTGTGTCTACAAACCATGAACGTTCTCGTGAAGCATCCATCGCGCTTATGGTGTTTCCACCGGTATTGCTAATAATACCACCGTTAGTGATAACATTAGTGATGGTGCCATATGTGTTTTCCTAGTGATCTAACAACCGGTGTTACTCGCTAATCGTGATCCGGATCAAATTGATCCTAATGATCTTGAAGAAATCAATCTTCAGTGGCAAATGGCAATGCTAACATTGCTAGCTAGGAGGTTTCTAAGGAGAACTGGAACACAGGTCAAGTATGATGGTCAAAGAAAGGCAGGGTTTGACAAAAGCAAGATGGAGTGCTACAACTGCAAGAAGAAAGGGCACTTTGCAAGGGAGTGTAGGGCTCCTAAGAGGATGAATGAGAACTTCAAGAAGACAACTGAAGAACCAATACCTTCTTCTTCTACATTGGTTGCTTAGGATGGACTTGGTAATTATGACTGGAGTGATCAAATTGAAGAAGGTCCCAATGCTGCTTTCCTGGCTAGTGAAGCTTCAAAAGAGCATAACTTTGCTCTCATGGCCTATGCTTCATCTTCAAGATCAGATTCTGAGGTATCTAATGATTCAAAAAGTTCTACTTGTTCTTTTAAATCTTGTCAAAATAACTTAGAATCACTTAAAGTAATTAATGAGAGTCTGAGAAAAGAGGTAGATAGACTTGCTTTAGATAACTTAGGTTATAAAGTTGGTCTTGAGAATGTAGAAGAGAAAATTAACTTTTGCATAAAATGTGAGTTTGAGTATATAGATAAGATAAACATACTAGGTGGTGAAATTGAACTTAAGGATAGAGAGATTAAGATGCTTAAACAGAAACTTGAAGAAGTAGAAAGTGTAAAACATGAAGCCCTAGAAGAGAAAGAGAAACATATAGTTAGGATTGCTAAAACACAATTTGCTTCTGATTTAGTAAATAAATCTATAGGGTGTCAATTAATGAAGAAGGGTTATGGGATAGGATACAATAATATGCCACCACCCTCTCTAATGAAACATGCACCACCTGGCACTGAATTATCATTTAGCAGTGAGTTTAGTTTCAACAAACCTGTAGGAGAGATTAGTAAGTCTGAATCACCTAAAATAGGTTCTGATAGGTCATCTGATGGTCCAATTATTGAAGATTGAGAATCAGATTATGAGGAAGATATGTCTGAATCAACACAATCTGAGAAGTTAGAAAATGTTAAACATGTTGATTCTAAACAAGCCAACCTTATGCCTAGATTTGGAGCACCAATTTCTAGGAAAGTTGTAGACTACAATGAGATTCCTAGGGATCAGATGAAAAGTTTCAAACCTAGGGGCAATCAAAGAAACTTTAATGGCTTAATCTCAAATAGATTAGGGGATGAGTTTCAATGTGTCAAAAAGGCTTGTTTTAAATGTGGTAGTTTTGAGCATCTACAACCAAATTGTTATAAAAACCAACCACAGGTCTGAAATCATTGGAGGAGGGTGAATCATAAAAACTTTTCAAAGAACACCATTCCTCACCCCAAACAAAAACATGGTTCCAAAAGCAGTGCTAATGAAGAATGGTAAAACAAAATCAATAATCACTGCTGCAACCAAATGGGTTCCAACCACTGCTAAGCAAAATGTAAACACTGCTAAGCAAAATGTTTCCACTGCTAAGCAGAATATCACCACTGAAACAAAAGAAGTTTTAACTATTCTAAAGGTGATAATTGACACAATGGTTGGAAGCCATTTCTATGATGTTATTGCCTCAATAGGGCGGTGGAAACCAAAACAAAGGTTTTACACAATGCCACCGTGCATCAATGGATCTAAAGAAATTTGACTATGTTGATGCAGGCGCACTCCAAGTCGATGATTGGCTTGGGTCCACAAAAGGAACTAACTTTTTAATTTCATGTGCGGGGCATTCTGAGGATGAGCTAAAAGATAAAGGAATTTTTGACAGTGGTTGCTCTGGGCACATGACATGGGATGGGAGCAACCTTGAGTATTTTGAAGCATATGTGGCATTTGGCAATGATCCAAAGGGAGGAAAGATTCTGGGCAGAGGAACAATCAGAACAGGAAAATTGGACTTTGAAAAAGTCTATCTGGTACAGGGAATGAAGTACAATCTCTTCAGTGTTTCTCAAATGTGTGATAAAAGAAATTGGGTACTTTTTGGGGAAACTGAATGTGTGGTGTTATCTCCTGATTTTAAAATGCCTGATGATAAATTTGTGGAGCTTAGGGTTCCCAGGAAGGATAACATATATTGTTTTGATATGAAAGATGTCATTCCTAATAGGTCTCTAACCTGTTTGTTTGCTAAGGCATCAGTAGATGAGTTAAAATTATGGCATAGAAGGCTAGGTCACCTAAACTTTAATACAATCAATAAATTGGTGAAGGGGAACTTAATTAGAGGACTACCTTCTAAGGTTTTTTAATGTAAAGATCTTTGTGTGGCTTGTCAAAAAGGTAAACAACATAGAGCCTCTTGTAAGACCAAGATTGTGGACACCATTACTCAACCACTGTTTATGTTACACATGGACTTGTTTGGTCCCACATTTGTTAAGAGTTTTAATCATAAGTAGTATTGCCTAGTTATTACTGATGATTATAGCAAATTTTTTGGGTTTACTTTCTGGCACTTAAGAGTGAAACAAGTGAGATTCTTAAGAATTTTATCACTAAGGTAGAAAATAGAGTGAACCATAGGGTCAAAGTAATCAGATGTGATAATGGAACTGAGTTTAAAAATGATGTCATGAATAAGTTCTGAGTGGATAAGGGTATTGAAAAATAGTTTAGTGTTGCTAGGACACCTCAACAAAATGGTGTAGCTGAGAGGAAAAATAGAACACTAATTGAGGTTGCAAGAACAATGTTATCTTAATCTAAGTTACTAACTACTTTTTGGTAGGAACTGCATGTTATGTGTAGAATAGAAGCAAGGTAGTGAAGCCTCATAACAAGACCCCCTATGAAATGTTACATGGTAGGAAGCCTATGATAGATTTCCTAAAACCTTTTGGGTGTTCTTTTACTATCTTAAATACCATAGACCACCTAGGCAAGTTTGAGGAAAAGGCATGAGGGATACTTTATTGGATATTCTTTCAATAGCAAGGCCTTTAGAGTATACAATAGGAGGACCAGAAGAGTAGAAGAAAACTTACATGTTAAGTTTAGTGAAGAGACTCCTAGTGTTGAGACAAAAGGACCAGAGTGGCTATTTAATATTGATATGCTAACAATGTCTATGAATTATGAGCCTATCAATGCAGGTACATCCACTAGTTTTGATGCAGGTACACTAAAGGATTCTGATGCAGGAACAAATTCTAAGGAAGATGAACCTCCAAAGGAATTTTACTTGGTTGAAAAGTGGAAAGTTGGTTCTGTCTCACCCATCATTGAATAGAAGACTCCCACTGATGATGATGGTTTGGATTCAGTAAGAAAGGGTGATCATCATCAAGATAATGAAGATTTGTTTCATGATAACTCAGTGTCGGTAGAAGAAATTGAAAAGCAGAAGAAAATTTCTGAAAGCACTGTTACGCTAAATGAAAGCACTGCTAAGCCAAATTCTACCACCGCTAGTTCAAGTGAAACCCCTGCTGCAAATTCTGATAGCAGGACTTACTTTGGAATCCCTGCCAAGCCACTATTTGGTGATGATGAGTATCCAACTGATCCTGACATGCCTGCTTTGGAAGAAATAGATACTCCCACTGATGATGAAAACTTGGATGACTATTTCAATGATGCTGATGTTACAAATTTGGATACTGTCATCATAGAGAGTCCAATTCCTACCACCAAAGTACATAAGAATCATCCCAAAGAACAAATACTTGGCAACTTGAATACACCAGTTCAAACAAGAAGCAAGACTCAGAACACTAAAACCTTTCTTGAACAAGGTTTCTTTGCAAGGTCACTTCACAAAAGGAACAGCTATCAAGACTTGCATAACTGTTTGTTTGCTTGCTTTCTGTCACAAAAGGAGGCCAAGAGAGTAGAAGAAGCTTTATCAGAAGAAGGATGGGTTGAATCAATGCAAAAGGAGCTGTTGCAGTTCAAGCTTCAAGAAGTGTGGACATTGGTTGACCTACCAAATGGAAAAGGGCTATTGGAACTAAATGGGTGTTCAGAAACAAAAGGGATGAAAGGGGTATAGTGGTAAGGAATAAATCAAGGTTGGTTGCTCAAGGATACACACAAACTGAAGAATTTGATTATGATGAAGTATTTGCACCATATGCTTCATACAAAAACTTTGTTGTGTATCAAATGGATGTTAAGAGTGCCTTTTTGTATGGTACTATTGATAAGGAGGTATATGTCTGTCAACCTCCTGGTTTTGAAGATCCTGATCATCCTGATAAGGTCTACAGGGTGAAGAAGGCTATGTATGGTTTACATCAAGCTCCAAGGGCATGGTATGAATGCCTTTCTACTTATTTGATGGACAATGGTTTCAAGAGAGGACTGATTGATAAGACCTTGTTCATAAGGAAGCTCAAGGATGATATATTGCTGGTTCAGGTTTATGTTGATGACATCATCTTTGGCTCAACAAATAAGGAGATGTGCAAAGACTTTGAGAAACTTATGCATGATAAGTTTCAGATGAGTTCTATGGGTGAACTCACTTTCTTTTTGGGGCTACAAGTTCAACAAAGGACTGATGGTATCTTCATTAGTCAAGACAAGTATGTAGCAGATATTTTGAAGAAGTTTGGATTTTAGGATGGAAGTCCTAGACTCGTAAACCACGCTACGATTGGAAGTTGTATAGATCCATGATTGGGTCTTTGATGTATCTCAACGCTTCTAGGCTAGATATTATGTTCTCGGTATGTGTGTGTGCAAGATTTCAAGTCACACCAAACACATCACACATGAATGTTGTGAAGAGAATTTTAGATATCTTAAGATCCTAAATCCTTTGGTATTCTAAGGATTTGGTCCTATCCTGATTAAGCTAGTTTGGGTCTACTTTGGGATGTCTAAGGAATCTCATGGCGACGGATTTGTGATTCTACCACTGGAGTATGTAGGCTCTGGCCTCAAGTGCTATTCAATCAATTGTTGGACTTTGGGTACATTTTATGCATACTAAGATTTGGATTGAAATATCAATATGCATTATTAAAATCTTGCATTCTAAAACTAAACATATTGAGATAAGGCATCATTTCATTAGAGATTGTAATGAGAAAATGTTAATACAAATGGTTAAAATCCATACTGACTTCAATGTTGTTGATATTCTCACTAAAGCTTTTGATGTGGGGTGGTTTCAGTATCTTGTAGTTAATATTGGAATGATAAATCTCTAAATCTCAAATTTGTTTTGTAACAGTTTGTAAAAGTTATGTATTGTTATTGGTTGATCTTAGTATTGCTAGTTTAGTTCTATCCACTGCATGTTCTTTTTGTTTCCACTAACTATTTTGCAGATCAAAGAAGTAAATCACAACCAGTAAGATGCAATGGATTTAAAAGGACACATGGTCTTATTATTGAAAGATAGAGCTACATTCAAGGATGCAAAGTTACAACCATGATATTCAAACTACCAGCAGAATACAACAAAAGACAACTACTAAACACAACCATTAAAAGACTAGAGCTTCATGACAACCACCTCAACCAGCTATGGCTTCTTTGCTATGGCCCATGCTGGCATTCTCTTCTACACTCCTTGTCCACCAATCACATTCCAAACTTTGGGACAAGCAAGTCCCCTCACTTTCTCTCTTATGGGAGGAGATGAGGAAGATGGACCAGCTGGTGGTGGAGGAGTTGTTAGGAGTGCTTGCAAAGGTGGAGCTGGAAGTGGTTCTGGTGGAGGTATCTCAATAAGGGGAGGCACAAGCAATGCTCGGAAGAGGATTCATCAACTTTGTCTTCATATGAAGACACATAGCTTGGCATGGAGCTTAAGTCTGAACTGGATTCCTTAATGATAACTTGTTGTGGTACTGGTTGAATAGTAGAAGGTTCTGTTGGAGCCGGTTTTGTCCTCATGAAGGTGAGGATATTTTCCTTGGTGGAAAGTAGTTGTTCCAACCACCCTCAGAAGATTCAAAAGAATAAATCTCAATGGGGTTACTTGGTGTGTTACTCATGGTGATGATCTTTTGGTTTTGTGAGAGAAATGTTCTTGGGATTGTAAGTGTTATGTGTGGTATGTGAGTGAAGAGTTATTAAATAGAGTTAAGTGAACTCAGTAAGTTAATGTGTGGAAGGTGTGGGTTGTTGAGGAGTAAATGAAGTCTTTGACTTTGGTGGACGGTTAAAATTACTTGGAGTTGACCATTTGACTGGGTGTTTAGCACTTTGTTTAAACACTGCCAGTATATTTCATATAACCACTTCTTATTATTCTAACCACTGCTAACCTTAACAATGTTTCAAGTGTATGGTTTATGTTTGTGATGTGCAGGTATGAAGGAGATATTGTAGCTTATGGAGCTTATGGAGACTTAGGGGTAGATAAAAAATAAAAAAAAAAATGTGTGAATCTTTTGTAATCCTTCATATTAATGCATGATATCACTATTTTTGACTTAGATTTTGCTGCAGAGGTCTTGTCAAAAGCTTGGAGTGTTGGTGAACTATCCACTGCTAGTATATCTCTAACCACTGCTAGTTGTGGCCAATCCACTGCTAGTGCAGTTTTGATTCATGTGGAAACTAGATGGGCTGTTTTGAAACTTTCTGGAGAAACGTATTTAATCCCCAATTCACTGTTGGATCATTTAATTGATCTTTGAACACTTCCACTTGGCGCTAATCACAAACCCTAACCACTCCCAATTGCTTATTTCATAAATCCCACATCCTTTTCACAATGCCGACTGAATACTCCACCACCCACAACCTTGTTGCATATCTCATCAAGAACAATCAGTCAGAAGGCTTTCATGAGATGATTGATTTTATCAAACACACTCTGTGGAAACTAAAAACGTGATGAAGATAGTTTCATGATCGTTTATGAGCCTCTAGGGTTAACAATAACATAGACAATATGCAGCGGAATAATAAGAACATTATATGTTATTGACACAAGGTTTTTCTTTAATAACACTTCAAGCCTCAAATATTATTTGATCAGAATAATACGGTTACACTTAAATTGTAACATGGATCAAAGATCCTTGAGGCTAAACTAAACAAACTCTAACCCTAGACGTTTATAAGAACACGTCTAGGTTACACACACACACCTTTAATGACTACATTATGGAAGACTTGTATTAAAAACCTACACCCCATGTCCTCTTTATATACTAGAGGATTAGGGTTTACAAAATACTACGAAGGACTAATAAATAAATCTTCTATTTCAAGCAAGTCCCTCCATCTTTTTGTAGGTTTCATCTTTGTCACTTTAAGTCCCTTTGTTTCATTCTTCTATTTACTTTGTCTCATCAAATCAAGAATCCCAACACACTCCTATTCATTATGCTTTAATAGTAGAACCCATCATTCTAAAAACTTATGTTCATCAATTTTGGTGGAATTTTGAAATACAGGAGAGAGATGGCGCAGAGGTTTTTAGAACTATGGTTGATGAGAAAGAGATTTTAGTTACTGAGGAGGTAATTAGAGATGTGTTGAAACTGGAGGATGCTGAAGGGGTTATGAATTTGTCTAATGAGGAGATTTTTGATGGACTGGAGCGAATGGGTTATGAGAAAAGAGGAGATAGGATTAAATTTCATAAAGGTATGTATTCCCTTAGTGGAAGTTTTTGATACACACTTTGCTTATGTGTGTAAGAAATAAGACCACAAGTTTTGATGAATTTCCCTCGAAAATAGCAACTGCTATAATCTGTTTATCACAAGGGAGGATTTTTAATTGGTCTAGGATGATCTTTGATGGTTTCATGAAGAACCTAAGAGAAAAGGGAAAGTATTTCTTATATCCTAGGTTTGTACAATTAATTGTGGATAGTAAGATCACTGAACCCATTCCTCATCAAAGGGAGTATAAGGTACTTCATATGTTACCTAAGGTTTTTGCACACATGAGGAAACAAAACCCAAATTTCTCAGGAACTCTTACACCCATATTCCCTTCATATGCTTACCTTGCCTGATATTTCTGGGAATGAAGAGGTACCTGATTCACAACCTACCCAATCCACTGATTCTGCAACCCCTGCTACAACATTTGGACCGACTGCTATCATACCTGAACCCACTGCTGATCCCTTAACTTCAACTTCTGAACCACATAGGATTTTGTTTACTAGGAGGAGGAGGAAGGGCACCAAGCTACCTCAGGCTGGTGTTAGTGGTGTAGTACATGAGGCTGTCACAAGAGGTGAAGGTGACATGAGTGGAAGGGATTTCACTAATGTTTCGGGCCTAGGTGCTGAACAGGAGAGTGAAAACATCAGTAAGACCCAACCATTGGCAACTCTTAATGTGGAGAGTTCTCTTGAGCTCAACATAGGTGGAGGAATCCCTAGCCAATTGGCTTACTTAGGGTGCATGGATGATCAGACTAGGCCTGATGCCATGTTTTCAACACCCCATGATTCACCTCTCGGAGCAGGTTACACAGCTCGAAGTGATGAGGGTAGTTTGGGACAAAATATTGAATTGACGGGTACTGATAATATACAAAATGACTTTTCCAAGGATCCACCTCTCGGACAAGGTTACACAGGTCGAAGTGGTGAGGATATTATTGAACAATTGAATGAATTGACGGCTAAATGTACCAAAATGGAGAATACAATCACTGGTCTTCAGGAACTTGCAGTGTTTCAGGGTAGACAGATCAGAAGATTGAAGCACATGGTGTCTGTCTTGGAAAGAATAAGAAGGCCAGGGATTGCTGCTTATAGGAAAGCCAAGAGAGTGCAAAAGAAGGATAGCTCCTCAATTGATCACAGTTTGGAGGATGCATCCAAATAGGGGAGGAGTAAGTGCAAGGATTCAAGGGAGGATGTACATTTGGATGATGGTTTGGATTTGGATAGTGGAAATACTAATGGTGATTATATGGTGACTGATAAGGATGGAAATGAAGCAGTTTTGAAACATTGAAGGCTGTAGTAAAAGACAAAGAGAAAGAAGTGGTGTAGGCAACAACCACTGCTGGTGTTGCTGAATCCACTGCTAGTACAATTGAAACAACTCCTACAACCACTTCTGCAACCTCTGAGGTAATTTTCACAACTGTTACTTCAGATACACCTATAGCTATTACAACCACTGCTACCATAGTCACAACCACTGTCACACCACCACCCAAGTCTAAAGAAGTTGAGAAGGAGGCTGCTGGTACCCTGATTAACTTATGTAAAACCTCATCAAATCCTGAACTTACTATTGCATCTGTTCTTATTTTTCTTAAACCTACTGGACCCAAACCTTTGGCTAAAAGTTTGAAAATTGGTGAGCCTGTAAAGACTAAAGTGGTTCAACCAGATATTGGAAAAGGAAAAGGTATTGCTGAGCCTGTTTTAATGTTTAAGAATAAGCAAGAGCAGATTGCATATGATGATGAGCTTTTTAAAAAGGTACAAGAAGAGTTAGATGCTGAAGCTCTAGCAGCCAGAGATATGCAAAAGAAAGAAGAAGAGGAAGCTACTCAGAAATTGATTGAAGAATGGAATATGGAGCAACCTTTACTTCAAGCCTCTGAAATGATAAGGACTGAGTATAGTACTACTCTTGAATGGGCACAATTAGACATAGCTACAAGGTCCAAGGTGTTGGCTGAAAAGGCAAGAAAGATAAGACAAGAGAAAACTCAAGCTAAAAGGAAGAAACCTCCTACTAAAAGTGAAATGAGAAATCAAATAATGAAGGTTATCAGGCACATGGACATGCATATTGGTGTTAATTTGAGAAAGTGTTCATATGAGCAGGTTGAGGAGATTTATCAAGCTTGCAAAAGAATATGTGATGATTTCCTTCCAATGAATTCTGAGAAAGAAGAAGAGTGGATTAAGAACAGACAAAAGAGAAAAGCTGATATTCAGGAGGAGTCTAGTTCTAAAAGCAGAAGTTAGATGAAGAGATGAAGAAGGAAGAGAGAATAAATTTGTATCTTATGGTGTCTGATCAACCTGAACCTATCAATCCTACTCAAGTAAGAGCTATACATCTTATTGAAGATTGGCAGATAATTACAGCTAATGATAGAGCGATGATTGAAATTACAAGAGCTGATGGATGGGAAAGCACATACTTTAATTTTGGATGTTTGTTGTTTAGAATGAATAGAGTTGATCTGGAACAACTGTGGAAGGTAATGGAGTTTAGGTATGGAAAGTTTGGGCCAACTGGAGCATTAGCAAAATTTGTGTGGACTTCTATAAAGAACTTGTGCCAGCCAAATCTAGATGATGAATTTTGGGAAGACTATAAGGTGGTTGACTGGATGCGGTATCAACCTTGCAGAGTACATGTTGTGCAGACTACAAAAGAGAAGTTCTTCATGTTTATAGATAAAGACTATCCACTGAGTAAGAATGTAGCTAGGAAAATGTTGGAATCCAAAATTGATCCACAGGGAACTAAGCCAATAAATCCTATGATTGATCAACTGTTTTTGAAGATTGAGAAAATTGCAGATCTACAAGGACCTTTAGCAATAAAGGCCAAGCCTCAAGGAAGATTGAAAAGGAAGGATGACAGTTCAAAAGCTGTGGATTACACTTCTGAGTCAGAGACTGAAGAGGAGATTGAAGTACATAAGAAAAGATTGTTGGTTCTTACAAAATTGTCTTCATTAAAGGAGCCAGAGGTTAGTTGTACATCACCTCTTACAGGTTGTTAGGTCACTAGTTTTACAAACACAAGTAATATAGAAAGAGATAAGGCGATTGAACAAGCAAACCAAACACACACACACAATATTAAGGACGGTTATGCGTAGGTATGTGAAAGAGAGAATAACTTGAACAACCAACCTTCAAATGAAGGTTTACAAGAGTATTTATAGGAGGAAAGCTAGGGCAACACTCCTAGTTTCCATCCTTTCCTTAATGGACTAAGGCCTAGGCTCATGGGCCTTCTACACAAGCCTAAGGCTAATTACAAACATAAAGACCATAATAAAGCTAACTATTACATATTAATTACTAACACTTGATTATGGTTTAGGAGTGATTCCAACAATCTCCCCCTCAAGTGTTGGTGATGAACGGTAAAGGCGTTGATGTAATAGTAGCTCGACGTCTTCGACATTCTTCTTTCTTGTGAGAAGAATTTCCTCGATTCGAACAATCTCCCAGGTGTAGAGATAGTTTTCCTTGAGCGGTTATGCTTTGACGTCATCATTAACTTTTTCTTAGATTATTGTTCTTTGTGGTGAAAGTGATAGTATGTTGTTGTGCATCAAGTGCGCCTCAGTGCCGCTTCGCTTCTCCAAAGGTCTCCACGTCATTCTTCAACATGCTCACACGCTCTTTGACGTTGGAATTCAATCTTGATGAAGTTCTTTAAGTCTTTAACTTTGTAGATTCTTTGGTTTGACAAAGAATCATTCGATCGCTGTGTTGCATCCGAATAGAACTTCCATTAGTGATGATGTTGGCGTGAGCATGAGAAGAATCGCACGATCATCCCGCTCCGAGCTTCCATAAGAAGAAAACATTTCAAGCGGTTAGTAATAAGCGGATTCCAGACTTACGTGTTTGAACTTGAGAGAGTTAACAAAGATAGTGTGAAAACCCAACTCTAATTCTTACAAAGGCCGCTCTCGAACTGGAGTCCCACAAGTGAGATAAAGCGATGTACCAAGTACATCTGCGATTCAGATGAGTCGAGGGTACACCAAGCATCACCTCACGATCAGACCGTTTGAGACACACTCCGCGTAATCCACGGGAGTTACCGAAGTGACCGCTTTGTCGTGGTTGTTTGATGTTGACCGGCGAGTTTCCATTCAATCACCGAGGATCATGATGTGAACCTCTCATAAATGTTCTCGATGATTCCTAAGATCCGTGAAGGACTCGATAATGTACCACCGAAATTCTTATTGTTAAGCGTCAAGTGATAAAATGTCAAGTGTACCTAAGAGATCTTTGATGAATCTCCGTGCTCTAGACTCAATAGTGCGTTTTGGTTTTCCCGAGCGGAGACTAGGAGAGGGTCTCCTTCTTCAATACCAACGATCTCTAAGAGAAAGCCAATAGTTTACGTAGGGTTCCCCGTGAGAATGAAACAAGCTTCGGAGAGAAACTTGAGTGGCTAAGAAGGTTTAGTGCATGCGTCATTGGGTCCATGACGACTTTTAATCTTCAATACCGGCCACTAAGTGACAACCAAGAGTATATGAATTGAACCGGTGTCTACCCTAAGTTGAATAATCGGAGGGCTATTTCTTTTCACCCTTTTCTTTACATTTCTTTTGATTCTTCAACTCCTTCTTTCTCCGATTCTCATTTTCTCCTTTTTATAATCATACCTAAGGACTTCTAAGTACTAACTATTTGTGATGTCCTTGGGTAGATCCTCCGACTCTGGCGGATCATAGAACGTTATTCATAACCTTAGTCACCTTATAACTCCATGACTAACCTATGTTGCCATTAAAACCACAGTTGTGAAGAATCTCTCAAAGGGTTTGTAAATGAAAATCATGTTTGAACCACTATGAGAGATATGATTTTGCATAAATACTCCCCTCCACATGTGCTTTAGAGTTTTGACAAATCAGACCGTGTGGGAAGAGCGCGCACTTTGAATTGATCAACTCAAGATAGATAATCCCCATGAGACACGGTTACATTGCATAGTTAAAGAGTTACATTCTCAGCTTTTAGGTGACAACTAGCTCTAATAACTACCTTGAAGGAGTAGTCAAACCTCGAAAGGTTGTCAAACCCGTCAAAGTTCATGTCTACCAAGAGTATCTCGAATGGTACTTTCTACTTGGACAAGTCCTTTGCGAGACACGTTTACATTACTAGCGAACTAGCTTGAAATTATTACCCGTCCAGACAAGTCTTTTCGAGTTACTAACAATTTTAGTACCGCAATTCGTTGGTTAAGTCCGAGTACACAAAGATTCATTTGCATTTTGCACAACATATTTCTTATCACACAATTTTCTCCCCTCAAAATGGCATATCAAATGTTATTTTTGAAAAGTTGACAATAAATATGACCATTTCGAGTGTTGGGAAGATGACCACTATGAACAATTTGTGAACAAAGTTTTAACGCAAATACTCCCCTCAACAAGTGATATAAACGGTTGAGGTTTTGAAAATCATACGGAAGTACTTGTCCTTTGAGCAAAACCTTGAAAAGTGAAAGGTTTGATAGGTTTTACTCAAAAGTAAGAAGCTTTCGCCCTTTTATAAGGATTGTGGCATCAGGCGTACCACGTGGTCCTTTCTTGATAATTACGGGTTGTACAATGTTATGTGTGTACAAGCCATTCGCATATATAATCAAACATCCAAATTTATAATGAAGGAAACAATTCAAGGGGTACCGTGAAGTGCGGTGATGTCGCCAGAGTGCGAGCAGGCGTTGATAGCCGGTGATGTTGATCCCGGTCGACCACCAACAAAGCTTTCCAATGTTCGGCGATCCTTCAAACAACCTTTCATTAATCATCTTGATGATCCTCCTCACATCCCTTCGATCCCGAGAATTCCATCGCTTAGGAGACCCAATCTTGTGACGTATGTCCTTCAACCTATAGGCCAATCCGTCCCTAACCATCTTCAAAGTGTGATCCCCAATTTGTGAAGTTCACTACACGCCATTAAGCAATTTCTTTGAAGTTCATCTGCGTAAACGACGCCAAAAGGTTTCTTGATGAGTGTATATTGTGAGAGCTGGTTGAGGTCGGGAAGATCTAGGCGAGGTGGAGTGAAGTTGACACGGTCCGATAAGATTCAACCGCCAAATGAAGATCTTCTACACGCCTTGATGACTATGCGTCTAATGAAGATGAGCAATGACTTGATGAATTCACGTTGTACTTGGTTGAAAATTGTCTCATGCGACCTTGTACTTTGGCAAGGTACATGTCTTCGATGTCGTTGATAGACAAATTCTCAAAGTCGACCTTCGAGAATGCATAATCCCTTTCATCTTGTCGCTTGACCATGATATTCTTTAGGAAGGTGTAGTCCCACTTAGATGACGTAACAACATGTTTGATGGCAACGATATCCTTAGTAATCGAACACCGCATGTTGAGACTTCAACCTCGACATAGTAGATTCTTCGCGCTCCCGCCAATGATGAATCCGTACATTGCATCTCGATCGTATGCTTCCACTTTGTCGAGAACAAGTGATTAGCACGTTCCTCGATGGCTATGCGATTCGAGTATATAGTCACTGGGAATGGAAGTGTCAATGATGTAGCGTATTTCATTGAACCATCGCCACCGTGTAGAAGAAATTCCGTGTCTTTGTTGAAGAAATATCCGAATGGGATCCTAGGTTCATCCGGTTGGCAAATTGTTGGTAGAGGTTTTGACCACTCGGTGTAGTATGGAGGGTTGTCCGTTTGGTGAAGTCGATGTTTGCTTCGGGTTGAGCCAATCCATGTTGTTAGACATAGCTCGAGCAATGTTTTCAAGGTGATATTCGACCTCGATGGCACTTTCGAGCTATCTTTCCACAGTTGAAAAGCTTCATTCTTGATTCGCCTCAACTCGGATTTCGTCATCTTCTTCACCGAACTTTTCTTGCAAAGTTTTGTATGCTCCAATGTGTTACCGTCACCAAATCGACCTTCTTCGTGGTAGGGAGTGTTGTTAACAAGAGTAGAGAACCATTCAAATTATTCGCTTTATCGTCATCTAGCCAAGATACGACGTCACCGAGGCGCTTCTTCTTCTTCTTTTCAAGGCCTAGATGATGATGTTTGGTTTCGAACTTGTTTGGGAGAGGTGGGTTGTTGTAGGGGCTCAAGGACCTCTTCATCGTCACCACCCATATACTCAAAGTGATCACCGGTTTTCGAGTCGGGGGTGGTAACTCGGAATCGTCCCGAGGTTTATTTGTAGAAGAACGGAGAGGAGACCTTTGTTGAGTAGGAGTCCATTGGAGAGGAGGTAACATAGAAGATGATTCACCGGACTTCTTCCGACGTTTAGCTTTATCATGCTTATCCCGATCCTTGTCTTCATCGCCTTTAGGACGTTTAGACTTTTCTCGCTTCAAATCTACATGCTTCTTTGAGTTGGTAGTCCAAAGAATGCTTGAAACGACTTTCCTTCCTCGAATTAAATGTCCCGGATCGTGTAGACATTTGTGTGACAAGCTTGGCCACCAATTCATTATCCGAGAAAACTACGGATCGATGGATTGATTGTGACGGTTAAAGGTGTGGATCTTATGGTTTGCTTGGCTATCTACATAAGATTCGGATATAGTTGTCTGGTAAACATCTCCTTTGTGACTTTAGAAACGATATCCGAAGGTACTTGTTAGTGTAACCTTGGATCATTTCATTCGGTTCCTCTTGACGATGACTTTTCATGAACTCTGAGCAATTCCCTTTCTTTCGCATCTTGTCATTCTCATCATTTAAATCAGATTTGGTCACAAACCAATTCGGTTTTACAGAGAGCATGTCCTTCTTTCGACTTGTTGGACAACTTTCACAATTCTTTCATGAGTCCGAAATCCAAGATCGAGGTGGTTTCTTCACGATTTGGATGTTGATTTGGTTGATTTCTTTGATGGTGGTGGTGAGGAGTGAGATGAAGAATCGATGAGGAGGAGACATGAGGAGACTCGGGGTCCTTGGGCGGTTCGAAGTTTCCTACGTATGCGTATAGGACTTTCCGAGCGACTTGTCATAATCAACATCTTTATCTTTCTCGGACTTCTCGGTTCGGTTTCTCAAACTCATATTCGATAGTATCCTCCACAAGCTTTTGTTGTTGCACAAGAGTGGTGGCACCGGATCCCTTATCGGGTCGATTAACCGCATCGGATCTCGGTGGAGAGTGGACAAGACCACTTGATCCTCCGGGGCCACCCATTTGGTCTTTTGCAAATTCTTGACTTTTGAAGGTGTCGGCGATTTTAAACTTCTTCCTGTATGATTGATCCAGAGCTCTTCTTCTTCTTTAGAGCTCTCATCATAGGGCACAAGTGCGGAGTCTTCCTTTTCCTTTATCGCCTTGAGGACTTGGAGGTTTTGGCATCAAGGATTGTCATCCTTTGCGCTTTGAGTAGGTAATCTCTTCATTTGTGTCAAGACCTTGAGCTTTCGTCCACAAGCGTTCTTTGCGGTTCGGTGTGGGAATAGGTTCGACTTCCTACGGGAACAATCCTTTTACGAGGAGGATTCCTTTGGGAAGCTTCCTATAACTTTCGTAACTTACAAGACTTCCAAAGACTTCCTCTTCGGTTCTCCGAGTAGGAGTTCCCGAGGTTTTTCATCAAGATGACCAACTTTGCCTTCTTTATCGCTACTAGATACCTTTTATGCGTTTCAAGCTTCTTGAGTTCTTTAGATAGATGGTGATCGGTGTAATGACACCCTGCTTTCTTTGTTGACGATTCCTTGATTCCGACGATAGGGTAGGTTCATCAACATATCGTGATTGTGCGGGTCATTGAGCCTCTGGGAATATCGTGATTGAGCCCAAGTGCTCTTTGGATCAAAAGCTTTGTATATCGACATAGGGAATCTTTGAGCCAAGCTTCTTGTGAAATAGCATCATGTCCTCCCATATCGCTGCTTCGATTTGATGTCCTTCTTATTGATCGAGACCGTAAGATTTGCGGTTCCATGAGCTTTGGATGCTCATAACCACTATCACGACCGAGACCGATTTGGTGATGATGAGGTGAGGGTTCTCCACGGTTGAGGAATGTTCTTAAGCTCCACATGAGAGTGCTTAGTAGCAATTCTCAAGCTTCATCATAGCCAATATCAAGCAAGAATTGTAGAACTGTCTCCTCGGTGGGTGTGGCAAAGAAGTCGGTTGGCTCGATTTCGTGGATGAGAAGAACAACCCAAGTCGCATGAGTGATGGTGACTTGTTTGTGATTAAGAGTCATTGTCACAAGCACTTTGACCTGTGATCCTCTCGCATAGAATTCCGAAATTGTCGAATGTAGATTTCATGCAAGAGCAAAGTGTGAGAGCATGTTCGGTATGGATGATTCCTTAGAATATCCACAAGAATGAGACAAGAAGATTACGAGCATGTGAGGGTTTCAAAGTCAACCCTAAGGTTATTCTTTCCAATCTTTCTCGGATAGCCATTTGGGAAGATGTCGAATTGTGAGAACCTCGGTGCATCCACATTCATTTGAGCGACCATGTCGTGATCTCGAAATAACATTAGCCAAAAGAACCAACATATCGAAAGACATAATGTTAGTCAACGAAGGTTTTATTGTCTAGTTATTGAATGTACGGTGATAATGATTGTTACGAGTCCCGAGTCACTTGTTTGTCCAATAGTCCAATGACTTGTGAAATGTTTCGTGAGTTAGTTAACTTTAAGTTTTAAAGTTTATGTTATCACTTATTGTTCACAACATATCAAACGATTAAGTTTATTAGTGACATTATTGGATTCGTGACGTTATGATTAGTTTATTTACAAGTTTGTACACGTAACAATTCATAATGAAGGTCAATCAAGGCTTAGACGTAGATTTGGCAAAGTTAAGCGTGAATGAAATGATATACGGCGTGAGAAAGCTACGCGTGGGATCCTAACTACGCGTGAAATGTTACGCGTGGAAAGGGGACCTTAAGCGTGAGCTTACGCAGAGGCGTATATAAAGACCTTACGCGTAAGGCTTACTCGTGAAGAGTAGACCTTATGCGTAGAGTCATCGTTCGCATATCCTTCACGGGATACGCGTAGTCCCGTTGTAGATCCTTATGCGTAGTAGTTACGCTGTAGGATTTCTCTTCGATAACATCCTACGCTTAAGGTAATCCTTATCGTGAGTAACAAGGACCTTGATTCGAGTTTTACGGTAACAAGCCCGAAAGAAAACATCATAACATCAATTTTGACACTTAACATTCATTCAATTCTGATTTAAACATAGTTACTCATTTAAACTGTTAGGCGTAGAAACACTTACGTGTGAGGTCAAAACCCTAAGGGTTATGAATTACGATAAGAGTTTTAACCATAGGATTAGCACCAATTCAATTCGTAGGTCATTGATGTTATGAGAGTCTAATAACGGAGTTATAACATCTAAATCGTGGTGAATCAAAAATACCCAAACTCAAGAACTTTAAACCCTAACATCCAATTTTAATCAATGAGAGTTTCGGCTGGTTATAGAGCACGAAAGCTTTAATTCAACATGATATAAACATAACACAACAATCTTTTGACCAAGAACCTTCACATTTGAAAATACCCAAACCACGCATAAACCCTAATTTCTTAAAATCATTCAATTCGTGATTCGGGCGAGTTTTGATGATTAAAACGATATCATTGATGTATTAGAAACGTTTGACACAATCCTTTTAACCATAAACACACAATCTTGATCATGTGAACATACACATACGCGTAGTCCACATAAACAAGATTATACAACGCTTTAGCCGTTGGATTTTTGAAAATTCAAAACCATTGCTTAAAACATGTTGTAAACACAAAATCACTTACAAAATGATGATCTAAAGCACGGATTTCTTGAACAATTCTACGCGTGAGGATTAGTTAGGCTAGGAGTATTAAATGTGAAGTGAAATGTTAGGTGGAGAGGTGTTTTATTAAAATATCTTTAACATTTTGATGCTTTGGTCCCTCCACCTTTTCCTTTTTCAAACAAAGCCATTTAACTTCCATTTTGGTTACGAAACAAAGATTTTAAGAAAGAAACTTGACGACACTCCCCTCGACTTAAGAAATAATGAAAGGTTATAAATTTTAGTCCGAGGAGTGTCATTTAACCGAAAAGTTTACCACCATTTGATAAAAGAAACAACCGGATAATATAACATGCAAGTACACGATGTTTTGAAAGTTAAGTGATGATTTTCTCCCCTCAACACTTTATCGTAAAAATACTAAATTTTGAAAGATTATAGTGTTGATGGAAGAAATGTACTTGCCATGTTTAGAGAAAAATAGATAGAAGAATATTTTTGTTGTTTTATCGTGTTTTATATTTTTGTATTTTGTTTTTGAAAATTATTTACAAAAGATGTTTTGGTGTTTGATGTGTTTTAAGACTGCTTTAAGAGGTCATCCAATTCCTCTTGAGTCAAACACCTCATACCAATCCGGTGGACCAACTCATTAAACCTAGCGGGAGGCAAGGCTTTGGTGAGTAGATCTCGCCAATTGGTATTCAAGACCACAAAGTATAATTCAACGGTACCACTCCACGTGGTCCTTGATGAAATGATAGCGAAGATCGAGATCGCAATGGCACTCCGATTGTCGCAAAGACATCGGGATTCTCGCCAAATACGTGACCATAGTCTTTGAGTTGTGTTCTCATCCGGATGACTTGAGCACAACACGCGGACATGGCTACATATTCTCGCTTCGTTGATGACAATGATGTACAATCCTCGCTTCTTCGATTGCCAAGACACCGCTTTATCACCAAGAAATTGTAGAGCTCTCAAGTACTTTTCCTTGAGTCTAAGCATCCTGCGTGGTCGGTCATTCTAAAAGCGATTAGTTCAAAACCGAATCCTTCGGATACCGATCCCCAAGTTAATGGTTCCCTTGATGTATCGGAGGATTCTTTTAGCCTCGTAGAGGTGGGTTTCAGTTGGTCGCGATCGATAACGGGAGCATAGATAAACGGCAAAGACAATATCAGTCCTGCTAGTCGTTAGATACATGAGACCCAATAATACTTGGTATTTGGTAGGGTCCACTAATTTTCCATGTAAATCGATCTAGCTTGGTATGAGTTATTGGTGTGGCATAAGTATCACGTGTTTTCATTCCAAATTTGTTTAACAATTCAAGGGCATATTTGGATGACTCAAGAAAATACCACGGGTGATTGATGAACTTGTAATCCTAGAAAGAACGTAAGTTCACCCATCATGGACATTTCAAAATTTTTCTTCATTAGTTTTGCAAAAGCGATTGAAAACTTTTATGTGTAGACCCAAAATGATGTCATCCACGTAAATTTGAACAATTAAGATATGTGCCCGTGATATTGTATAAAAGAGTTGGGTCAACCGAACCTTTGGTGAAATTATTAGCAATGAGGAAAGATGATAGCTTATCGTACCATGCCCGAGGGCTTGTTTGAGACCATAAAGAGCTTTGTTCGGTTTGTAGACATGGTTCGGGCACTCGATCAACGAATCCTTCGGTTGGCTAACATAAACCGCTTTTCGGTTGTCCGTTGAGAAACGCAGTTTGACATCCATTTGAAAGACCGTCATATTCATATGAGCCATGAACGCGAGAAATATCCGAACGACCTCAAGACGAGCAACCGGAGCAAAAGATTCTTCAAAGTCGATCCTCTTCCCGACGATAACCCTTAGCAACTAGCCGTGACTTGTTGCGGATTACATTTCCTTCAAAGATCCAATTTGTTTTCCAAATCCATTTGAGACCAATGACGAGACCCTGTTGGTCTTTCAACCGCCCCATACTTCAAGACGCTTGAATTGGTTGAGTTCTTCTTGCATGGATTGAATCCAGCTTGTCTTTTGTCATTGCGTGTTTAATGTTTTAGGCTCAGTTAGCGAGACGGTGAGTGCATAAATGCAATGTTCACCATCTGTGCGAAGACGTTGTCTTGTAACGATCGGTTGATTTGGGTTGCCAATAATATTAGCCGAGGATGGTCTTTTGTCCATCGATGTGTATAGGGTTGATGTTGGTATACATTGTGCGATTTTGAGGATTCAAATGGTTTGTTGAAGATTCCGTGACATCCGTGCAGCATCTCATTAGCAAACGGGTTGAAGAACGATTTGGATCAAAATCTGCGGTGGGGTACTTCATTCGAGAATATCATCACCGGTTCATCATTGTTGGAAGCGGTTTGTTCAACTATTGTGATGGAGTCAATCGGTGTAGGTGCATCTTCAACAAAGAGTTGTTGTAGTAGCGTGTATCGGTATAAGAGTATTATCGGGTTGAGCAATGGAAACAATGGATACACCGAGCACGTTCATCAATATCGCCACCGAATGAGGAGCAAATAACCTTTCCATTTGTTGACGAGTTAGTGGGGCTTTGTTCACCGATGATGGGGTTGAGGAAGTTTAAACGGTTGTGTTCGGGGTTCTAAGTTGTTATACTCGGAAGCCATTTCCGTGAGTTCATCAAAATGAGCATGAATCGCTTTCATCACTGCTTTGTACAACGATTCCGGATCCGGTATCCTTTAGAATTCTCACAATATCCAATAAAGACTCAATGTCGACTTTGGCTTTGAGCTTTCCAAAATCATCACGATCATTATTCGGATAGCAAAGGGATCCAAATACATGAAAGTGTTTGAGATTCGGTTTATGGTTGTGGACAAGCTCAAAAGGTGTTTTGTTGTGGCGTTTGTGATCATAGAACGGTTTTGAGTATAGCATGCGATGATACGACACGCAAATAAGTAACTGAAGTTTAGCATTGATTAACATTGTTCTTGCAGCTTCCACTAACGCTCGGATTCGCTCTTTCAACAACTCCGCTTTGTTCGGTGTCCGTGCAATAGATGTTTGATGTCAATTCCCACTTTCTCATAGAATTCACGAAGGGTTTGGTTAACAAATTCGGTTCCTTTGTCTTACGATTATCCCGACGGTGTTGCGGAGTGAACACAGATTTTCGTGAGAAGGTGGCGATCATTTGTGGAGCTTGGTCTTTGCTTAGAAGAAAGTAGACCCAAGTCCATCGTGAGTAGTCATCAACAATTACTAAGATGTAGCGTTTGCCATTGATCGTTTTGATCTGTTCCGAACCGTCAAGTCTAATCACACAAGCCGGCCACTTGTGAATGGCCGACCGTAACAGACTTAAAACTGCTCAGACACAAATACAATGAAGTCCTGGAGAATATAATGAATTCCCGGGTCGTTAAGTCCCACGGAGACTCAATGGTGTGTAGAACACTTGATCAGACGATAGAATGATCACTAATGATAGTGATCAGAAAGGATTAGGATTGAATATTACACTACTGATAAAGGTTATAAATTAAAGCGACTTAAATACAAATTAAGAAAATTAAAAAGATAAAATATATTAAATAAACGCTATCACTATATTTAAAGTGATGAAAGTTTAAAACCTAAAACGTACGTTTAAATTAAAAACTACGTAACGTACAAAATAAAACGTGAAAATAAAGAAGGAAAATACCTATGTATATAGAAAATACAAGTTTACAATCCTAATTATATAAGAAAATTATTAAAAAAGGAAAATTATTTTTATAACTAATTAATTAATTATTATTAATTAAAAACTATTTATTAAGTATTTAAAATGCACTAAAATATAAGAAAATACAAAATTAACCTAGAAAAATAAAATTATAACTTAGAAAATTCTAAAATATGATAAAACTTATTTTAAAACTGAAAATATATTTTTAGACTTTTATATATTTATTACTAATTTAAAACTATTTAAAACTAATTTAAATTGTGAAAATACCAAATAAAAGGGAAAAAATAAGGAAAAATCTTTTTATGCTTTTATATTTTTCTTAAACTAGGAAAATTGAAAATTATTTTTGGAAACTTTTCTTAATTATTTGTATTTAAAGCTAATTAAAAGTGCTTAAAACTAATTTAAATTAAGAAAAATAGCAAACAAGCTTAGAAAAATATGAAAATTTCAGGAAAATTCTAAAATCTTATTCGGATCTATGAAAAATAAGAAAACATGGGCTTATGTGGGTGAATTGAGGGTCTGTAGTGTAACCGAAATGGGAATAAGCTAAGGTAAATAAGCTAATAAGCACTATCTTGAACCAAACCACTACAGAAGCTATAATATCCTATAACTACTCTAAAGCAACTTATAGCACCTACTCCTAACGCTAATGTCTTGATTACCAAGGATTTGAACTAATCGACACTATAAGCAAAACAAATTTTGGACCCTACTTTAAGCTTACAAAATGCTTATCCAATAAGCTAAGCGAGAACCAACTATGCAGTCCTCAAGACCACCAACCAGAGATACAATATCCAAAATTACAGCTAATAAGGACCTTTAATGAAGAAGTTACAGGCCAAAACAAAAGTGGCAATATAGAACTCAAAACTGCAGATGCAGAACAGTAAACAGGTACCTATGTTTGAGCTTATCTATCAGCTTATCAGAGAAGATTTAGTGAAAAACAGAAATGCAGTCTTAAAGACCACCCAGCAAAGAGCAAATGTGCCAAAAATGGGACCATGACAAACTGAAATAAAACCTGTGCAGCTGCTACAAGTTCTGCACAAAATGGGTTTTCAAACAGTTTTGACTTTTTTTAAAACAATGACTAGGTTGACTTTAATGAGATTCAAGATCAAATGCAGGACTGATATGGATGAAATATGATGAAATGAAACTTTAACAAGCTAGCTTATCCACTTCTACACCTATATCACATATTTCATTAACTGGTTTCAACAGTTGTGAGAACAAGAACAGTTGTAATATGATTTTGACTTAGAGCTCAAATGGGAGTAAAACAAAGACAGAGATGATGCAGATAAGCTATAGTAGGCACAAAGCAACTGATCTAACCCAATATTATAACCTCTAACTCAGTTTAAGCATTAAACCAAACACTACTTTAAAATTCCAAAATGCATTAAAACTACTAAACCTGATGAGATTTTGTCTAGAACTGAAATGAGACTTACTCAAACAACAATCTGAAAACAGAAATTGACCCAACTGATTTGACTCTCAGATTTTACCCGTTTGACTTATGTTGACTCTGAGCCAAAAATGCTTGAAACTGAAATGAGAGCTTATGAAAAGCTTTAACAAGCTTAAACAAGCTTATTTGAACATGAAAAGAGATTATTTGAAGCTTTTGAATGAGACTATAAGATGGAAATTTTCAACAGTGAAATATGAAATTCTGAAACTTGAATGAAACTTGGAATTAGGACTAAACTTGATTACAAATACTGAATTACCTTAAATTCAATACATTAAAACTGAAAAATTACATTTTAAGGTTTAAACTAAGACATTTCTATGAAAACGACATACAAAGACAATTAAAAAACTAACTACTCTTTTCTAGCCTCTCTCTTCTCTTATTTATGCTCCAAGACACCTTCTCTCTACTTTCTGAATAGTTCCCAGCTATGATTGGAGCCATTGGATGGCTTGGGTGCATCTTGGCCTTTTATTTCATTTGGCGGAAAGCGAGATATTAAGCGATGGGGTTGAGTGTGAGGAGGAAGGATGCATTAAATGAAGTTTGGATTGAGGTGTTGGTGGGGGACAAAGGAGGATAAGGAGAGGAGGGGATGACTTTGTCCGGTTTGTTGCAGGCGGTTGGGAGGAGAAGAGAAAAAGCGCGGGAAAGGGGAGAGTGTTTGTTTGATCGGAAGGTTGACGGATATTAGTGCCGGGGTCAAAATCGGTGGGGTCCAAAAGGTTTAATGGCGGTCAAAAGTGGATTTGACAATGGACCAAGGTTTAATAATCATAGGGGCCTTTATGTAAATTCTAAAAACTGAGGGGCCTAAGCTGCCAATTCTGAAAAGTTGCTTCAAGGGTTAAAAGTGACAAGCTTCCATCATACAAGGACCAATCTTGACAATTTCCAATATTCCAAGGACCAAACTTGCCATTTTTCAAACTTGAGGGACCAAAGTTGTAATTTTGCAAATTTTACATTTCAAAGGTTTGTTTTGACAACTTTTGAATCTTGGGGGACTAAAACTGCCATTTTGCAAATTTGATACGTTTTCATCGATTTTGATCTTTTGCATTTAAAACACATAAAACACCGATTTGTGATATTTTTATCATTTTGATGCATTTTGAGTGTTTTCGAGATGTTTTGCGATCTAGATTGTACAAAATGATGAGTATTTAGAGACTCATCAATCCCCACACTAAGATATTGCTAGTCCCTAGCAATGATTTGAAGCTTTAACGGATTTTAAAACTCTTTACCAAAAGCCATCACTCGGAGTAGCCAAATGTTTCGTTCAAGTAAGAACCTTGGTACATCGATAACCAAATGATTTTGAGGAAATCATAAGTCAGAACGGATTTGATTTGTCTTTACCGTAAGCCGCACCTTCGGACTAGCCAACTCTTAGATAAATTATCAATATTATCTTTGGTGAGTGATTACCAATTATGGTTTTTCCACGCCTTTACCACAAGCCATAATCTTGCGGGCTAGCCAACTCTTCACTTTTTAGGATATGGTGAATGAATACCATACAATTTTGGGCAAATTGCAAGTCAGAACGGATTTGATATATCTTTACCAAGAGCCGTTTGCTCTGGATTAGCCAATCCTTTAGTTTATCAAACATGGCGGATGATAACCAAATGAGTAAGTCAAAACACTTACTAAAAAAAATTTTTGGCCAAAACGGGAATTGGGTAGATAATATATGAAATTCGTGAGAATTCCCCACACTTAGAAATGAATATTGCCCTCAATATTCAAAGTACCGTGGTTATGCGAAACAAAGAACGAAAAGGGAAATATTACGGCCATTATTTTAAAAGAGATTTTTTTTTTTTTTTTTTTTTTATTATTTTTTTTAGATATATATATATATATATATATAAACCTGGGGCATCACCCCACACTTAGGTGGTAGAAAGGGTAAGAAGTCGAAATATGGGTGAAAACCCATATGGTGTGTCATCGTTTTTGGTTACCGAGTCGCTAGCTTGACTCGACCCGAATTCATTGGTTCATGGGAAGCAAAGTGGAAGAAACAATCTCCATCGGACTTTCATTCAAGATGTTTGGATAAACATTGAAGCACGCAAAAGTTCCACAATCGATGAGATAAAGAGAGATGCAGATGACCCGGCTCACGGATGGTACATGAAAATGCCGGGTCAAAGATAATGTCTTCACTCCAGAAGGATTTAAGACATGGAGAAGTCACACCGTATGTGAAGAAAAGAAGGATAATCATGATGATGATCATGACTAACTCCTCATTATCGGAAGGAGAATTCATGATTTTGGATCATGAATCTCATCGATGAGGATAGAATCATCATCACATGATGGAAGAGATAAGATAGAATACGAGAGGGGGACAAGTGGTGTGCTCGAGAGCTAGCAATTTCCACCACTTCCGTGATGGTCTCTGATCGGCCTCGGACATTTCATCGAAAAGAGGATTTACTTTCCCAAAAGTATAGTCATTATCAAATTCAAAAGAGGATTTGAGAAAATCCGGAAGTAACCTCGAAATGTCGAGAGAATCACAAAAGGCAAATCACAATCACTATCGGATATATCCTCGACTCACTTAGGATTGGGACAAGATCCTCAACACTAGATGATTCCGTTTCGAAATAGTCTTGAGATGATCATCCTCCATTATGAGAGAGTCTTTGGAAGCAATAATAGGTAAGATAGGTGTGATAGCAATAGAGGCGGGGAGTTGAGAAATAAGATCGTTCAATTGAGTAACACTCTCCTCGTCGTAATCATAGTATTCCTTCATTTGAATACTATCCTCATCATCATCGCATCATCATCTCGATTCTTATATTCATCTCAAGCTTACACACCATTCTTTTCATTTGCGTTTCTTTCGAATGCGTATTTCTTGAGAACTTTGAGGAAGATTACACTCCTCGTAATCATTGAAATGATGTGAAGGCTCGGAAGTCGATGACTGATGGAATATCGTGGGGTTGGAAATTGTCAAACCGGAGAATTGGAATTTTGAAAATTTTGATTCATCGGTGACATTCAAAAGTCTCATGAGGACCCCGCATTCTCACAACAGAGATAATTGGGAAAATAACTTTCACCAAAGTTCGATTGTAACACGGTTCGGCTCATAGACAAGCGGGACCCGTGGTGGACAATCAAAACCGTAATGAGAATCATTCCACAAAACTCGCATGAGTAGGATTCGTATTGACAATGTGGAGGTAGGTAGGAAAAATAGGGTGTTTCATTATTTGAAATGGGATCGGGATTACCGACAAACTTGTCTCCAAACCCACATTGGTACATCACGACAATTTCCACCATTAAATGGACCTCCACACTGGAACATGTCAAATACCATGACATAAAGAATTAAACGGATAAGAGGGATAAGGGATGGAGAATTAAACAGGTTTGAGGATAAAGAAATGTAGAATTAAACAGATTAGAGGGTAAGGGAAATGTAGAATCAAAAGATGCGAGAGGGTAAAGATGGATATTTTTGGAATTTTTGAAAAACATGCTATAAAAACAAAGAAGGAAAATATTTTTGGATTTTCTGATAACTTTACAAAAAAAAACTTTTTACAAAAGATGGTATATGTGCAAGAATGGGTCTAAAAATGGCTAAACACACGCTAAAGATGGTATATGTTTAGCTGATGATGGGGGTTGAGGGAAGTTTAAACGGTTGTGTTCGGGGTTCTAAGTTGTTATACTCAGAAGCCATTTCCGTGAGTTCATCAAAATGAGCATGAATCGTTTTCATCACCTGTTTTGTACAACGATTCCAGATCCGGTATCCTTTAGAATTCTCACAATATCCAATAAAGACTCCAATGTCAGCTTTGGCTTTGAGCTTTCCAAAATCATCACGATCATTATTCGGATAGCAAAGGGATCCAAATACATGAAAGTGTTTGAGATTCGGTTTATGGTTGTGGACAAGCTCAAAAGGTGTTTTGTTGTGGCGTTTGTGATCATAGAACGGTTTTGAGTATAGCATGCGATGAATCTGACCGCAAATAAGTAACTGGAAGTTTAGCATTGATTAACATTGTTCTTGCAGCTTCCACTAACGTTCGGATTCGTCTTTCAACAACTCCGCTTTGTTCGGTGTCCGTGCAATAGATGTTTGATCTTTGAATTCCCACTTTCTCATAGAATTCACGAAGGGTTTGGTTAACAAATTCGGTTCCTTTATGCATTACGATTATCCCGACGGTGTTGCGGAGTCGAACCAGTATTTTAAATGAAAGGTGGCGATCATTTGTGGAGCTTGGTCTTTGCTTAGAAGAAAGTAGACCCAAGTCCATCGTGAGTAGTCATCAACAATTACTAAGATGTAGCGTTTGCCATTGATCGTTTGATCTGTTCCGAACCGTCAAGTCTAATCACACAAGCCACCACTTGTGAATGGCCGACCGTAATGCACTTAAAGCCGCTTCGACACAAATACAATGAAGTCCTCGAGAATATAATGAATTCCGGTCGTTAAGTCCCACGGAGACTCAATGGTGTGTAGAACACTTGATCGACGATAGAATGATCACTAATGATAGTGATCGAAAAGGATTAGGATTGAATATTACACTCATGATAAAGGTTATAAATTAAAGCGACTTAAATACAAATTAAGAAAATTAAAAGATAAAATATATTAAATAAACGCTATCACTATATTTAAAGTGATGAAAGTTTAAAACCTAAAACGACGTTTAAATTAAAAACTACGTAACGTCTAAAATAAAACGTGAAAATAAAGAAGGAAAATACCTATGTATATAGAAAATACATTTTACAATCCTAATTATATAAGAAAATTATTAAAAAGGAAAATTATTTTTATAACTAATTAATTAATTATTATTAATTAAAACTATTTATTAAGTATTTAAAATGCACTAAAATATAAGAAAATACAAAATTAACCTAGAAAAATAAAATTATAACTTAGAAAATTCTAAAATATGATAAAACTTATTTTAAAACTGAAAATATATTTTTTAGACTTTTTATATATTTATTACTAATTTAAAACTATTTAAAACTAATTTAAATTGTGAAAAATACCAAATAAAAGGGAAAAAATAAGGAAAAATCTTTTTTATGCTTTTTATATTTTTCTTAAACTAGGAAAATTGAAAAATTATTTTTTGGAAACTTTTCTTAATTATTTGTATTTAAAGCTAATTAAAAGTGCTTAAAAACTAATTTAAATTAAGAAAAATAGCAAACAAGCTTAGAAAAATATGAAAATTTCAGGAAAATTCTAAAATCTTATTCTGGATCTATGAAAAATAAGAAAACATGGGCTTATGTGGGTGAATTGAGGGCTGTAGTGTAACTGAAATGGGATTAAGCTAAGGTAAATAAGCTAATAAGCACTATCTTGAACCAAACCACTACAGAAGCTATAATATCCTATAACTACTCTAAAGCAACTTATAGCACCTACTCCTAACTGCTAATGTACTGATTACCAAGGATTTGAACTAACTGACACTATAAGCAAAAACAGATTTTGGACCCTACTTTAAGCTACAGCAAATGCTTATCCAATAAGCTAAACTGAGAACCAACTATGCAGTCCTCAAGACCACCAACCGTAGATACAATATCCAAAATTACACTAATAAGGACCTTTAATGAAGAAGTTACTGAGCCAAAACAAAAGTGGCAATATAGAACTCAAACTGCAGATGCGAGCGAAATGTACCTATGTTTGAGCTTATCTATCAGCTTATCAGAGAAGCTTTAGTGAAAAACAGAAATGCAGTCTTAAAGACCACCCAGCAAAGAGCAAATGTGCCAAAAATGGGACCATGACAAACTAAAATAAAACACATGCGGCAATTTGCTACAAGTTCTGCACAAAATGGGTTTTCAAACAGTTTGACTTTTTAAAACAATGACTAGGTTGACTTCAATGAGATTCAAGATCAAATGCGGGATCGATATGGATGAAATATGATGAAATGAAACTTTAACAAGCTAGCTTATCCACTTCTACACCTATATCACGATTTCATTAACGGTTTCAACAGCCAGTGAGAACAAGAACAGTTGTAATATGATTTTGACTTAGAGCTCAAATGGGAGTAAAACAAAGATGTAGATGATGCGATAAGCTATAGTAGGCACAAAGCAACCGATCTAACCCAATATTATAACCTCTAACTCGCTTTAAGCATTAAACCAAACACTACTTTAAAATTCCAAATGCATTAAAACTACTAAACTGATGAGATTTTGTCTAGAATCGAAATGAGACTTACTCAAACAACAATCTGAAAACAGAAATTGAACCCAACTGATTTGACTCTCAGATTTTACCCGTTTGACTTATGTTGACTCTGAGCCAAAAATGCTTGAAACTGAAATGAGAGCTTATGAAAAGCTTTAACAAGCTTATTTGAACATGAAAAGAGATTATTTGAAGCTTTTGAATGAGACTATAAGATGGAAATTTTCAACAGTGAAATATGAAATTCTGAAACTTGAATGAAACTTGGAATTAGGACTAAACTTGATTACAAATACTGAATTACCTTAAATTCAATACATTAAACCGAAAATTACATTTTAAGGTTTAAACTAAGACATTTCTATGAAAACGACATACAAAGACAATTAAAAACTAACTACTCTTTTCTAGCCTCTCTCTCTTATTTATGCTCCAAGACACCTTCTCTACTTTCTCGAATAGTTCCGGCTATGATTGGAGCCATTGGATGGCTTGGGTGCATCTTGGCCTTTTATTTCATTTTGGCGGAAATGAGATATTAGCGGTGGGGTTGAGTGTGAGGAGGAAGGATGCATTAAATGAAGTTTGGATTGAGGTGTTGGTGGGGGACAAAGGAGGATAAGGAGAGGAGGGGATGACTTTGTGCGGTTTGTTGCGAGGCGCTGGGAGGAGAAGAAAAGGCGCGGGAAAGGGGAGAGTGTTTGTTTGATGGAAGGTTGACGAGATATTAGTGCCGTGGGGTCAAAATCAGTGCGGGGGTCCAAAAGGTTTAATGGCGGTCAAAAAGGATTTGACAAGGACCAAGGTTTAATAATCATAGGGGCCTTTATGTAAATTTCGAAACCGAGGGCCTAAGTGCCAATTCAAAAGTTGCTTCAAGGGTTAAAAGTGACAAGCTTCCATCATACAAGGACCAATCTTGACAATTTCCAATATTCAAGGACCAAACTTGCCATTTTCAAACTTGAGGACCAAAGTTGTAATTTTGCAAATTTTACATTTCAAAGGTTTGTTTTGACAACTTTTGAATCTTGGGGACTAAACCGCCATTTTGCAAATTTGATCGCTTTCATCGATTTTGATCTTTTGCATTTAAAACACATAAAACACCGATTTGTGATATTTTTATCATTTTGATGCATTTTGAGTGTTTTAAGATGTTTTTGATCCTAGATTGTACAAAATGATGAGTATTTAGAGACTCATCACGCTTTGCACGCCGCATCGGGCCACACAAATCCATGTGAAGAAGATGAAGCACATCTTTGAGAGCTGTGTTCCACCTTTGAAGGAAAATGAGCACGAGTGCTTTTCTCTTGTTCACAGTCGAGCAAAGGTGATCTTTTGAATACCGAATCGTGGGAGACCTTCAACTAGTTTGTGTCGAGCAAGGTTGGTGATGGTTTGAAAGTTTATATGTGAGAGACGAGCGGTGCCATAGCCGTGATTTTGTTGATGTTGCCTTTGAAAGTAAGGATGGGAGATGAAGCAACCATGTCTTGCATAGAGATAGTGTAGAGACTAGAATTACAGAGCGGACATAAGGTCATTTCCTTGTAGATCACGAATGAAACAAGTTTTCTCCGAAAGCAACCTCCAAATCACCATCACAAACCGACCCATCGAAAACAGATTGTGATCGAGGCCTTCCACATAGTAAACCCTATCGATTTCGATGTTCCCATTGACATATTCTCCGTAGCCCATAATAGTCTGCGAAGTGATCATTCCCAAACCGACAAAGCCAATGAACTTTGCAATAAAGTTTGATAACAGCTTAAGGTTGCTCGTCATGTGTCGGGGAACATCTCGCTATCAACAATTAGAGAATGATCAGATCACCGCATTACACACGATCGACACGGATGGAATAGAGTAGATGTGGAACCCAAATGTTAGAGGGTTTCAAGGTGTATATGAGACATGCACACATTAATGATTTTAGGCATCCATTTAAATCCTAGTGTGTTATATATCCATTTCTGACATCTATAACTACTCTTTGCTTTAGTCTTAGTGAATGCACTAGGTGGTACTACATTCTTAGGTGGAGCTACATGGACAACAATGTTTGCCGTAGAATCTAAAGAAGGCGGTCTACCAAGCACTGACTTAGAAGAACTAGTGGGCTTAGAAGTATTCCGATTCTTAGGATTCCGTAAACGAGAGATTATAGCTTTAGCAACACATTTATCATGACAATCAGAATTCATACTTTTACGACAAATAACACAAGGTGCATCGGATCAATATCAAAAGTGCTTAAGGTTTAGCATTCGCTGCATCCCTATTTCTATTACATTTGCCGACGCAACATCTATAGTGGAAGCAACGTGAGTCTTATTCATAGTCCTAGGGTGTTCTTCACTTTAGCATTCCTTATTGATCTTTCTTAGGTCGCAACTTCCTATTCTTCGATTGAGTGCTCCTAGGCTCGTGAAGTGCGGACGCTTGGAAAAGACGCAACTAGTCCTGCTTTCAAAGAGAATGAAGCACGTTAGCAACTTGTGATTTGGCGATAGAGATTCTAGGTTCTCGATTACTAAGTGTTACTTGTGCTAATCTCTTAATGATGGTTGGCGGAAGTTGTTCATACTTTCCTAACATTTCTCTTAGCTTAGAGATAGTGTGAATCAAATCTTGATTTTCGCATCGAATATTACCAAAGAAAATTCATGACTTCTCTAGTGTGAGAAAGATAGTGATCAAGTTCGTTTGATGCTTCATGACGAGTCTTATTGAGTAAATCAAATATGACACCATATTCTGTTTAACTTTTACAAGTTCTTGTTCATATTTTGAGATTTGACTTTTCAAAGACACGCTTTGATCATCCAGCTTGCTCAATTTTAGGATCGAAGATTTTGCACTCAACTAAGCGATTTTCTTTTGAAAACTAAGTTGATGATTGTGAATATCTTTTTCACACCAATGAAGACGACGCTTTTGCATTGTAAAGTTTGTTAAGTAATTGTTTATTTTCACTTTTAAAGACTCGATCCAAGCACATTATCGGTATTCTCAACAGCTACCACAGAGTCAACATTATCGCAGAGATATAATCGATGCATGTGGCAAAGAATAGAATAACACAACATTATGGATATCGGCACAAATAACATCTTCCAAGAGTCGATCAACATCTTTTCTCAATAGTTTCTTTTTACGCTTAGTATTAGAAATAGATGTTTCAGGTTTTCTCGAAAACGACCTTCATTACTCCAAGTTCCTTATGAAAATCCTTTTCCCAAGCTAATGCACAACTTTTCAAATTTTTAACGTTAGGTAAAAGATTTTTCCGAAAATGTCTCTTTGTTCTCGCGCCGAGGCGATTGAAAATGATCAATTTTGATTTCGTAACGATATTCTATCTCATGTTGTAAAATTTTGAGGTCACCATGAAAATGTCAAAATATCGAAGAATTTTTCGATTTTCGTGTTTTGAGTTTACTTCATCGATGGAAGGTAAAGGACCATAAGTTTGTGCATAATCCGGTTGGGGATTAACATTAGAAGACTCGTGTGTTTTAATGATAACCCTTGGTGTGTTAGAGGAATCCGTTGGTGTGACGAAAGTGATCGGTTTGAATAATTAAAAGGTTTGTTGTAAACAACAATTTTTAATTTTGATCGACTCTCGTCTCGCATCTAATTCCTCTTGACGATGGTATTCAACAACACTCATAACAAGATCATTAATTTTATATTCTCGCACCGAAAACTTCGTGGATTTGGTTTGAATGTTTTTAGTGAAAGCTTTGGTTTGTAATCGCCTAGATTTGGTCCATATCCTTTTGGATTGGGTTTTAACGTAAACTTTTCAATAGTCATTCGATTCACCATGTTTGTAAACAACAGCTTTAAACTCTTTGATTTTTTTTTGCAAGCGGTAATTTCTTCAAGAAGGTCATCTACCCGATTCGTTGAATGCTTTTTGTATGCGAGAACTGTTTTGACAAGTTAACAACTCACCTTTAGCTTTTTGATTTTCCAAGGTGAGCGTTAATTTGCTTTTTATGTTCATGTTTCGATTGTTCTATTTCGCACAACAAAGCATTCTTCAAGTGGCTAGATCACGATCTGTCTCTAAATATTTTTCATTTTGATGAGATTTAGCAAAGCGGCTTCAAAACCTTTTCACGGTTTTCTTGAGTTTTGAAAAGTTGAGTTGCATTTGTAAGCATTCAAAATCCTTGGTTAACAAAGCATTTTTTCTTTGTAAGTCCTTATTTAATGCATAACATTCCTCCATTTTGATTTGATGGTCTTGAATTAAACGAGCAAAATCGGATGAGGCAGCATTCGACTTGTTCAACGCGAGTCACAACATGATCATTATTTAGATCCTCAAGTACAACCACGAGTCAATTTGATTATCAAAGGAAACCATAAGGTCATCTTGATCGTCAAATGTAACTTCTGTGGTTAACTTGAAAATCGCCGAATGAGATGTAGATGACTCATTTTGAATCCGATCCGTGCGGATTCGAGATATTGGCGGAGATATTAGTTCGAGATATGATGATGGTTTGTTCGGTACCGAGACAAGCCATCGTTGTCATACACTGGGCCTGTTTCACTCATGTGTAACTCTTGCATATTAGCCATCAACATAATAAATTGCATTGGCACGCAAGTCCTCCATATCATCATCTCGAGTCTCAGATCCGCCATAAAGCTCGTTTTTTGTTTGTGAGAGATCCACCACTTCATCCTTAAGAGCCAACGAAGAGCCTCTTTGAAATAAGCCCCCTAGTCCTTGGCTTTGGGCATGCATTAGCCAGTGTCCCTTCTCATTGCGCTTGTAGCATCGAAGACCATTCAACCCATTCTCGAGCATTTCCTGCTCCACCACTTGAGCTCATGGTATTCCTACCTATAGCATTAAACCCTTGACCACCTCCCATTTGACGACCATAACCACGATTCTCGAACTTCAACTCGTCCATTGTTCACAACACCGATTTCGTGTATTGGATGAGGAACGAATACGATTATTGGATTTGTTGGTATAGCGGCTAAAGCATTAGCAATCATAACAAACCCTCGCTGCAATGCTTTCGAACGGATCGGATTCCTCATTAGTTTGACAATGAAGTGCTTGATCATTGTTGTTGTTGTAAGGAACCAATTGATTTTGTTGAGGTTGCGTGATTGATCGTTTTGTGTGACCGAGGTAGTTGGTTGAGTTGCTTGTTGAGTAGGATAACTTTGTTGAGCATATAAGGCAAGTTGTTGATTTTTCGGATGTGTAGGTGGAGCAATTTGAGCACGGAGAATCCTTTCCGATCAACTTCCTTTTCATGAGGCTTCAAGTAATCATACAACAATCCATATGTAGAATGATGCATATTCTTCGCTGACGGAGAAAATGACATACTTCTCCATTCAGACCAAGACTACTCGGCACTTAGTATTCACTGCAATTCTTGGCATGATGATGTTTTGTTTATCCAAATCATTGATGATGTCCGAAAACGATGATGATAGGACTCTAGTGTCTCTCCGTGTTCAATCATGAAGTGTTCATAAGACAAGTAAATTTTGGATTCCAAATCCTCCCGATTGAGTACCGATCCTTCCATAAGAAGACGAATATGATCCCACATTTTCCGTGCGGTCTTTTGAGCATCAACACTACGAAGAATTGGGTTTGGTAATCCTAAGAGGATATATTCCATTGCAAGTTCATCTCGCTTCATAGTGTAGAAGTTCTTGAGGATTCAAGTCCATAATAAGAGCAATGTTCGCTTGTTCGTCTCTTGGTGGAATGGCATTTGGATCTCCGGCACAATGACAAGAGGCATCTCAAATGGACCTTCCAAGATAACCTTCTTTAAGAACTTTCCATGTGGCTTCTTCGGATCACAAACCTAAAGAACCTTATCACCCATTGATCGTAGTTTCTGGAGTGAGCATTGGAGGTCTATCAAGTGATCCACCTCATGAATTGATTGTTGGCTACTTAAAGCTTCACACATCTTTGCAAACCAAGTGGGTTCCTTCATAGTGTTCCTTGATGGATGCTGATTGAAGTCATTTGTGTAGGGTTGAACTTGAAGACTTGGCGGTGGTTGAACCATTTGTGGTGGAGGAATTGCTCCAAGTTGTGGAGTATGTTTTGATTAAATTGTTGTTGATAAATTGCTTGTTGTTGATTCCATTGTTGATGTTGTGGACTTAGTTGTTGTTGTCGTTGAGGATAAGTGTAAGGAAATAGTTAGAGTATGGTGGTTGAGACATGTTGAAAACTTGTGTTGGTAAAATGGATCTTTGTAGTCGAATGAACCTTTGATGAAGAAGTATCCTTAGCGTAGAAATCACAATAGCCAAGTAGCACTTATGCGTAAAACACCAAAGTTACGCGTAACAATTAGAAGTTACGCGTAGAATTTAGCTTACGCTTTGTAAGGAAAAGACGCTAAAGTTATGCGTAGACAAAAGTTAGGCGTGAAAGTTAGGCGTAGATTATCTTATGCGTAAGACTAGGCTTAGGCGTGAGAAAATCTTATGCGTGATTTCTACGCCGTAAGCTTATGCTTATGCGTAATTTTAGGGTTTTATCCTGTGATCTTTACACTTCACAAAGGCAAAAATATCCAAAGTCGACGTATTTTCGGGCTTATCCAAGCAAGAAAACACGAGTACACCACAAAACGAAGATCAAACCAAGGAAATACTTACGCGTAGTTTTAGGGTTTCACTACGCCGTAGGTCTACTCAGAATTTGATATTGCTCAAAGATGTTTCTAAACCAGTTTTGTGTGATGAAATAGCTTCAAGATCACCAAAGAACACAAGGATGTGAAATTTGATGAACCAAACCTTCTAAAAGCAGCTACCGTAGAACTACACCCACGAATAAAAACGAGTTCAAAAACAATGATTCACGATAAAGTTCCAAACTTTTGCGAAAAAAACGTTAGTTTAACACCTTATAACATTGAAAGTACAAGAATCTTGGATTAAAAAGTGGAAAAATGCTTTTAAGCTAACCAAAGAAATGGACCGTCGTTGTCGTGAGACCAAAACTCACTTCAAACAATACGTTCACCCAACTAGTAGGCGATTGATACCATTTGTTAGGTCACTAGTTTTACAAACACAAGTAATATAGAAAGAGATAAGGCGATTGAACAAGCAAACCAAACACACACACACAATATTATGGATGGTTATGCGTAGGTATGTGAAAGAGAGAATAACTTGAACAACCAACCTTCAAATGAAGGTTTACAAGAGTATTTATAGGAGGAAAGCTAGGGCAACACTCCTAGTTTCCATCCTTTCCTTAATGGACTAAGGCCTAGGCTCATGGGCCTTCACAAACCTAAGGCTAATTACAAACATAAAGACCATAATAAAGCTAACTATTACATATTAATTACTAACACTTGATTATGGTTTAGAGTGATTCCAACACATGTCATCATCAAATTATCTCATATACTTTTGAGTTTAATGAAAGTAGAGGATGTTGGAAATTTGAGAGAACCAATGGTGAGAGTTATGGTTTTGTTAAGTTTTCACAAATGCTTTACTACATGGAAAGAGATGATTTGATGACCATCGAAGTTATACAAGAACAAATTTGGAGATGTGGCACCGATGATTATTATGAGAGGATTGTGTATTATAATTTGAAGATCATATTTGAATCCACTCATGATGAACCGTAATGGAAAGGACTCTTCAATGGCGATGTTACAAGTTGGTATTTATATCGCCTTATGAAGCTCATGTATTAACTGTTTCGAAATGTTATTCATATGTGTGTAGAAAGTGATTATCCTAAATTGAATAATAATCCGAAGTTATTACTCGATGTTACGACCTCGTGGATTAAAATGCAGAAACCCTTTGATTATCAAGCTTACAGTTCTTTGAGAAAGTTTAAGAAGTTCTTGCATTCGATAAGTGTTTGGATACATCCTCCAAGTGCGGTCAGATGGGATTTAAAAGAAACTTTATGATTTTGGTTGTAAATATCAAGTTTAGGGAGGATTGTTGGGTTTTAGGTTCCTATGAAAGGAATTATTCTAAGTATGGAACGACGGCCGACTTAATGGAAACCACGGCTAGAAGAAAGGAATCCATCGCTATATTACACCACGGCTAGTAGTATCATGTAACCACGCTAATGTAATATAATCACCGCTAGTTATATATATCGGTTTAATGTTTTGTATTAGATAAATATGGAAAAGATATTTATCTTGTAGGTTACGTATTGTATATTGTAAAGGACTCCTTAGCCTATAAAAGGAGGTCCTAGGTTAGAGTTAGATATACGTGTTTTGATATATCTAAAGTCGATACACTTCAAGGTTGTAAAACCCTAATACTATTCGTAGTATTCATATTAATAATATTGAGGTGTTTAGTGATTATTCTCATTATTCTTCTTAAGGTTAAACATTAAATTCCGCGTAGTGTTTAACAGGTTTGTTTATATTAAGTCGACTTCTATATTAGATCGTTTGCTCAACTGAGATCAACACCTTGGACCTTGTAGCTATGTCTAATTGTGCCCATTCAAGAGTAGTTTCAAACAACTTATTTGAGCCTTTAAAAAAAGTTTGTTTTTATAAAAATCCTTATTTTGATCTTATATTCAAGTTGCAAAAAAATAAATCACAAAAAGTGCCTCTTTGGGATTTGAACCACAGCCACCAAAGACACCACACACGACTCTACCGCTTGCCCTTGGGTCTTTTCTCATACTAATATTGCACAATTAATGTTTTAAGTATTAATTCTAAGTTTAGATTATTAACTTAGATTCGTTTTAACCCGCTTATTTCAGTAAGTTGTGTACCCTATTTTTTATTTTCTTTAATTATACTTAGTTTAAAGTATTTATTGTAATTTTCTTAGAATTTTATTAAAATGTCTAGTATTTTTAATTAATTAATTAGTTTAAATTTGTTTTAATTTGTAATAAATAATTTAAAAGTCAAAATAATACCCGGATTTTTCTAAATTTATTTTAGTCGTTTGGAATATAGGAAAATTAATTTTGCACGTGTAGGCCTTAATTTTCAATATTTTTACTTTTAGAGCTCGGTACGTTCCCGGGTTTTCGCGTGTTTTAGTTTTAATGCCCTGGGACGTAGTTTAGCTTCGTTTTAGCATTTCTTATGTTTAGTAGTTGATAATTTAGTTATTTTATTTGTTTACGTGCCTTATTTACCTTTCTGTGCATTTAATTGTAGAAAACGTAATAAAAAACTTAAAATCTTAAACCATTCAAGCATTTTAGTAACAAACCTATAACGTAACCGTCAATTCACCCCTCGTTGAGACACGACCCGGGTAATCACTTACCCGATATCACTTATCATATATTTGTGGGTTTTGCGTGTCGATCTTTTCCTAAAGGGTCGATTCGTCGATTCTCGCATCACGATATTTGGTATAAAACACTACATCAACAAGTACATAAGTACAATTAAAGAATAAAACTAATACGCAACATCAAAAGCGAAATATTTGGTTGAGTGATGATGTGTGGGCGTGTGAGAGAGTGAACCCGACCGTGGTTCAAACACAGTGGGTGTCCTCTTGCCATTTTATTTTATTTTTGCTTTGAGCTTTTGCTTAAGTAAACTTAAAAATAGCTAATCTTAACGACTTTTAACAAAACTAAACTATAAAAACCAACCCAGTTAACAGTTATAAGCGATAAGAAAGCGATTCAATCACGGTTTCAAAGATAAACAAAACCAAACATCACTAAAAGGATCTAATAAACTAAAAATTAAAGGAAACTAGTGTAACCTATAATAAGCTAAGGGATTTTCAAGCAAATTAAATTAATTAACAACATCTAACCTTAAAATAATCAAATAAGCTAAAATCCATTGAAATAGGAACTAAAAGGATTGTTGTTGCATCAACTTAAGAGGGACATAAGGGTACTTTGCGAGGCTTAAATAAGCTATTCAAATAGGCACTAAACACCTAAGGGACCAAAACAGATCATAACTATACTATAGGCTACTATAAGAACCAAAAATCAAGCAAATTCACCTAGGGAATAAGAAGATAAGCAGCTATGAATAAACTATTTTGGACAAAAATATGCAACAGTAGCAGAAAAAAAAGGCATACTAGGGACCTTTGAAACCAAAAATAAGCTATCTAAAGACTTTTATATGACAAATAAAGTGAAAACAGACAAACATGGATGTTCCAACAACAAGAAAAATCAGTTTTAATAAACTTTTGAAACTATTTGAGACCTAAAATAAGCTGATGAACAGATTGACTTGGGGCAAAATAAGGGATTTTGACAGATTTGATTCCACAGTTTAAAACACATCAAAATCTTTGATAAACTGAGAACTTTTGATTAACAAAGCTTTAAAACCACAAATTAAATCTGTAACACCTAAATTACATGAACTTTAAAAATGAGCTAAACCCAAACACCCCTTATGGAGAAAACTTGATTTCCAACTGTGAAACTATAAAAATTATTTTGAAAACTTAAACATAGGTATCAAATGAGCTTTTACAAGCTTGCAACAACTTTCTAACTAGCATTTAAATTAGACAGAATTTGAAGAACATAAAAAAAATACTGCATAAACTTTTAAAACTGAAATTAAAATCTGAACTTGTATTAAACTGAAATTAAAATTTACATTTAAATTAAATGACAATAAAAGTAAAAATGGGACTAGAACATGAATTTCTAGACAACTTGTTACAAGTTTTGACATTCCTATTTATACTAAAACTATAAAAAAAGGTCTTGTACTTCTTGTCATCATGTTGTGTGTTTTCTGTGAGAGAGAGATAAGTATGTTGAGTGTGCTTCTTCCTCAATTCATCTTAGCCATTGAATAAAAGCTTGGCCACCAAGCTGTTCATCTCAACCCTTGATTCCTTGTCTTCTTTTTCTGAGCCAATAGAATAACTAAGGATTGCCAAGGTGGCTTAGGACACATGTGGGTGTGGGGTAAGCTGGGAAACATGGTTATCAGTGTGGTGATGGGAATAGGAGGATGAAGACAGAAGTGAAAATGGCGGGTAAATGTTTCTGGGTTTGGTTTTGATATGGGTTGGTTTAGGGATAAAAGGGTAGGGGTTCAAGGTTGGGGACGAGTTCAAGGGTTAGATTGAAAGGGGTTCAAAAGAGTATATTGAGGGGTTCATAAGGGTAAATGGATTAGGATTATTTTAGTTTAGTTTTAAAAAGAAAGTAAAAGTATTTTTGGTTAAATGTTTTTTTCTTTTCTTTTTTTTCTTTTTTTAAATGGTTTTGATTAAAAAAAAGGTTTTAATAAAAATATGGTTTTTATAAGAAAAATGGTTTTAAATAAAAGAAATGATTTAGGTTTAAAATAGTAATTTTTGGTTTCGTGTTCAAGGGTAGAATAGTAATTTGGGTTTATGGTTTGGTTTTGAGTCCGTTTTCACAAGTTCACTTCCAAAACGTGTTTCGGGTCTTAAATTGACCAAAGAACGCAGAAAACCACTCCCAGCTATGTCTTCAATGCACATTTTTCATTCCAAGCTCATTTTTGTTCGTTTTTACCTTGTTTTCGATCCTTTGTACCTAAAAAACATAAAAACACACTCCAAGGATATCTGTAGTATAAATGGGTGTATTTTAGTGTTTTTAGACGTTTTTGTGGGTTTTCCGAGCTTAAAATGATGAGTAAGAGGCCACTCATCAGTGCACTAGAAGACTTTTTCTTAATCCTAGACTTAGAGGGTTGAACCTTAGTCGAGAATTTTCTTTCTCTCTCTTGGGATTAGATTGTGAAGTGAGTGGTTTTGACAAAACTTCAATCTCATCAACTTGGGAGGCAAACCTTGGTTTTAAAGATTTTGGTCATTCAGATATAAATGCAGTTGGTTGTCTAACAACAGACCGGTTCCTATTCGGATGTAAAACTGGCTTTCCCAAGATTGATGGTTTTGCAAACTTAGTGTTCACACTTTTCCCTACAGTTTTTCTAAGTTCGTTCTTTAAGGCTACAATTGTGAAAATCTTATCCTGAAGTTGAGCTTTGAGTTCATCATTTTGACCATCAAAGAGTTTGCTTGTTCTAGAGACTTAGCTCTAGTTTCTTTGACTGAGTCACGTAGATCTATGTCATGCCTTTTCAAAGTTTCATTTTCCTTAAGTAATCTAGCCACACAAAGTTACAATTCGATGTTTCTTGATTTAATTACATCAATGTCATGTTTAGGATTTACTATATTACTTTTCTCATTCAAGACATAATATGTTTCTTGATTGTTGATAGTCGAGTCTTTTCTTGAAGTGAGCTTTCAAAGTGTTAATTTTAAAAATTCCGAATTTAAGAAATTCCGTTATACATGGTTTGTTAAATTGAAAACTTTCTTTTTACTTTGTATCGCAATTTCAAGTGAAATGCAGTGTTTTTCAAGTTGTAAAAATCTGTTTGAAAGTTCATCGTAAATTTTCTTTTCGACCACATCATTTGTTTTGAAACACTTAATCACATACTCAACCTCAATCACGAACATTTATCAAAGTCATGTACAGTATCGTGATCAGTTCGTACAAGTATATTGGTAGATGCATCATGTTGAACAGTTAAGAATACCTCGGCACCTGACACCTGTTCATTTATCGGTTTGATAGCTGAATCCACTACTTGTTTGATAGGATTCACTAAACAGCTGGTTGTATCAATTTTGTCAGTCTCTGATCCTCGGAATTCAGCAACCCCTGATCCTTTAACTAATACATTACTAGACTCAACACTACTATCACTCGATTGCACCTGACACTCATTCACTTTGTCATCGTACAGCGTTCTTTCCTCAATGTACTTCTTAACATTATCCATGAGTTGGATTAATGTTTCTCTGAACACATCTGCTTCCATTCCGATGTCATTCGTAAAGCAACGTTCAGTCATATGATCGTCGTAATCGAAAGTGTATTCACCATTGAAGAATGACTGAAATTTTTTGTTGATCACCTGAAGTGCAGCTTTAGATCCGGCTTCTTGAACCTTTTCTCTGTCAAGTTGTTGTTCAAGTTGTCCTAAGTTCAAGAACAATGTTCCCGTGAACGTTGATACATCTTGACGGAAAAGTGCATTAAATTCTCGTTCGATTCCCATTGTGAATCTGTCTTTAGTTAGAAGTAACGTGAGGTGTGAATGAAGTTGTCGAAAAGGTTCAATTCAACTCTCCTTTGCAAGAACATGTTGTGGCTATGATTGGTGCACTTCTCTCTCTTCTGAATCCGAGCACGAAGATCTCACATCATCATTGGTTGATTCAATCATGTTTAACTATTCAGTATAGCTAAGACTCTTATGGTTATCAACAACATCGTACAGTTTAAGTACTTCAACTATCACTGAATCAGGAGTGTGAGACATGATGTTGATGTTAAGTTGAACGTGTTATGATAACGGTTGGACCAATTCAATTATTAGTGATTATATGTTAAAAGGGATATTGGAATGTTTGGATTAAGTGCATTGTTGTTTAATTTTGATTTGGTAACGTTGGAATTAAATTACAAAAACGAAGTGATACAAGCCGCAACACCTGTCAAGTCGCAGAGATACCAAAACGTAATACCACAAACCATAGCAATTAACAAAACGCAGGAAAAAATCGCAGAACTTGAGAAAACGCAGAGACAAATAGCAGCACTTGACAAAACGCAGCAATCAAGTCGCAGTCAATACAAATCACAACCTGTCAAAACGCAAGATACGAAAAAGCAGGAATACAAGTTGCAGCCTATCCAAAACGCAACAATCAAGTCGCAATTATTACAAGTCGCAACTTGTCAAAACGCAAGATACCAAAATGTAGGTCGCTTTCAACAGTACAAGCACTAGTGTCCTTTTGTCCTTTTGCTAGCAAATCGCACCACAATATTAATATTATAATCAAATCGCAGTTCCAACCTGAACAAATCGCATCTTAGCTAAGACAAAACGCAACCAAATAACAGTAAAACACACCCAAGAAACTTGTCTGAGAGCCAAATCGCAGTCAAGAACCAAGTGCCTTTTTCACCTAAAACCACCTAAAATTCACCCTAGAAGGTTATAACTATCCTAAAAACACTCACTTTAATGCCACAAACGTGAGAGTCAAAGGAAGCCACATATGAGACCAAATACCTTCCAAAACTAACTTTTGAATTTAAAACAACCAAGATAAGCGACATATAACCTAGCTAATCAAACCATGGGCTCTAATACCAATTGTAAGATTATTGATATCATAACACCACTTATGATTAGTGAATGGATCATGATTTTCTAGAGAGTGAAAGAGAGAATGGGATGTTTAGAGAGGGTGTTAGGATTTAGTAAATCCAGTTATTAAAGTGTCGGTCACCTCAAGTATATGTAATCGTTAAAGCTCGTAGTCGTAGTTATTTAATGTTAAGTAGTATTTAGTTAAGTATCACCGTGGAGGACGGACGGGTCTTTACCCACCCAGTATGCACGATCCACACCCGTGGGTGGCGTTTATGTAAGACTATAAATACCTCTACCTCCCAAGGTAGAGGGTGGAGCTCATAATAATACTTTCACTTTCTCTCACTAAGTTCCCAAACCTCTAACTCTTTCTCTCTAAAACCTTATAGTATACGCCTATTTGATCATGGTTTGATGTGTTTGTGAAATCCAATATGTTACAAATGGTATCAAGAGCCATGGTTTGATCATCTCTCTTACATATCCTTGGATTTCTAGTGGTTTTATATGATTTTGGGTTTGAAAAGTTTAGTGGTTTTGCATCATTTGATCATTTCTTGTGTTAAAGTTTGAATTTTGAGTGTACTTTTGTGTTTAGAATCATTGTAAGTTTTGGGTTTTGAGTTGGAAAGCTTGAATCACTGTGGTTAGGCTTGTTTTGGATTGAAAAGGTTTGTTTTTAAGTTTTTCTACCTAGCGACTTGCTTCGTTATTAGGTAGCGACTTGTAGTTGAAGTGGTAGCGATTTGAGTCCTAGCGACTTATCTATTGAGACAAGACGACAAACAGTACAAAGTAGTGGAGACACCACTTTGGCTAGCGACTTGGTTGACTTAGCGACTTGTCTCTATTATTTCTAGCGACTTGCTTTTGTTGTTACTAGCGAGTTACTCTTTAGCGACTTGTTCTTTAGTGACTTGTTCTTTAGCGAGTTGTCTACTTAGCGAGTTGTTCTTTAGCGACTTGTCAGCATAGCGATTTGCTGTTTTAGCGACTTGTGGTTAGCGACTTGGTTCATAGCTACTTGTGTCTAGCGACTTGATTCACAGCGACTTGAGCCTTTAGCGAGTTGCTACTTAGCGACTTGGTGTCTTAGCGACTTGTCTTCAAGGGTTATAGCGACTTGGTTGATTTTGTTTCTAATACGGTTTTCTCTTGATTCAAGAAAATCCGTGAAAGAATCTATTTCGATTTAATCGAGAGTTTTAAAATCTCGTGAAATCGTAATCATGTCTACCAACATACCTACAATCATCTCTTACATTCTTGAGGACATTCAAGCAATTGGATCGACATCTCGTCCACCCATGCTTGATGTAATTGACTATGACTCATGGGCTCAACGAATTAGGTTGTCTTGTTTGGGAAAATAAAATGGAGTCAACATTCTCAAGTCAATTGATGAAGGGCCGTATCAAGTTGAGACAACCGAGACATACTTGATCTTCGATCTTGATGGCTCGGTTATATTAGGACCGACGGACCTAAAATGTATGATGAATTGACCGATAAGGAGAAGAAGAGATACGATGCGGACATTAGGCTTCTAACATCATACTTGTGGTTTACCTAAGGACATTTACAAGTCGATCAATCACAACACCGAAGCTAAGGTAGTTTGGGACAATGTCAAGATGCTTCTCTTGGGTTCGAATTAACTAAGCAAGACAGAGAATCACAATCAGATGATGAATTTGAGCATTTTAAGATGAAATCGAAGAAAGTGTCTATGAATATTACGTGAGATTCCACAAGCTTGTAAATGACATGAGGAACATCAAAATGACCATGCCAAATATTCAAATTTGAACTCAAAGTTTGTGAACTACATGAATCTCGAATGGTACAAGTTTGTCACCTATGTGAAGCTAACCAAAGGATTAAAGAACACCAACTATGAGCAATCAGATGCCTTTCTTCTTGTAATGAGAGACATGCTATGTTTGAACGAAGAATTCTTGAACAGTTCAAATCTAAACAGGGAGAAACAAGTTCGTCAAATGATTCAACAGCCTTCTACACCAATGTTGGAATTACCACCAAAGCTTCTCAAGTCATACCAACGGGAAATGGTAACTACAAACTCATTCCAGATCCATCATACACATTCATGGAAAACTTCATCAATCAACTATCTCTCATGGTCAGTCAAAATCTGAATTCCCTCCCACACACCAACAATAACCTCAGAACAGCATCCAACCCACGTAATCAAGCTACCGCCGAGATGGGAAGGTTATGGTGCAACCAGTTCAAGGAAGGCGGTATGAACAAGGAAGAGGTAGAGTTGGTGGAGGGTATGTGGCAAATCGAGAATCATGGAAGGAATGCAAATCAAGGACAAGCAAAGCCAATCAAATGCTACAATTGTGGTGGTGAGGGACATATTGCGAGGAACGAACATCTCCAAAACGTCCACGTAATCGTAATACTTCAGAGACAAGATGTTGCTTGTGCAAGCTCGGGATAATGGAGAAGCTCGGATGAAGAGGAATTGTTGTTTCTTGCGTAAGGAATGCTAAGACATATGATCTTGATGTGGATGAGCAACCAATTTAGGAAATAGGTCACAATCATCAAAATGTCTTTCAAGTCGCAGACGTGATGCATTTGACTCGATGTCGATGATAAACCTCTCGCCCGGACAATCTTCATGGCTAGCATCTCACCTATGGTCTCTCCAAAGGTCTCATCACCACAACAGTCGGGTCCATCCAAAGAATCAATCATCTCGGATGTATTAAAACTATACGATGAGGTGGATGAGCATAAGATACATAACAAAGTACAAACTCTTGAAAGTTATGAATCGATATTGATAATGTGGGTAATAGCAAGATTGTCCCATATGATCAATATGTGACACAAAGTGAAAGTGAGATTGTGCCAAGTGATGTATCTTCTCGATCAATGATGATTATGTTTTGATGAATACACCGCTTGTGCCCTCGATGATTCTCATTATCTCGAATCGAATGCCTATAAAGAACAAGTTGCTATTTATGAACAACGTGCTAAGTTTGAGTTAACTAGCCGTGAGCGGAAATGGATGACCAAATGCGTCAATCATTAGAAAAAGTAATTTTAGAGAAGAAGTGTTAAAACAAGAGTTAAATTCCTTACAAGAAAAGCTCTAAAATCATTAAGCAAAAGCAAGAACTTCAAGATAATGTTAAAGTGCTTAAACAAGAATTTAATGCTAAGGAATCAAAACTTTTGAATGACTTTTCCAATCTAAAAAATTTGAAAAACAAGCTTGAAAATAAGTTGTACGTACAAGGGAATACCATTCAGACTGCTCACATGATCACAAAGCATTGAGTCTTAAGTGATAAGCATAGTATTTCCCTAGTTGAGAAACCCAATCCTAAGTATGATAAAATAGCTAGAGAGGCTCAGAAGTTAATATATGATGGTAATGAAATCCTTAAGCCTAGGCAGAAACCTAGTTGTGCTAAGTGCACTGAGGAAGATATGCAATTTGAAGAAGTCAATAGGGAGAAAATGGATAAGAAGCTAAAAGATCCTAAGTGTAAAAAGCAAAACATTACGTTCAAACCCCATGATTACACGAAAGAAAATTGGATCTCTCTGAACAGGTTTAAGCCTCAAACCCAATTAACCCTAGAACAAATTTTTTGGATGAACGATATGGATAAACAAAAGGCAAGTGAACTTGTTGAAACAAACCCTCCCATAGGAAAGTGCTCATGCCATCGTGTATCCTCCAAATACACCAATGCATTTAGTTCCTAGAACTATTTCCACTAATAGCAAGACCTTAATCACTTTGTATGTTGTTTATCAACTATTTGTTGATTTTGAAAAAACGTAAGAAAAGGATCACACCCACCGGGATTACTAAAGGGAAAGGGTTTTGAGCAAACTAAAGATTGTTATTTAACTGAGGTCATGCCTTTCTTTAAACAATTAAAAGGTCAATTTGAGAGTCTTCAAAAAGGAATAAACTCGGATATTAAAGAAATGGAAAAGGAATTTGATGCAATGATAGTTGAGGTCAATGATTATGAACAGGAACTCAAATATAATAAAGATGAAAGGAAGAACTTGTATATCTTAAATGAGAACTTGATTTCGAGTTGTGTTGCTCAAGATGTGTTTTATATTGTGACGAAGTATTCTATTACTGCATCTCAATTTCATGAATTATCTGTTGCTTTGAAAGTTTCCCATGATCGTGTCATTGAGCTTGAAAACAAAAACTCAGAACTGAATGAGAAAATTGATCAGGATTATCACGATAATTTGGTAAAACATCTTTCTAAGCTAGAAGTTGAACATTTTGATCTACAACTAAAATATCAACATCTCAAAGATAATTCAAAACCTCAAACATCAAAACATCCTCAAATGTTCCAGAGTTTGATGCAGTTTTTCAAATAAACAAACGTGACGAACATATTCGAGCTCATTGTAACACGATCAGAAAGTTGAAAGCCCAAATTTCACAATTAAAGGGTGAAAAGAACAATGTGACTGGCTCCCAAATGCCTCCTCCTTTAGATTCTCAGTGATCTCAAACTTTTCATCTTCAAAACTTGGTTAATGTTTTATAAAAGGAAAATGAGAGTTTTCTAAAAGAAAATTAAAAAGTTAAACGACACTTTAAAGAGTTATATGATTCAATGAAAGTCACTCGTGACAAGAATAATGAAAAGATAACATCTTTACAAAAGGAAATTGAGAATCTGAGGAGTCAGGAAAAAGGGTAAATGCCACTTGTCTTCAATGAGAATGTTGCATCAAAGTTATCTGCAGACTCTAAATATCTCGTGATCATAAATACATTCCTCCTCATCTTAGGAATAACGAACTTGTAATTCATAATTATCTTGCTCGCTTTAAGGATAGTCTTGAATGTCTCTGTGAGATTGTAGAAGAGGACTTCATAAATAAGCCACTTGATAGTGAAATTAGGTTTGCTTGCATTCGGGCCAAAAGATCTCGTGAGATGTTAGAATGTTTAATAGCAACATGTCCTAAATCCTTAGGTGCGAAAGATAAAGTCGTGATGCCTTGTTCCATGCCTAGTGCTAAGTATACAAACCATTCTATGCCCAAAGATTAAGAAAGTGAATTTTAATGTGCCTTCAAGTAGTTCGATCCCCGCACTTCTAGTTCAAGAATGCAAAGGTAGCCTAACCAACTAATGTTCCCATAATTCCTCTACAAGAGTAATCGGTGACATTAAAGCAAGCGGGTCAAAGCCTCCGGGCAATACAAAGCAAGATAGGACCTCGCAAGCTAAGAATGTGCATTGGAAGAGAGTAGAAGACCACCCTAGGAACACTAAGTCTAAGTTGAATAAAATGAATCGTGTTGATTCTAGTATTAGCTATAAGCGTCGTAATTAATTCGAATTACGCTACTTTTGGCAAAACATGTAATGATGATTGCTTGGTTTCTAGTACTAATCATGAATGTGGTGTGAATGATTTGATTAATGTTGTTAAATGCCCTGTTAAGATTCTTAATGCCATAAAACATGTTAAGAAGGCTAGAAAGCAGTGGAGAAAGAAGGTTAGAAAACATTGGAAACCTACAGGAAGAAAATTTAGTAACATAGGTTATAAATGGATGCCTACTGGTAGAACTATTCCTTTAAGTGAACATACTTTGAATAGGTCAAATACGGACACTAGCATCGCATCTATCCCGATGATTCCATTGTTTCCACTTCCGATGTGGGTGTTCCAATCACTATTACTAACCAAATGGAACCCATTATTGCATGGGGATCCCAATTATCCGATTATCCATTCTTATCTCGTGTTCAACCGCAGATCGTTCAAATCGTTTTGTGGTACCTCGACTAAGGTCGCTCCAAGCATATGACCGGAGATCGCTCGCGACTCATGAACTTCGTGAGTAAATTCATCGGGATGTTAGATTCGGAACGACCATTTCGTGCAATTATGGGTTATGGAGACTATGTTGTTGGTGAAAGTGTAATATCCAAAGGTATATTATGTTGAATGTCTTGGTCATAACTTGTTCTCTGTTGGTCAATTACGTGATTCCGATCTAGAAGTGGCTTTTAGAAAACATACTTTTTTCGTTAGAGAACTTGATGGTGTGGGCTGTTAAGAGGAACTCGTGGTTCAAATCTTTACACCATCTCTATCGAAGACATGATGAAGTCTTCTCCAATCTGCTTGTTGTCAAAGGCATCAAAAACAAAATCATGGTTATGACATCGTCGTCTCAATCACTTGAACTTTGAAACCATTAATAATCTTTCCAGAAAGGATCTTGTAAGAGGCTTACCCAGATTAAAGTATGAAATAGATCATCTTTGTTTAGCATGCCAATTGGGAAAAAGCAAGAAATATGCCCACAAACCCAAACCCACAAACTCAGTAATGGAAGTTCTTCATACCCTTCATATGGATTTGTGCGGACCAATGAGAGTGCAAACGATAAATGGGAAGAAATATATTTTAGTCGTTGTGGATGACTACTCTCGATTTACTTGGGTAAAGTTTTTGAGGACAAAGGATGAAACTCCAGATGTCATCATCAAACTTATCAAACAAACTTCGAGTTCGACTCAACAATCTTGTTAGAATTGTTCAAAGACAATGGCACGTAGTTTGTTAACAAAGACTTAAGTCAATTTTATGAAAGTGTTGGAATCGGGTCATCAAAGAAGTGTTCCTCGAACTCCTCAACGTAATCGTGTAGTTGAAAGACGAATCGAACTCTTGTGGAAGCCGCAAGAACAATGCTAATTTATTCAAAGGTTCCAATGTTTCTTTGGGCTGAAGCCATTGCCATTGCCACTGCTTGCTACACCTAAAATCGTTCCCTTATATACACCTCTCATGAAAAAACTTCATACGAACTTGTCCATAAACGAAAACCTGATCTCTCCTATCTTCATGTGTTCGGTGTTTTGTGCTATCCAACGAATGACGGTCAAGATTTAGGTAAATTAAGAGCTAAGGCGGACATTGGAGTTTTCGTAGGTTATGCATCAAACAAGAAGGGTTACCGAATCTACAACAAAAGAACTCGAGATATCATGGAAACTATTCATGTCACGTTCGATGAGCTATCTGGGCAAATGGCTCCAGAACAATCCAGGTCTGGACCCGCATCTCAACCTTCATTAAGTAGTCCTATTGGTTCGTCTCTTGTACAAAATCTCTCACCAAAGAACTCCTTATGTACCTCCATCGAAGATGATTTGAAGAAATTATTTGATCCATTGTTTGATGAACACTATGAGCCAATTGCTAATGATCATCAATTCCATCAACGAGAGGTCGCCAGATCCCATCAATGAAGTCAACCTTCAAGATCTATGTCATTAAGTCAAGAAGCGCTGCTGCCGATCACTCTATCTCATCAAAAATCATCAATCATCGAGTGTATATCATGGAATTGTGTCGGCACCTATGATGGAGATAATCCCTTTGCTACTCTCGAAGATGCCCCTTTGAGAACATATTTGCTCTCGAACCATCATCGAACCATCTTCATCAAGAGAAAACGACTACTACTTGGTTCCTCAACAACAACCACATGAACACCTTAGAAAATGGACACATGATCATCCATTGGACAACATCATTGGAAACCTTTCGTCCAAAGATCCACTCGTAAACAACTTGCAACGATGCCTTATGGTGCTTCTTTAATTCCGTACTATCTAAGGTCGAACCAAAAGACGTTAAACCGCCATGAATGAAGACAAGCGGTTCAATGCCATGCAAGAAGAAATTCATGAGTTCGATCGACTAGATGTATGGTAATTAGTACCGCTCTGACCGTGCTATGATCATTGCTCTAAAGTGGATCTTCAAAGTAAAACTTGATGAGCATGGTGATGTGTTAAAGAACAAGGCTCGATTAGTTGCAAAAGGATATCGTCAAGAGGAGGTATTAACTTTGAAGAATCATTTGCTCCGCTTTCACGTATCGAGGCAATCGAAATCTTCACGGCTAATGTTGCAAGTAAGAACATGGTTGTCATCGATGGATGTAAAGACGGCTTTTCTTAATGGAGATCTTAAAGAAGTCGTATATGTCGGTCAATCGAAGGTTTTGTGAATCCGAGCATCCTACTCATGTCTATCGCTTGAAAAAGGCCCTTTACGGTTTGAAGCAATCTCCAAGGGCATGGTATGATACGCTATCAAAGTTTCTTCTATCTACCGGATTCACAAAGGAGCGATTGATCCAACATTGTTCACGAATGTCGGAAAACATTTCATTCACGTTCAAATTTATGTTGTTGATTTTATTTTTGCCTCGACCGACCCCAATGAATGTGACCGTTTTCTAATGAGATGGGTTCCAAATTTCAAATGTCTATGATGGGACAAATGTCATTTTCTTGGGATTACAAATTTCACAAAGTCCGGAGGCATTTTTATAAATCAATCTAAATATGCAAATGAGATTTTAAAGAAATTTGGATTTGATTCTTGTGACCATTGACACTCCCATGATAGGCGTACTAAATTGGATGAGGACCACTCGGGAATCATGGTATACCAAACGAAATATCGTAGTATGATTGGATCCCGATGTACCTCATAGCTAGTAGACCGAGATATTATGTTATTTGTATGCATGTGTGCTAGATACCGAGCTAAGCTTACCAAAAGCACCTTGAAGCGGTTAAATGGGTCTTCGGTATCTCCAAGGAACCATCAATATGGGACTTTGGTACCAAGGACACCGGTATGTCACTAACGACCTATGCAGATGCCGATCATGCAGATGTCAAGATACACGTCGAAGCACGTCGGAGGTGCTCGGTTTTGGGTGATAAGCTTGTGAGTGGTCTTCTAAGAAACAAATGAGTACTTCTATATCCTTTATAAAGTCGAATACATAGCCATGTCATCTTGTTGTGCTCAAATCCTATGGATGAGATCCCATTATCCGATTATGGCTTTGAATTCAACAAAATCCTCTCAGATTGTGATAACAAAGTGCCATTGCTCTCTCATGCAACAACGCACAACACTCAAGAGCAAAGCACATCGACATTCGACATCATTTCATCGTGGAGCAAGTGGAAAGCGGTGTGGTGGAACTTTATTTTGTGAGGACCGAATACCGCTTAGCGACATCTTCACCAAAGCTCTTCCTAGAGAACGTTTTGAGTTTATCCTTCCACGACTTGGTCTAAAGAGTCTACAACCGGAAACACTTAAACGTCTTCAAGAGGAAGAAGAGGAGTAAAAGGTTTTTTCATCCATCTCTTGTATATAGTTATTCAAAAAGCAAAATATAAAATTAAAAAACAAACAAAAAGCAAATAGAAAAATATAAAATTTTCAAAATCCATAAAAATTAGAAAATCTTGAAAAATCCCAAAAATATTGTTATTTTGTCATGCTTTCCTTATTTGATATCATCTACGGACTTTGTGTTGACATTCAAAGAATGTCACGGGCCTTTAGATGTTCTTCGAATGTACATAATTTGTTTAAAAAAAATAAATAAATTTGAGAGAAAATGAAACAAAGGCTTATAGTCATTTCTGTCTATAACCCGTTTTTAAAGAAAGAACAGAGCACTGCTTTATCTTATTTTTCACATCTCATGCTCTGATTCTAAAAACAAATGTTTGTCACTAAAACGACAAATGTTTCCTTCAGAAGTATTTTTCCTTCTAAACATTCTTCTGGAAAATATTTGCTATCTAATTGAAAACTAATAAAAATAACCCGGTCTCAATTTTTGAAAATCATTTGGGCTTGACATCGGTCAAAATCTCTATCTCTCAATCAACAACTTATGTCATTGATTGAGGGGGAGAATGATTTCATTTAAATCAAAAGGTTATTTGTCATATAACTGGTTCAGACCAAGGTTTATGTCGTGTTTTCAAAAGATACTCAAGCATGTTTTTGGAGTTTAAAGTTTCAGCTTTGATCCTTATCGGTTAAATGTTTTCATAAGCAAGTCACAATTCTCCTCAAAAAGCTTTCAAAATAAATTTAAATCTACTGAGATCACAAATCTCAAATGATTTGAAAATTGTGATCGGGGAGAATTTGTGATTTAAATTGGATTTAAACCGATAATTCGATAAATGGTTTTATAGTGATCTACAAACTCTCCTCCCACATGTGCCAAACGATTTCAAATTTTCCATGCATGTTGAGGGGAGCATCTATTTCAAACCAAAAGGATTGAAACGTGATTGATTTGGTTCAATGTGCAAGTTTTCCTAATATGTGCAAAACACTTTCAAATTTATATGCACATATTGAGGGGGAACAACTTTTTGAAAACCACATCCTTTCCAAAATTATCCTTAACAAAGTATGAAAAATACTAATTTTGATCAGGAAAGTGATGTTGATATTTTTTAGAAAATGGTAATCAAAGAAGTGAATCCTTCCTCTTGCCTCCGTGTGCCAAAACGATTTCAAAATACATGATGCACATGTTGAGGGGGAGCTCTTTTTCTAAAAATATCAAAAACAATTCAGGTACAAAATGCTTTGATAATATATCACAAGTATCTGGATTGATTTTCAAATGGTTTTCAATTGGTTCCAATGGCATATGAACAATATCAAATAGACTGACCAAATTTACTGTATGTATGGTGATATAAGGATGGTTAGGTTAGGTATTCGTTCCCACGATCCCGCCAGAGCCGGAGGGATCTACCCAGGGATACTCCACTAGAAAGTGTAGAGTCCTTAGGTATGATGAAAAAGGAGAAAAGTGAGATATGGGAAGAGTGCGGATCGAGAAAGAGCTAGAACTAGAATAAATCCAACAAGGTTCTAGTTATGAAGTCTCGTAAGCAATCAAGGGGTTGAAGAATGAAAAGAAATGAATGTGAAAAAGGGTGAAAAGAAATAGCCCTCCAATAATTCAACCTTAGGGTAGAAACCGGGTTCAATTCATATGCTACTGGTGGTTACTAAGGTAACACTGGTATTTAAGACAAGACATCATGGACCCAGTGATGCACTGCACTTATCTTCCCAAGCCACTCAAGTTTCTCTTAAAAGGGGAACCTACATAATCTATCGACTTTCTCTTAGAGATTGTTGATATTGAAGAAGGAGACTCTCTCCCTAGTCTCTGGCATAGGAACCAAATGTGCACAATTGAGTCTAGAGCCACGAGATCACCAAATAAATCTCTTTAGGACACTGTCAATGAAGACTCTCTATTTCACAAAATGTGGAAAGAGAGATTATATGTTATGAGTCCTACGCATTATCCTTGTGGTATTGCCAGAATATCCGAGTGATATGCAAACATATTCACAATGAAGATGGAAAGCCTTCTAGAGCCAACATCAAACAAGCTCTTGGTAGGTGGCATGTGAGATCTATCCAATAGATCAAGCATGTGACAACCGAATAAACAATGGGGCGATTCAAACTTATGAATCGATCCGGTTCAAAGTTATGGATTGATGGATACCTTCGAAAACCGGTCGTTGTGCTTAAAAATTCTTTTCTATAGCACATCGATTGTGTATTAATATTTCAAATATAAAAGGTGTTTATGATTGATAATTGATTTTTCTCAAAACCCTCGTTGTATTGCAAAAACACTTTATTGAGCAAGACTCGATTGTTTTCAAATATCTTTTCATCAATCGGTGAATCTCAAATTACCGGTTCACTCACTCGTGTTGTCTTCTTTGAGACGTTACGGTTTGAGAACAACTAGAGCATTCTATGAAACCCCGTCAAGGAGATTCTTCCGAATAATACCGATCACAGCAAGACTTGTATCGATCAACGGGAACCGTGGGCGTGTACCTCAATTCAACGAAGTGATCAAAGAAACTTTCGTGCACTTTATTGCTAATCGCTGTATGCGTGTACGCCCAGCGTTATAGATGATCGTAATGGAGAGGTCAATCCATAGCCGCATGCTCCCACAACACATTCATTTCTAAAGAAATCATGATAAATGCATCAACGACTCGATATTTTCACTCCATGCTTCGCTTTCTGCAAATATCATGAATCAACTAAAGCTTTCGCTACTCGATAAGAAGAAATCATGATCCGAATGTGAGCATGTCGGTCCAAATGTCACAACATCACATAATATCAACACTACAAAGGAAGAGTCGAGATTTATGTTAGCCGATGATCTCAATGTTGGCTCAAAACTCATTATCACATGGATCGCTTAAAGACCTCCACTTGGTTTAACCAAACATGCAAAATGAAGAATCAATGACTATGGGCTCTTGAGAAAAGAACTTTAACAAGAATCCAAGAACAATCTTAATGTAATATCTGTTTGTATTCATTGTATTTTCGGTGACCTCCTTAGTGGGAGATTGTTAGGATTTAGTAAATCCAATTATTAAAGTGTCGGTCACCTCAAGTATATGTAATCGTTAGAAAGCTCGTGTTCGTAGTTATTTAATGTTAAGTAGTATTTAGTAAAGTATCACCGTGGAGGACGGACGGGTCTTTACCAGCTGTATGCACGATCCACAACCCGTAGGTGGCGTTTATGTAAGACTATAAATACCCTCACCTCCCAAGGTGAGGGTTGAGCTCATAATAATACTTTCACTTTCTCTCACTAAGTTCCCAAACCTATAACTCTTTCTCTCTCTAAAACCTTATAGTATACGCCCATTTGATCATGGTTTGATGTGTTTGTTAAATCCAATATGTTACGTAGAGAACAAAACTATGCAAGATTAGATTAATGTGAACATCCAACCTCTCCCTTGTGAGGAGGGCCATTTATACATATTTCCTCGCCCTCCTTGGGTTGTGGATCGGGCATACAGGTGGGTAAAGACCGTCCTTCTTTCACGGTGTTACTTACACTAATATAAACTATTAAATAACGTTGAGTCTATGTGCTAACTTATGCTAGATTATAGTTGGCACTTCTATAAGGATTTACTAAATCCTAACAAAGAAAAAACCCGATTAAGAAAGTTTGGAGAGCGAAAGAGATTAAGCAATCTCGAAACCTGTGGAATTTGTTTACCAATGTAGCTTTTAGTGGAAGCCCACGGTCGAATATTCACGCTTGGTAAACTTTGCCCTTAACTAGAACCACTATGCCTAGAGTAGTGCTGTAAGGTTTGGAATCAAACGGTAGAATAATCCCATTAGACACACAATGCCCTTTGACTAAGTTTGATGCTTCTACTAGTTCAGCTCCTAGTGATAATGCCATAACACCTAGGGTTTCTGCTGATTCAAAGATTGATTGTGCTAACCAAAAGGAACCCATTTGCATGTGGGGATCCAATGTTTCTAGTTATCTTTCTTTGTCTGTTTTCAAATGTAGGTCGTATAAATCGTCCTTTGCTATTTAGATTCAGGCTGCTCTAAACATATGACTGGAGATCGCTCACGACTCAAGAATTTCGTAAATAAGTTTATCGAGACAGTTAGATTCGGGAACGACCATTTTGGGGCAATTATGGGTTACGAAGATTATGTTTTTGGTGACAGTGTAATTTCCAAGGTATACTCCATGGAATGACTTGGTCACAACTTGTTCTTTGTTGGTCAATTCTGTGATTCCGATCTTGAAGTGGCTTTTAGAAAACACATATGCTTCATCAGAGAATTGGATGGTGCTAATCTTCTTAAAGGCTCTCGTGGCACTGATCTATACACCATCTCTATTGAACACATGATGCGGTCCTCTCCTATTTGCTTGTTGTCCAAAGCCTCAAAGAGCAAATCTTGGTTATGGCACCGCCATTTAAATCACTTGAACTTTGGTACCATTAATGATCTTGCTAAAAAGGACCTTGTGCGTGGTCTTCCTAGATTAAAATTTGAAAGGGTCATCTTTGTTCGGCTTGCCAACTGGGAAAAAGCAAGAAGTATTTACACAAACCCAAAATTGTCAACACCATCATGGAAGTTCTTCACACCCTTCACATGTATCTATTCAGACCAATGAGAGTGCAGAGTATATATGGGAAGAAATATGCTTTTGTTGTGGTAGATGACTATTCTCGGTTTACGTGGGTGAAGTTTTTGAGAACTAAGGACGAAACTCCAAAAGTTATCATCAAACTGATCAAGCAATTGCAAGTCAGATTTAATAAAGTCATCGATTAATCGAGCAGATAATGGAACTGAGTTTGTTAACAAATAACTCATTCAATTATATGAGAGCATTGGCATTAGTCACCGTAAAAGTGTTCCAAGTACTCCTCAAGAGAACGGCGTTGTTGAAAGACTAAATCGCACTCTTATGGAAGCCGGACGAACCATGCTAATATTCTCTAAGGATCCAATGTATCTTTGGCGGAAGCTATTGCCCGCTTGTTACACCAAGAACCGATCCTTGATACATACTTTGCACAACAAAACTCCTTATGAGTGATACATAACCGAAACCAGATCTATCTTTTCTACATGTGTTTGGTGCTCTATGCTACCCAACAAATGATAGTGAAGATTTGGTAAAGTTAATCGCAAAAGAAGATATTGGATTCTTCGTTGAAGGTTGGAAGTACTCATCAAACATATCTTGAAACAATGAATCCCAAACAATAAATCCCGTTATCCTTTATAAGTGAATCATTAGGCTTTGGAGAGTCGACACCATAATTCAAGCATCCATCAACATGTAGTATATTCACTCTTCTCTCCTCAAAAATTGCATCCAAGTTTGCATTTTTGATTTAAACAAGTGAATAAGTATATGCTCAACGGTAAGTAGATCCCTTGATGACCGACATTTAGTTTCTTCACTCTTCTACCCTCAAAATTGCAAATGAGTTTTGCCATTTTTATTGAGCAAGTAAATAAGAATATACACCAATGAACGAGATCCACTTGAGGACCGAATGAGCATGGGAAAAACATGAAGCTTGTTGATGAAGAATGTCGATGAGAATGGTCATAAACATGAAGATTTCTCTTCTTCTAAAGATAAAGCGCCTCAAGCGCATACACCTTTCTTTTCTTTGAGGAATGGGGCACGAAGTGTTATCTATGTACGCCATTATGCATGTACATCAACTTTAACTAGCGAATCTCCGAATGAGGAGAAATCCGTGCTTTATTCATCCGTAATTTGATCCATCCCATGTAGTGACTAATCAATGTACCTACAACTGAGTAAGGACTACCTGCACTAACATTACAAACTTGATTTCATATATATGGGTTAGTGACATTTTCAAACCCTTGGGGGTTTCACGGTCAACCATGGTTTTGCCATCGGTAAACAACTTTCTGGTAGGTATCTACTTAAGTCCAGTATCCTTAAACATTCTACTAGACGATATCCACTTATAGCAGGGTCTAGGATTATTAAGCTTCTTATGCACAGTGGAAGATTTATCGTTATTCCTAGTCTCCAAAGATTTAGCAGTTGGTATCCATCTAGGCAAAGTTTCAGGTTTGTTTTGCTTCGTATGCACTTTAGATGGCTTATTGTAAATCCTAGACTTAACAGGTTGAACCTTAGAAATTTTTGTAGTCATAGTGGATTGTACTTTAGCATGTGAGTTTCGAAATTGTTTCTTATTCAGAAAAGACTCAGAATTTATAGTTTTGTTTTCTACACGTATAGCATTCTTCTTCACATAACTACTCTTAGATGCAAGCCAATCCCTAGTCTTTTGAGTGTTCCTAGGTAATGGTTTACTACTACTAGCAGTGCCTTGAAATCTTAAAGAATTCATCACCCTAGGTCTTGCATCTAAAATTTTGTCTTTTTGAATCTGTGCCTTTTTCCTAGCTTCTTCTAGATAATAGTTCTTCCACAAGTCATTCATATCATATGAATTCGGGTTTTAATGCTTCGTTTTGACACTTGTTTTCGAACTAATCCTAGAGGTGCCGGGAGTAGAAGTAGCTACTTGTCGAGGTTTAACGAAACTAGAAGCATTATTCTTAGGCAACTCAGTGAAGTGACAAGTTTTGACAAAACTTGTATCGCATCAACTTGGCGTGCAAACCGTGTTTTGAAAAATTTGGTAGTTCGACTTAAACGCAATCGGTTGTCTAACTAATTGGTTTCTAAGTGGTTGTACAACTGGTTTCCCCAAGATTGATGGTTTTGAAAACTTAGTGTTCACACTGTTTCCTGTAGTTTTTCTGAGCTCATTCTTTAAGGCAACTATTGCGAAACTCTTATCCTGAAGTTGAGCTTTGAGTTCATCATTTTTGGCCATCAAAGTTTTTTTTGTTCCAAGGACTTAGTTCTAGTTTCTTTGACTGAGTCACTTAGTTTTATGTGATGCCTTCTCAAAGTCTCATTATGCTTTAGTAATTTAGCCACACAAATTGCCAATTCATTATTTCTTGTTTTAATAGCATCAATGTCCTGTTTAGTCTTGACTAAATTACTTTTCTCATGGATACCGTAAATATGTTTCTTCAAATTGTAGATCGTCGAGTTTTTGGCTTGAAGCCGAGCTTTTAAATCGTTTATTTAAAAAATCACGAAATTCGTGAAATTCGGATTTTTACATGGTTTCATAGTTTGAAAACTTTTCTCCTTTCTTTGTATTGCAATTTCAAGTGAAATGCAATGTTTTCAAGTTTTGAGAGTTTGTTTGAAAGTTCATCAAAAGCCTTTTATCAACCATATCATCTGCTTTGAAATTATTAGTCTCAACCTCAACCAATGAACATTTATTAGAATTATGTTCAAAGAATTAGATCAGTTTGTTTAGGTATATTAGCAGATGCACTATGTTGAAAAGTTAAGGGTACCTCATCACATGACACATGTTCATTTATCGGTCGGATATCGCATCCACATCATGTGTAACAAGAGTCAACGAACGGTTTGGTCGTGTCATTATTGGTCGTCTTTGTTATTCTGAATTTAGCAACACCCAAACCTTCAACTGATACTTTACCCGACTCAACAAAACTGTATCTCTTTTGCACTAGGCACTTATTCACTTGGTCATCATCCTGTGCTTTTTCCTCAATGTACTTCTTAACATTATCCATATATCAGATAAATGTTTCTCTGAACATATTTGCTTCCATTCCAGTGTGATTCTTGAAGCACATTTCAGTCATATGGTAATTATAATCCGAAGTGTATTCCCTATTGACGAATGACTAAAATTGTTTGTTGATCACCTGAAGTGCATCTTTAGAACTTGATTCTTGAACCTTTACTCTGTCAAGTTGTTGTTCCAATTGTTCTAAGTTTAAGATCAATGTGCCCATGAACGTTGATAATTCTTGACGGAAAAGTGTAATAACTGCTCGTTCGATTCCCAATGTATATCTGTCTTCAATTTGAAGTAACTTGAGGTGTGAATGAAGTTGTCGAAAAGGTTCAATGCAACTATCCTTGGCAATAGATTGCAATTACTGGTGTAACTCACTAACATATGAATTAGAGCACATAGATACCATATTAGCCTTATCTGACTCAGATACGTTATTCTGTTGTACATTTCTGGGTATCTTCTGTTTATCAATCACTTCATACAGTTTAAGTATCTTAGATATAATTGAATCTGAAGTGTTAGACATGATGTGATTGTGCACGGGATTTTACAAGTCTGTGATTTAAAACGAGAAATAGAATCTTTCGCGAGATTTTACAAAATTAAGACTAAACCATTAGACAGTGAGAAATGAGAAGTAAACCGTTATACAGTAGGAAATGAGAATTAGAGTGTAGACAAGGAAGTGAGATAACTTTGTGTGATGGTTGAGTTTGTGATATGCCCTAATTCTTTATATATATACTCCCTGTTTCGCAGATTTTTGGAAAATTAGGGTTTGAAAACAAGGGTTTTGTATGTTAAGTCTTGAGAGAAATCGCAAGAATTGACAAATCGCACTCCTTGACAAAACACAGTGACAAATTGCAGTGACAAACCGTAGTGTGTGACAAACGGCAGTGACAAACCGCACAACCTGTCAAATCACAGTCCTTAATCAAATCGCACCCTGTCAAACCGCATAAGATCAAACCGCAGAAGGACAAGTCACTATCAATAGTACACCCACTACTTGTCATTTTGCCCTTTTCACCACAAAACACAGTGAACACTATCAAATCGCAGCTTAAAACTCTCAAGTCGCAGCGATGATAACAGCAAATCGCAGCGATAAATAACCAAACCGCAGCGAGAACAAATCAAACCGCATCCAACACTGATCAACTTGCACCCAAAAACGATCAAAACGCATTCAAGAAATCAACTCCGAGACACAAATCGCACCCAAGAAGATGTCCAAAAACCTAACTTTTCCAATCAAAAACACCACAACCAAGATGAATCTAGCCTTCCAAAGCCAAAACTAAAACTAAATGATGATCCTAAACACAAAAGCACAAACCTTTAACACATTTAACCATCAAAGATTCGAACTTGGTGTATTTTTGGGATATAGAATTGAACCACTTAAAAGTGACAATAACAACAATTTATAATCTAACCTTGGCTTCTGATACCAATTGTAAGATATTGGTTATTGTAATACTTAAATAAGCACAAGTATGGTTTGAATCAATGGAAGAAACTTAGAGAGAGAAAGTAGAATGGGATGCTTTCTAGAGAGAGAAAGTGAGAGAGAAAAATAAAGAAAATGTTAGATTAAGAATGAAAGCTCCACCTCTTCCCATGGATGGGAAGAGGCTTTTATAGTCTTACAATATACGCCACCTACGGGTTGTGGATCAGGCATACAGTGGGTAAAGACCCGTCTGTCCTCCACGGTGATACTTTAACTAACTACTAACTAATAAATAACGACACGAGCTAACTTATGCTAGACTATGGTTGGGGTGACCGACACTTCAATATGGATTTTCTAAATCCCAACAACCAAGATAATTCCGGTATTGAAGAAAAGACGTCATGGACCCAGTGACGCACTGCACTAAAATTCCCAGCTACTCAAGTTCTCTTAAGAGGACTTGTTTCATTCTCACAGGGAACCGATGTAATCTATCGACCTCCTCTTAGAGATGGTTGATAATGAAAAAGGAGACCCTCTCCCTAGTCTCCACATAGGAAAACCAATGTGCACCATTGAGTCTAGAGTTAAGAGATCATCAATAAATCTCATTAGGACACACTGTCAATATGCTTACTGTTTCATACACTGTGAAAAGTAAGAAATTATACATTAAGAGTCCTACGCATTATCCTTGTAGTATTGCCAGAACATCTGAGTGATGTGTAAAGTATTCACAATGAAGATGAAAATCCTTCTAGAGCCAACATCAAACAAGCTCTTGGTGGGTAACATGTGAGATCCTTCATGGATCAAACTTGTGACAACTGGAAAACAACGATGGGATGATTCACTTTTGAATCAACCTTGTTCCAATAAAGGAATTGACGTATACTTTTGGGAAAACCTTTTGATGTACTCAACAATAGTTTTCTAGCTCATTAACTGCGCATAAATTTTTCAAACAAAAGTATTTGTGATGAAACTAGATTTTGCTCATAAAATTTTCGTCGTATTGCAAAAACTCTTTATTCAGCAATACGCGATTGTATTTCAAATCAATTTCTCATCAATCAGTGAATCTCAGTTCGTTGGTTCACTCATTCCGTGTTGTCTAATTTGAGATGTTCCGGTTTGAGAACGGCTTGTCCAAGCTGCGAAACCCTGTCAAGGAGATTCTTAGGAATTATACCTGATCAGAGGCAGTACTTATACTGATCAACGGGGAACCGTGGTTCTTGCAACCCTATTCAATGAAAGTTGTTGGGAATTAAAGATTTGAGAATTACAAAACCCACAAGCAGAAATGAAGAAAGAAGAAACAATGAGGACCTAATATGTAATAGTTAGATAGCTTTATTAGTAAGCTAAAGTTTCTTGTAACCTCCCTCTATTATATAAAGAGGGTAGGCGTCTAGGTTACATGCACTCATTCATAGATAGTCTTTCCAATGAGAGTCTAGAAACGCATAGAGCGTGTATTGTAGTAGTAGTAGTAGTGTATTTATATTTAATAAAGAAAACCTTATTAGTAATGTTGATTGTATTCTTATTTTATTGATTGTATTTGTCGTGATGTGGTGACAAAGATGGTAATGATTGGTGGAAGGTTTATTCCATGATTGATATTCTCGTACACATTTAATTCATCATTCTGTGATTAATACTGCTCGGTTTGAATTTCTCCTGGTTTATCAAAGTTAATTCTGATGTTAAGTCTGCTCGAAGGGAAGGTTAGTAATGGTACGCTATTTTGATTCTGCTGCTGAGTTGATTTTTCTGCAGCTACACTTTAATACTATTGCTGAGTTTATTCGGAAAAAAAGTTGTTGGTTCCTGCTGGTTATTGATTCGGTTCCTACTGATCGATTCCTACTGGTTGTTCTGTTTGTGCTACTTCGATATATCTGATATAGTATTCGAGGTCCACAGACGCCCTTGGATCTTGGACGATGTGATGCTTATGGCTTGGTTACTTTTATTGATTTACTTTGGTGTTTACAAGTCATTTAGTACATAACGTAATAATGTCGTGTTTTGGTCCGGGACCACACACATTATTATATTTTGATTCGATCTAAGATGGATCAATGGGCGGTTATGGTGAGAAAGGTCAGGGACCAGACGGTGATCCATAACTGAGGTGTAATAAACATGTCTTGTTCGCACTAAATCAGATAAGGATATTGTGAAGACATTTGATGCATTAGCTTTTTAATAATTATATGTGACAAGTGTACCCTTGGTGTTCGTAGAATCGCCAAAGTGAGGCAACGATACAGATAAGGAATACAGTAGATCGTCGGCTGAGACAACAGTTACATAAGCGAGGAGGATGTTATTGCACTTGTATGTTTCATTGATACCTTCTATTTCAAGCCAAGTAAAGTCCGAGATTCACGAGATGGTTAGTATACTTTTAAGGGGAATCTTATTGATTATATACTTATCATCTACATGGATCACTTGAGGGGAAGCGGTTACGAGATGCACAAGACCCCTACTGGATGATTACAAAAAGGGGAAGAAGATTTATGATGTGCAACTTATTATTTTTTATGACATGTTTTAGCATTGTTTCTTTATGAAGATTGTTTTATAATATCAAATAGGGGAAGATTGTTGGGAATTACAGATTTGAGAATTACAAAACCCACAAGCAGAAATGAAGAAAGAAGAAACAATGAGGACCTAATATGTAATAGTTAGATAGCTTTATTATAAGCTAGGGTTTCTTGTAACCTATCTCTATTATATAAAGAGGGTAGGCGTCTAGGTTACAGACACTCATTCATAGATAGTCTCTCCAATGAGAGTCTAGAAACGCATAGAGCGTGTATTGTAGTAGTAGTAGTAGTAGTGTATTTATATTTAATAAAGAAAACCTTATTAGTAATGTTGATTGTGTTCTTATTTTATATTTCGCAGTGCATATCAATAATACTGATCCTAGATGGGCTTGATCTTGGTTTTACAATTGGTATCAGAGCGGGGGCTCTTGATATCTAGGGTTTATACAAGGTTTTATGTTGTTGAAGAAGCGAGCAGTTGAATATAATCGAATGCAGCAGATCTGGTAAAAGAAGTAGTGAGAATAATAGGTCGATCATTATAGGGTTAATAAAGATTTAATTATTATATTGATTGCATTTGTCGTGATGTGGTGACAAAGATGGTAATCATTGGTGGAAGGTTTATTCCATGATTGATATTCTCGTACACATTTAATTCATCATTCTGTGATTAATACTGCTCGGTATGAATTTCTCCTGGTTTATCAAAGTTAATTTTGCTGTTAAGTCTGCTCGAAGGGAAGGTTAGTAATGGTACGCTATTTTTATTCTCTGCTGAGTTGATTTTTCTGCTGCTGCACTTTAATACTATTGCTGAGTTTATTCGTAAAAAAAAAAAAAAAAAAATAAAAATAAAAAAAAAAATTGTGGTTCCTGCTGGTTGGTTCCTTCTGGTTATTGATTCGGTTCCTACTGATCGATTCCTGCTGGTTGTTCGGTTTGTGCTTTTTTCGATATATCTGATATACTATTCAAGGTCCACAGACGCCCTTGGATCTTGGACGATGTGATGCTTATGGCTTGGTTACTTTTATTGATTTGGCTTGGTGTTTACAAGTCGTTTAGAACATAACATAATAATGTCGTGTTTTGGTCCGGGACCACACACATTATTATATTTTGATTTGATCTGAGATGGATCAATGGGCGGTTATGGTGAAGAAGGGTTAGGGACCAGACGGTGATCCATAACTGAGGTGTAATAAACATGTCTTGTTCGCACTAAGTCAGATACGGATATTGTGAGGACATTTGATGCATTAGCTTGTTAATCAATTATGTGACAAGTGTACCCTTGGTGTTCATAGAATCGCCGAAGTGAGGCAATGATATAGATAAGGAATACGGTAGATCGCCGGCTGAGGCAACAGTTACATAAGCAAGGAGGATGTTATTGCACTTGGATATTTCATTGGTACCTTCTATTTCAAGCCAATTAAAGTCAGAGATTCACGAGATGGTTAGTATACTTTTAAGATGAAGCTTATTGATCATATACTTATCATCTACATGCATCACTTGAGGGGAAGCGTTTACGAGATGCACAAGACCCCTATTGGATGATTACAAAAAGGGGAAAAAGATTTATGATGTGCAAATTATTATTTGTGATGACATGTTTTAACATTGTTTCTTTATGAAGATTGTTTTGTAATATCAAATAGGGGAAGGTTGTTAGGAATTACAGATTTGAGAATTACAAAACCCAGAAGCAGAAATGAAGAAAGAAGAAACAATGAGGACCTAATATGTAATAGTTAGATAACTTTATTATTAAGCTAGGGTTTCTTGTAACCTCCCTCTTTATATAAAGAGGGTAGGTGTCTAGGTTACAGGCACTCATTCATAGATAGTCTCTCCAATGAGAGTCTAGAAATGCATAGAGCGTGTATTGTAGTAGTATTATGTAACACCCCGAAAATATGGTCTAGCGGAAGCATACGAACCTTTGGGTGCTACTTTCTTGGTATCACAACATAAGGAACAAAGAATGGTTTTTTTCCTATTTATTTAGATAAAATTCATTAATTGAAAACATTAAGTTTACATTAATGAAAGTAGTGCGGAAATAGGACCAATAAGAAGTTTAAAGCGGTCCCGATTAATCATCAGAGTCGCCTATGACCATGCCCCTGCCAAGAGTCTTCCAATAGTGACCTATCGCCCTAAACCTGAGAACACATGCTAAAAGGTCAGCTTACGCTAGTGAGTTCATAGAGATTAGTTACAAAAGCAATAGTGGAACTAATAGAGTTTAATTGCTATGTGCGACTAAGGCAGATATATAATAGACATTCTAATCAACCATCAATCCAATCAATAATCAATCCAATCAACAATCAATCAAATCAATAATCAATAATCTACAACACAATCGAGAACTCAGCAGGGCCCCAAGCGACTCTAGCCAGCGCAGTTGTAGCAAGGCCTAGAACAAAATCTACCCGGGTCTAGGTCGGTCTATTCTTAGCTAGGCATCGTGTTGCAGCATAGGAATGCTACCCTAGTCTAAGTCAACAAATGTCGCATGTCTAATCTTTCCTAGTCAACACATTATCAATTCAAAAGAGTAGTGGCAGGTCCAAGAAATAGTTTGCATTCACATAAACTCATAAGATATCAATCCACAAATTAAATATTCCAAACAACAGTCATTCTCAAATAATGTTCACATATCCAATTATGGTTCGTTAAAAGCAGCATGTATTCTCCCCCAAAATAGTTATGAAAACCTTTGAAAAGAGGGGCTATGAAACTCACCTTAGCCACATCAATGCACTATTCACTATTGACATGACTGGCATCTAAAGCTAATCTCCACGGCATCCAGAAGAAGGTTCGACGAGTATGATAGAAAAGAAACGACGCAACCTAATGAGTATACGATATTCTTAAAATACGGCTCATATGATGAGAAGTCAATAAAAGTAATGTGTCTTAGGTTTCGTGGATCCTTCATGTCGTTACTTCCAAAAGTCCATTATCGTTCCCAAAATTTTATAATTAATATCTCAAAAGATTTAGTTTTAACGTTTCAAGTGGTGGTAAGAAACATACACGCGACGTACAACTCACACGAAAGAAGAGAAGACGTCGACATAGTCGAGACATAGTACCTAAAACGCACGCCAAAGAGGAAGAGACATTGACAAAGTCAAGAAATACTAACAAAACTCAAGTTAAAGACTAGGAAATGACGACAACTATTTGTGTAATATAAATAGGTTAATTGATAAGTTTCGACAAGTCACCCAATAATCCCCAAACGTACATGTTTATAATAAAAGATAAGTTTCCATTTATCGTTTGATTATCAAGGTTTCACGATCGTTACTCGTAATTATACAAGTTTATAATCGAGTACGTCATTTAAAGTATATTATTGTAGTATATTATAAACGACACGTTCGTTTGTTCAACGTTTCCAAAGCATTATGACTTTATCATACCGTTTTCTTCAAAACAATCTTTCCCGAAGAGTATTTAAGAGTTAACTTGTATTTAATAAGCATGAGTTACTATCGTATTTTATAAGGATTTAAAGCTAAATAAATCATATCCGTCGATGATATATAGTTATATATATTTCATTATTAGTTAAATTGGGAAAATAGAATATTTAGGCTTATCGCGAAACAAACATACTAAACTTGCGTCGTGTCTAACATATTTTATTCGGTTAGTTCAAAACGTTTAATAAAGTACAACTTAATACCCATATAACCCGTTATCAAGAGTTATTCCCAATATATAATTCGTATTGAACCTTATAGGTCATAACGTATACGTATTACTTGATATTAATTATTACTCGCATATCTAGTTCATGAACGTTTATCACACCGTTTTATAAATATTTATTGTTGTTAACTCAAGTTCCATGTCGTTTACCCCCAAAGTTCTATTCCGGTATCGTCGAGTAATTAATTCGTTACCTAATCAAGTCGTTACGTATATGTATGTATATATATATATATATATATATATATATATATATATATATATATATATATATATATATATATATATATATATATATATATATATATCAAGTTTACTTCATCACTATATTTACTTATATCCTTTATACCAGTTAATTCGACGTATTCATCACCATACTATTATAACACATTTCCAAGTTACTTTCAATCCCGTAAAATTATTTACCATCAAACACGTAATTAATACTAAACCGTGACCGTTTTATCACCATCCATTCTTATTAATGGATAATTCATATATCATTAATTCGCCACACATTTCCAATTAGTCCATTGTTACCCCTTGCCATTTTATACATTCCGGTATTATATATTAACAACATTTTACGACTTATAAACTATGATCGCGTCTCATTAATTTGTATTCGTAAAAAATTCAACTTATATCGTGTACCCCATTTATAACCCAATACAAACAATAACAAGGGAATATTTCGTCAAACCTTGACCCTAATCGAGTATTACCAATTCAAATGACTATGTTATCAAATTCAAGTAGGGTAGTTTCTAAACAAGAAACAATCTACAAATGGACACCCCGGTAAAACCCGACAACAATATACCCAAATAAACGCAACTGTGGCAACCTCAATCAACCGCTTCAATTCGAATAACAAGTTCAAGACCCATGGGTCACGACCCGACCCGGTTACACCTTCGAAATAGCCACAATATTTCCCATTTATTATACCACACGAATTTGTAAAACGAATGTTTAAATCAGTTTTTAACCAAAGTATTATATCTACGTTTTTCTTATAATTACTTTTCAACCCTATTCATTTAATACAAGTTTTATCCATGAAAAAATATGACACAAACCATATACGAAATGGAAATCGGTATGAAAACAATAAAACTATATGTGGATGACGGCTTACCCAACAATTGACGAGAAGGAAGAGAAAGAGAGAAATACGAGAGATAATAAGGTGGAGCAGGGGAAAACGGCAGCCACAGTCGTGGCTGTGGTGGTTGACGACACTAATCAAACCCTAACACAAACCTTCATCACTCGTACAAACCCTACCCAAACGTGTGACCCTTAAAAACTCGTTTTGATTTACAAACCCTAGAAATCCGAATCTTGAAATCAAGATTTGGAGCGCGTGTGAGGGTTTGGAGGTGAGTATGATGCATAAACGTGGCCACAAGACCCCGATATATCGTTTAGAAGGGGTGGTGTAACATTTGGTGGTGGCCAAAATTTTGGCCGAAAAAAGTGACGGCGCCGGAACCCTAATGGAAGGGTGGCCGGATTTTCTAGAGAGAGGGAGGAGGAAGTATGTGTGTGTAATTTGTAGAGAGAGAAAGAAGGAGGTGAAAATGAGAGAATGGGGAGGGTCGGGAGTATTTGTACTCCAAGGAGGCACTAGACTTGCATACTAAAAACCACAAGGGCGAAGATGAAACATCTTAAAGGGACCCTAGATGTATCTTTGTGAAACTTTATATATATTAGGTTCGGGACTCGTTTGAGCTAGAAAACGAGGGATTTGTAACTCGAGAGTTACGCCAATCAATCTCAGATCACAATTTCCAAAAGAGGTTCGACTACCAATCAATCTCAGATCACATCCTAAATTAGAGAAAACGTCAATGGCTCTAAATAGGTCCACTAAAGAATTTTGCATCAATGGAGTGTAAGGTACAACACCGATGGGAAAACGTAGGTAGCACCACATTCGGTGGTATGACGTCAGCAGACTATTGTTGGTAAAACAAAGTCGAGGGTTCAACGTTGTTAGAGCAACGTTGACGGATTAATATCTACAGGATAACCTCGATGAACAACTTCACTAAAACATGTCGTTAGAACGTTATTGATAGGAGCACCTCAATAGAGGATAAGATATAACACCAATAGCACGTAAGGTACAACCTTAACTGAGGGTTGTTGACGAAGCAACGTCGACAGAACATTATCGGTTTAGGAAATGAACAACGTCGACTAGATAACGTCGTTTGAATCAACATCGAGTAATGGGTAACATTTCCGAATATTGAACAACACTCGATTCAAGACTAGGCTTGAGGTAGATGTGTCGGTAAACGGATTACCAATGAAGCGAGGCTAAATGAAAACCCAACAAGATTAGTAATGAAACGTTGCCGAGTGACGATTCGAAATCGAATACCGATTCGAGGTCGAATGATGATTTTAGCAAGGTTATCAACGAAATGGGGCCGAATAATAATTCGAGGCCAATTGATGCTTCGAAATCAAATGATGAGTCAAAACTCAGAACGAGATCAAAATCACAAAATTGAAAACCGAAAAACCAAAATCAAAACCAAATCCAAAATAGCCAAGACCAAATCCAAAAATAGCCCAAAACAATTCCAAACGCTCTAGTGGGATCGACGAGGCTTATGTCGATAAACAACTCGGATGTAAACGGTGCCAATCAGGTCTAACCCGTCTTACTGCTAACTATGCTCGACGGTGACAAATAGGAATTCCATATAAATGGAGACGCATAGCGGTGCTAGAAGCATTACGATTCGTGAGGTGTTGCGATGCCAGTGTGTCGTGTGTGAGTGCGGAATTTTGATGTTTGGTTAGTGTGAGTGTGTGAGTCTACCTAAAGCTCATCGTTTTTAAAACCAATCACTAACCCGGACATAATTCTGTTATAACTACTCCCAGTATCGCAAAATTCACCTCTAAGACGGACGTAGAAGATCAGTCCATGTCTCACTGTCTCTAGCTTAATATAGGTAATCAGTCTATATTCACACGAGGCTTAATGAATTTTGATCAAGCAAGGCACAACCAATTAATATAAACAAATTCTTAATATATATTCCCAACTTCAAGATTATCTACCCCAAATGTATTCGTTCTCTTATCTCAAAAATATCTCGTTTCACCATTTAGTTACTAGCATTTGGTATCATCGTGTGTGTGTGGTATCGACTCGACAAAACACCATGAATGCACTCAAATGACCACAATGCGACTCATAACGACATAATGAGATGTCTAAGCGATAAGCTTTAGAGTTTAATAAGTTTCGAAATAAATAGTTAGATCTTATCGGGTTCATCAACTCGATAAACTCAACCATTTATTCATTTTGCTTATCATCCCGCAAACCAGTCACATCCTAACGAGTTATAAGGATAATTCACCCATTAATAACGTTATCCGGCGTACATAACGGGAACTTATTGGATTCGTCAACCTAATAAGTCCGTTATCCACGTGGATTGACGCTATTAATGTTAGGTCATCCATAACCCACGCACAACACATAAATAGTATTAAATACTCATAAATGGCACATTTCGTTAAGCGTGCCCATGAAACATTTAATAACTCATTACAAAACATTTCTATTTTTAGGCGTTAGTTCCCTTTTTAAAATGTCGAATAGCAAGGTGAGTCTTGTTATCAAATGTTTAGTATAAAAACCATTTAGCATCTATATTTTCTAGTTTCATTTACTTGTTTATATATATATATATTTCGTCAAGTTTCAATATAAGTTTGGAGTCATTATCCTTTTCGCGTTCACAATTCCGAGTCATGACTCTCGGATTTTACACATCATACTGTCCAATAATTACTAAAGACCATGTTACGGCGTTGTCGGGGTCAATCGAGACTAAAACGTCACGATAACACCGACGTTGCGCAAAGTTGACTTATATACTATTTAGTCCGAAATAAAAATTTCACAACTCCAAACAATCTCATATAAATCTCGCCATCCAAACACACTACCAAACGACTCTTTCAATTCGCAACATATCCGGTTATCGAATATCAATTCTAATGTTTGTTAATAACTTACCAATTACCCAAATCACTACAATTAATTTGTTATCCAATCAAGATTATTAACTGAAATATCGTCCAATTCCAAATAACCGATACGTACCAATGATTCACCGTTAACCAAATAATTACACGTTAGTCCAACTTATTATCTGAAAACACTTACTGGTTTCGCATATTATTATAACACTAGCGGACATGAATCCATTATTACCCATCAAAATCGGCAACCTCTTGTTTGACAATACTTAAGAACAAACAACAGTTTACGAAAGTCTCGACCCAAAATTGTGACACGAGACTATGTACCCTTCGACATCATCAAAACCATTATATCCCATTAACTAGTTATGACCAAGAACACATAAAAAATGATAAAAATACAAAAAAAACATGAACATGACACAACACAAGATACCAACATACTAGTTTACATGTTTTATTAGTTTTAAACGTGTTTTAGACTCGTGTTCATCAAAACTTAACTATGGAACTCACGTTCACGAGACAAAAGGTCTCGTTTGTGACTCCCCAACTTAGTTATACTAGCACCATGTCTCCTACATCCCAAATCATTCCCACGGCTACTACTAGCGTGCAAGCTCTAAATCGAGTGGTGAGATTACATAAGTAAATTGCATAACCCTGATACTTTGAGAGTATCCGTATTATTGATTAATAATATTGAAGCATTGGTTATCACGTTCTGTGTTCATTTGTTTACTTTAATCTTCTAAGTATACTCAAGTAGATTCCGCATACTTATGTGTATTCATACAAAATTTTATCTTTGTTGTTATGGAACTATCCAAGGCAACTACTTAATACAAGCTAGGTGCTATAGATCCAAGGTTTGGGACTCCACACTTTGTGAAAGGCATAGTGTGTGCGTAAGCATGAGGACATACTTACTGGGCGTGCTTAAGCATGAGGACATTCTTTCTGTGAGTGTATAAGCATGAGGGCATGCTTATAGTGTGTGCATAAGCATGAGGACACGAATGAGGAACAAGCCCGTTTTTTTGATAATAATAATCAAAATTCTATGGGAGCCGTTTTTGCTTATGGTGAATTACTAAGATAGGCAGACTTAAATCGTCTACTAACAGGGCACACATTCGACAAGTTTCCCATCAACCAGTTCATCAAATAAGCCATAAACATCTCATCAATTATCTCATCAATCAATTCGTCTAATATGTTCTCAATCATCTACATCCTTAAACTAGTCATACGCGAGGCGTCAGCTTGGCAGGAAGGCATGTGGCAGTCATAGGGTTAAGTTTTCAAAAATGTGGTTATAGTCTAGGTTTTGAAAATACCCAGTTCTCTATAACCTGGCTCTGATACCAATCTATAACACCCTAAAAATATGGTCCAACGAAAGCATACGAACCTTTGGGTGCTACTATCTTGGTATCACAACATAAGGTACAAAGAATGGTTTTATATCCCATTTATTTAGAATAAAATAAATTAATTGAAAACATTAAGTTTACATTAATGAAAGTAGTGCGGAAATAGGCCGAATAAGAAGTTTAAAGTGGTTCCGATTAATCATCAGATTCGCCTATGACCATTCCCCTGCCAAGCGTCTTCCAATAGTGAGATATCGCCTTAAACCTGAGAAAACATGCTAAAAGGTCAGCTTACACAGGTGAGTTTATAGAGATTAGTTACAAAAGCAATAATGGACCTAATAGAGTTTAATTGCTATGTGCAACTAAGGCAGAAAGGCAGATATATAATAGACATTCCAATCAACCATCAATCCAATCAATAATCAATCCAATCAATAATCAATCAAATCAATAATCAATAATCCACAACACAATCGAGATCTCAGCAGGGCCCCAAGCGACTCTAGCCAGCGCAGTCGTGGCAAGGCCTAGAATACAAGCTACCCTGGTCTAGGTCGGTCTATTCTTAGCTAGGCATCGCGTTGTAGCATAGGAATGCTACCCTAGTCTAAGTCAACAAATGTCGCATGTCTAATCTTTCCTAGTCAACACATTAGCAATTTAAAAGAGTAGTGACAGGTCCAAGAAATAGTTTGCATTCGCATAAAATCATAAGATATCAATCCACAAATCAAATATTCCAAACAACAGTCATTCTTAAATAATGTTCACATATCTAGTTATGGTTTGTTAAACCTTTGAAAACCTTTGAAAAGAGGGGCTATGAAACTCACCTTAGCCACATCAATGCACTATTCACTATTGACACGACTGTCATCTAAAGCTAATCTCCACGGCATCCAGAAGAAGGTTCGACGAGTATGATAGAATAGAAACGACGCAACCTAATGCGTATACGATATTCTTAAAATACGGCTCATATGATGAAGAAGTCAATAAAAGAAATGTGTCTTAGTTTTCTTGGATCATTCATGTCGTTACTTTCAAAAGTCCATTATCTTTCCCAAAAGTTTATAATTAATATCTCAAAAGATTTAGTTTTAACGTTTCGTGTGGTGGAAAGAAACATAGACGCGACGTACAACTCACGCGAAAGAAGAGAAGACGTCGACATAGTCGAGACATACTAACTAGAACGCACGCCAAAGAGGAAGAGACATTGACAATGTCACGAAATACTGACAAAACTTAAGCTAGTCAAAGACTAGGATATGACGACAACTATATGTGTAATATAAATAGGTTAATTGATAAGTTTCGACAAGTCACCCAATAATCCCAAAACGTACATGTTTATAATAAAAGATAAGTTTCTATTTATCGTATGATTATCAAGGTTTCACGATCGTTACTCGTAATCTTGGTTTAAAATTGCGTTTTGCGATCCGATGCGTTAAAGGTCCCCGAGGCCGATGCGTGATGCGTGTTGCAAATGCGAGCGCATTTTGGACGCGATGTGTTTGGTATTAAAAAATACAAGAATTATTTATACGTAGAATATTAAACAAAGTACCAAGTAAAAATGCAATAAATTTACAAATAAAGTCAATAAGATTTAAAAAATAGGCAAATAATCTATTTGTAAAATAAGTAAGTCACTAAGTCGTGACATAAAATACTCAGAACCAACATTATAAACTTCAATTAAATGTTGTTTTAAATGAGACCCACCTCCTTTAGTTTCTTTCGAATTGAACGAACTTATAAATTCTTGAATTCCATAATTTCGGCTTGAGTCCTTGTTATTGTTACCGCTCAATGCAGTTGAACGTGAATGATTAGAGTCCACTCTATACATATACACGATGACATGATGTTATGATGTATTAAATGTATACTTATAAGTTATACCAGTGGCTAAAAATCCTAACTTATTCATAACTAAATAAATAGCAAAAGTCAAAAATGAAAAACTTAGTTAAATTTGAACCACATATATGATTTCCAGCTTAATTATTTAACATTTATTATTATGTATGATCAAAGAACAATATACTCTTGCACAACATGAAGATAGAATAAGATTGTTTGCAGGATTTCAAATCATGTTAATGGCATATGATCATAAACCGAAGAGTAATTTGGATGTAGGATTGGATGTTGTTATTGTCTTTGGTTTGGATGTCTTTAAACAACTTCTATTGTTCAAAGACTATTAAATATATTACCTTGTTCTAAATAGCTTAATTTTTTCAAATGACCTAAATTCCATATTGCGACAATTGCGACCGTTGCTAGCATTACAAAAATGCGGTAAATTGCGGTCTAATGCGAGCGCATTTTGGGATGACCTCGCATTAGGCACCATGATGCGAAATACTAAATGCAATGCAATAATGACTGCAATTTACGCAATGATGCGCGCATTTTTAAACCAAGCTCGTAATTATTCAAGTTTATAATAGAGTACGTCATATAAAGTATATTATTGTAGTATATTATAAATGACACGTTCGTTTGTTCAACGTTTTCAAAACATTATGACTCTATCATACCGTTTTCTTCAGTATAATTTTTCCCGACGAGTATTTAAGAGTTAACTTGTATTTAATAAACATGAGTTACTATCGTAGTTTATAAGGATTTAAAACTAAATAAATCATATCCGTCGATGATATATAGTTATATAAATTTTATTATTAGTTAAATTGTGAAAATAGAATATTTAGGCTTACCGCGAAACAAAGATACTAAACTTGCGTCGTGTCTAACATATTATTCGGTTAGTTCAAAATGTTTAATAAAGTACAACTTAATACCCATATAACCCGTTATCAAGTTATTCCCAATATATAATTCGTATTGAACCTTATAGGTCATAACGTATACGTATTACTTGATATTAATTATTACTCGCATATCTAGTTCATGAACGTTTATCACACCGTTTTATAAATATTCATTCGTTGTTAAGTCAAGTTCCATGTAGTTTACCCCAAATTTCTATACGGTATCATTGAGTAATTAATTTGTTACCTAATCAAGTCGTTACGTATATATATATATATATATATATATATATATATATATATATATATATATATATATATATATATATATATATATATATATATATATATATATATATATATATATATATATATATATATATATATATATATATATATATATATGTATATATATATATATATATATATATACATATATATATATATATATATATATATATATATATATATATATATATATATATATATATATATATATATATATATATATATATATATATATATATATATATATATATATATATATATATATATTATCAAGTTTACTTCATCACTATATTTACTTATATCCTTTATACCAGTTAATTCGACGTATTCAACACCATACTATTATAACACATTTCCAAGTTACTTTCATTCCCGTAAAATCATTTACCATCAAACACGTAATTAATACTAAACCGTGACCGTTTTATCACCATCCATTCTTATTAATGGATGATTCATATATCATTAATTCGCCACACATTTCCAATTAGTCCATTGTTACCCCTTGCCATTTTATACATTCCGGTATTATATATTAACAACATTTTACGACTTATAAACTATTATCGCGTCTCATTAATTAGTATTCGTAACAAATTCAACTTATATCGTGTACCCCATTTATAACCCGATACAAACAATAACAAGGCAATATTTGGTCAAACCTTGACCCTACTCGAGTATTACCAATTCAAATGACTATGTTATCAAATTCAAGTAGGGTAGTTTCTAAACAAGAAACAATCTACAAATGGACACCCGGGTCAAACCCGACAACAATATACCCAAATAAAGGCAACTGTGGCAACCTCAATCAACCACTTCAATTCGTATAACAAGTTCAGGCTCCATGGGTCACGACCCGACCCGATTTAGTCCACTGACCCGACCCGGTTACACCTTCGAAACAACCACAACACTTCCCATTTATTATACCACACAAATTTGTAAAACGAATGTTTAAATCAGTTTTTAACCAAAGTATTATATCCATGTTTTTCTTATAACTGTTTTTCAACCCTAATCATTTTAATTCAAGTTTTATCCACGAAAAACTATAACACAAACCATATACGAAATGGAAATCGGTATGAAAACAATAAAACTATATGTGGATGACGGCTTACCCAACAATTGACGAGAAGGAAGAGAAAGAGAGAAAGACGAGAGATAATGAGGCGGAGGAGGGGAAAACGGCGGCCAGAGTCGTGGGCTGTGGTGGTTGAACGCCACTAATCAAACCCTAACACAAACCTTCATCACTCGTACAAACCCTACCCAAACGTGTGACCCTTAAAAACTCGTTTTGATTTGCAAACCCTAGAAATTCAAATCTTGAAATCAAGATTTGGAGCGCGTGTGAGGGTTTGGAGGTGAGTATGATGCATAAACGTGGCCACAAGACCCCGATCTATTGTTTAGAAGGGGTGGTGTAACATTTGGTGGTGGCCAGAATTTTGGCCGGAAAAAGTGACGGCGCCGGAACCCTAATGGAAGGGTGGCCGGATTTTCTAGAGAGATAGAGGAGGAAGTATGTGTTTGTGATTTGTAGAGAGAGAAAGAAGGAGGTGAAAATGAGAGAATGGGGAGGGTCGGGAGTATTTATACTCCAAGGAGGGACTAGACTTGTATACTCAAAACCACAAGGGCGAAGATGAAACATCTTAAAGGGACCATAGATGTATCCTTGTGAAACTTTATATATATTAGGTTCGGGACTCGTTTGAGCTAGCAAACGAGGGATTCGTGACTCGAGAGTTACGCCAATGTTCTCAGAATAACATTTACAATAAAAACGATATATAATACAGCTCGTAACTCAACTTAGATGAAACGATCGCTCTAATTGACGTTTCTCCATTTACGACACATCAAGGAAATTACGAGTTGTCACATAGTAGTAGTTTATTTATATTTAATAAAAAAACCTTATTAATAATGGTGATTGTGTTCTTATTTTATATTCACGCAGTATCAATAATACTCATCCTAGATGGGCTTGATCTTGGTTTTACAAAAGTGAACAAAGACACTTACGTGTGTTTATTGTTAACTGTTGTTTGAAGGAAATCCCGATGGTTGCAGCTGATGGCCATTGAGATGTTAATTCATAACCACATGCTCATACTACACACTCCCAATCAAAGAAATTATGATAATCAAATGACATACAACTATGCTTCCACAACTCTGATGCTAAATATCATGATCTAGCAAAGTGTGAGCATGTCGGTCCTATAGTTACAACATCACATGGAGGCGATACAACAATGGATGATCCAAAGATTTACTGTGGCTGATTACCTCGGTAAAACCTCAAAGATCACCAAGTCAAGGAAAATTCAAAAATCACTACTTGAAGTACAAAGATTGCGGACTTTGAAGAATCAAAGACTATGAGCTAGAAGGACAAAGACATGTAATAGAATGCTAGAATTCAGAATGTATTTTATGTGGTGACCTCCCTTTGGGGGAGATTGTAAGGATTTAGTAAATCCATGTTAAAGACTCGGTCACCCAGGGTATTTGTTAGCATTGATAAGTTCGTAGTCTTAAACGTTTATTAGTTAACTAAGTAACACCATGGAGGACGGACGGGTCTTTACCCATTGTACACTCAATCCACAGCCCGTAGGAGGCGTATTATATAAGAATATAAATACCCTCTACCCTTCAAGGTAGAGGGTTAGAGCTTTCAACTAGATTACTTTCATTTCTCTCTCTAGAAGTTCCCAACTCTTTACTTTCACTCTCTAAACTCGTATATATTCGATCCATATACTATTGTTCTAGTGTGTTTATGATAACCAATCTCTAACAAATGGCCACCTAGGGTCTCGTAAAACATCTAGAACATGAAAGTATGCCAAAATAGTCAATCTACCTATGTGTATCACTAGGTATTTTAATATCCCTACCAGATAAGTCAAACTTTCATCCTCCAATCCTAAAACCATTTTCATTTCTTCTAATCTTCCTAGGTTTAGGTTTCTATAAAGGGAAAGCAGTATGTTGATACATGATATTAGATCGGCTAGGGTGTCTGATGGATCTGGACAAACACCTTGTGTCAATGATATTTTGTATAATATTATTAAGCACGCGAAATTTACTTAGTAATACTTTAGAAGATGGATTGTATGATGTATTGTAAGTAAACATAGATTAAACACAAAACTTAAGCTCCAATATTATTAATGAATAATACGAGTGATCTTGCTTATCACCATACACCTTGAAGCCTTTGTGAGTAATACGTAGGTAATTAGATAAGTACCTAAGATAATGACCTAGGACCTCCTTTTATACAACAAGAAGTCCTTTACAAGATAAGTATAAAGCTAACAATATAGAATATACACAAGATCTATTCTATACTTATCTAAACACATTCTCCTATAGTAGTGGTAATAATGTACCAGCAGTGGTAATACGTTTCCACTGCTAGTGTATTCCAAGCAGTGTAAACCACAACTATCCGTGGTAACAGATTATTCCCAACAATCATCCCCTAAACTTATGATTTCTCTGCAAATCAATAATTTTCTTCAATCTGCATTATCTTCAAGGATTTGGGGAATTCAACCAAACACTTTACTTCTTTCTTAACTTCCTGTAGGACCTTACTTTTATCAACCTTATCACAAACCCAACACGTTACCACTATACGCGTAGAAACACGTAAACCACAAACACACACTATGTGTGAAGATGAAAGAAATAAAGATGAGAAAGATGGTGACTTGATGATGTAAAACCGTGTATATGTGTAGAGAAAAGATGAACACAATATGTTGTATATTCCAAAGAAAACACACACACACACACATACTCAAGCACACCCCTCAAATAACATACTTGAGGGGTATTTATAGTAAGAGAGATAATGCCCTAAGGCTTGGCCATGGGCCGTGAGATGGGCTTGGACATGGATTGGGTTACATGAACTTATACAAGGCTAGCTTAACTAAACGTTTAGCCATTTAGCTTAGCCCAATCCACGAGCCCTTTGACTATTCTAGCACGATAACTAACACACGTTACAAAGTTCCTAAATGTGAATGACCATCACTTCTAATAAAAACTATTAAGGCTAACAATCTCCCCTAAAGGGTTGGTCATTCAAAAAATGCTCCACTTGATTAGGTCTTTATTTTCCTTGAGCTTGAACTTTGTGTGTAGATATAGAATAGTCTTGTTTCATTGTTCCTTCATGCTTTGTGATCGATTAATGTTTTGATCTGCCGTTGTCAACTTCGTTGGTTAGGTGTCTCCACGTCTTTCTCCACCATGCTCACACTTCTATATGTCTTTTGGTTACCAATTATGTAGTTCTCGAGTCTTTATACTTTGTAGATTCTTTGACATTAACGAAGAATCATCTTAAACTTTTGTTGCCTTTGATTTAGATGAGAACTTTCATGTGTTGTTGGTATGAGCATGTGAAGAATCTACACGATCAATACGCTCCGGAGCTTCCATAAGAAGAAAACATAAAAACAGGTTAGTAATAAGCGGATTCCGGCACTTACAAGTTTGAATTTCAAGGGTGTTATCAGCATAGTGTGAAAACACGTCTCTAATTCTCACAGAGGCCGTTCTCGAGCCGGAGTCCCACAAGTGAGATAACGCGATGTACCGAATACACCTACAATTCGGATGAGTCGTTGAGGTACACAAGCATCACTCCATGACTGTAGACCGTTTGAGACACACTAAGCGTAATCCACGGGAGTTACCGGTGACTACCGCCGTGGTCGCTTAATGTTGACCTCGGCAGGAGTTTCCATTCAATCACTAAGGATCATGATGTAAACCCTCATAAATGTTCGGCGATTGCTAAGATCTGCGTGAGGACTCTATAATATATCACTTGTGTCCTTATTGATGAACAACAAGCGATGTCATGTCAAGTGTTCCTATGAGATCTTTTGATGAATCTCGTAGCTCTAAACTCAATTAGTGCATTTTGGTTTTCTTGAGCGGAGACTAAGGAGAGGGTCTCCTTCTTCAATATCAACAATCTCTAAGAGAAAGTCGATAGATTATGTAGGGTTCCCTGTGAGAATGAAACAAATCCTTTTTTAGAGGAATTGAGTGGCAAGAAGGTTTAGTGCAGTGCGCCACTAGGTCCATGATGTCTTTGTGTTTAATACCGGCGTCATCTAAGTGACAACCAGTAGTAGATGAATTGAACCCGGTTTACGCTAAGGTTGAATATGGAGGGCTATTACTTTTCACCCTTTTCATTACATTTCTTTTAATTCTTCAACCCTTCTTTCTCCTTTCTCACATTACTCCTTTTTTTCAATCATTCCTAAGGACTTCTAATACTAACTATTTGTGATGTCCTTGGGTAGATCCCTCCACTCTGGCGGATCATAGGACAATTTCCTATCCTTAGTTACCTTATAACCCATGGCTGTCCTATTGTTGCCATAAAACCATTTTCTTGAAAATCTCTCGAGTGTTTATGATTGAAAACATGTTTGAAACACTCCGTGAGTTTTATATTTTCATAAACACTCCCCTTCACATGTGCTTATAAGTTTTGATGTAACTGCACATAGAGGGTAGAGTTCGCACTTTTGAATTGATCGACTTTAAATGAGCTAGACCGATTCGAGACATGTTTACATCACTAGAGAACTAGCTTGAAATTATTACCGTCTGGTCAAGTCCATAGAAAGTTTCTCGAGATGGTACATGATTCCTCGTCAATTCAATGGTTACGACCGAGTCGAGCTCTTTTGAGATTCAAACAACGATCATTAAACATTTTTATCACATTTTAATCATGTTTTCTCCCTCAAAAATAGCATATCTATGATGTTTTTGAAACAAAATGATTAAAAGATATGTTTTCAAAAGCATTTGGAGAGAAACCGATTTAGCATGAATTTTGGAACAATTTGGTTTTATACTCCCCTTAACGAAAGCATATTTTCATACGTAAAATTTAGAATCAATTAAGGGTTTAGAGGAGTTATCTTGGTACCAAATGTGAGAGATTTTGAAAATCTTTTGAAAACTTTCGAATCAATGGTATGCAAGATGAAGATTTTAAAAATCTTTTGAAGATATTGAAGAAGAATTATCTTCGATTGTTTTAGGATAAGTGCTCGATATTTATGAAAATCGATTTTGTAGCACTTTCCTTTCTTTAAAGATCGGGTTGCAAGCGGAAATACTTACAAGCCATTGTGTTTTTAGGAAAAGTGCTTGAAAAATATTTTAAACCTTTAATTTTGGTTAAGCACTTTCCTTTCTTTGAAGCGGTCCCGACCGATGTGTTCGAAGCCATTATTTTGAAGTCCGGGTTTCGTCAAGTATACGAAAGCCATTTTGAAGAAATTTTGAGAAACGACATGTTTTGGAAAACATTAAAAAACTCTCGCTCAAGCATCTGTACATGCCCGTATCATTGTTGAATGACATTTCTAGAAACATCTGAATATCGATTATACAAGAGACATGTCGTGAGAAGAATATTTTGGATTTTTGATTTTATATTGTTTTGTATTTTTTGAAAGTTTTATATTTTTGTATTTTGTTTTGATTTTATAGAAGAAAGGGAAAATCAAAATAGAAGATAGAGAGAATGAAGAATAAGAGTTCTGAAATTAGAACCCTCGATGAGTCGGGTTCGTAGATATTTGATTCACCGCAACTAAAGAAGAAGAGTTTTCACAAATAATGATGTTAGAAGTACAAGATTCCTCACGGTGAGGGTGATCACTATCAATGGTTGTAGTGGTTTCTACTTCCTTATCCTCATAAGTGTCACTATTATCTGTGTTGGTGCAAGTATCAAAAATCTTTCCTGTGGGAATCCATCTAAGACCTACTTTGTTGAAAACTTTGCCCGTGGGTTTCCACCTAAGGCAAGATCTAGGAGTTGTTTTCTTATCAAATGCAACGGAAGACTCATTTTTAGAAAAACTACGTCCTGAAGAGATCCACATATTAGGTTTCCTTTTGATGTTCATATTGTCAACGGGCTTGTTTCTATTTGGAGTCTTAGTGGATTGTGCCTTGGCACGAGAATTATATTTCTTGAGATATTGTGAGACACATGCATCATGATTAGCTGAAAAGACACATTTTTTACATGTAGTACGATAAATTCAATATTCTTGTTTAAAATGCAAGACTTTAACTTTGTCACTACCGTCTTTTGAAAAAGTATTCTTGTTCGAAAAAGACTTAGAATTCCTAGTGTTGTTTTCTAAGGGCATAGCATTTTCTTTTCGCTAACTACTCTTAGATGCAAGCCAATCCCTAGTCTTTTGTAGAGTGTTCCTAGGTAATGGTTTACTACTACTAGCGGTGCCTTGAAATCTTGTAGAATTCATCACCCTAGATGTTGCACCTAAAATTCACTCTTTTCGAGTCTGCGCTTTTTCCTAGCTTCTTCTAGATAGTGATTGTTGACCATGTCGTTAGAACCGACAGATTCTTTAACTGGATTTTGGTCACATTCGTACTAGTCCTAGAAAGGCTAGGTGTAATCACTTTTGGTTTTGCAAAGAATCTTTTTTTCTTTTTCAAAACCGTTGATAATTCTCTTTTTAATAGGCAAAGTCTCATGGAGTGACTGTTTTGAAAAATCATTTTTCTCATTGACTTTTGGAGGAAATCGAAAATAGACATTTTGGTTTGAAAACCGGTTTGGGAACATTTGTTTTCTCCTCACCAATGGTTTTGCAAACTTAGTATCCACAACCTTTCCTTTTAGACATCCCAGTTGAGCTCTCAAGAGATCATTTTGCTCTTGCATGTCCTTGTAGGCACGCTCATCTGACAGTTTGTCATACTTGCATTCCTCGATTTTCTATCAAGTTGTTTAAAATAGGACACGTTTTCTTTTCAAGTTTTTCAAGAGCATTTTCATATTTTGAAACAATTGGGAGGTCTCGGACTGAGTCTTTCATGATCTTCAACGAATATGTTTGTAAGATAATGGACATGATATCGAATGTCGAACATCTTCAAGAGAGAGTCATTTAAATTTTCTAAAACTTTGATTTGTTCAACACGGTCATTAGCTTGCTTTACTGTGGATTTATGGTCCTTGACAAAGTCAATTGTTTCTTTCAAAATGCTTGTTCAAAATGAATTACCCTTGCACCGATGGCATGCAATTGAGGGGCAATTTGAGTTTCAAAAACTTTCTTTGTTCGATGTCAAAACTAGAGAACCGGTTGTTAGGTGTAATAGTGGTTTTAGTTTTAACGGTCTCTTGAAGATCCGAATTCTAGTTTTCACATTTTCTAAAATACTTCGCATCACTTGTGTTAAAAGGATTGTTTGAAGACATTTGTTCAATGTTCGAAGAGAATTTGAGACAACAACAGGTTTTGAAACTGATTTTGAAACTGGTGTTGACACTTTGTTTGAAACACTGGTTGTGATGGAAAACTTTGACTTTTCTTTTTGAGACACAAAAGTAATTCCATTAATTTTGTTCTATTTGTTATAATCAATTGGTTTTAGATCTGGATTCTTTTGTTGCATTTTTTATCTACTCTAATCAGATAGTTCTAACGTTTCAAGAGAATCACGAACAATTATAGGTTCATGCACAGCTTTTCTATTATTCAACACATTCTGTTCTTTCTGAGCTTTCTTGAGGAAACAAGGAGGTGAGTTACCAAGATCCATTTTTTGTGTTGTATGAAAATACGGATTTGTTTGTTTAATCAGCATATTAGTTGATTTAGTTGAATGACCCGTTGTAACAAGCAAATTTTCCAATTTTTTGATTTTTTCATCTTTATCAAGAATTTCATCAAGAAGAGAATCTTCTCGTTTTGAAAAGTCTGAAATCAACTGTTTCTTCTCTTTTTCAAGATCAGAGTAAGTTGCTTTTTGTTTTGAAAGTTGGTTTTTAAGTTCAGAAATTTCCTTGTTTAAAGATTTTATTTTCAAGTTCAAATTAACATCAAGCGTGTTATACTTGATTTGCAATTGTTGTTCTCTTAAAACAGAATCTCGATAACCAATTTCTAATTCTGACTCTTTGTTTTTGTGAAATTCAAAAGCTTTTATGCTCACCTTGTAACTCTCAAGCTCACGGTCAATTTAGCATTCGCGGCCTTAACTTCGATTGACCGTTCTAAATTTCTCAATCTCAATACCACAATTATTAATTAATGTTTCAAAATAAGCACGTGTTTCCTCATCATTAGCACCATTCTGTTCACCTTTACCTCCATTAGGATCCATATATGGAGTTTCAGAGTTAACATTGCTATTAACTTGCTCCCCCACATATGTGTCATAATAAGGTTCGGGAGACACAGAATGTGGCTTCTCATGAGTAAACGGGTTAGCAACATTACTATAATTTGGTACTTAATTGAGTGGATATGTGTCATAGACAGGAGGTGTGTCAAAAGTACCACTTGATGTTGTGTCCCGCTGATTGATTGTATGACTGGAGTTAGCAGTATTGATTGCTTTATCTGCCCGTCCTGGATTCATGAATTCGTATTCCGCATCAGTCAATTCAATTCCCGACTCTTCTTTCTGTGCTAACATCAACATGTACTTGAGCCTTTCAAGCTTCGTCAGTCGTTTGACCCTAGATTCTGAATCAAAATAACCTGAATTTTGGCTTTGATGTTCGGAAGTAGCATTCTGAACAGAAGTCATAAAACAGTTATTCCCATTTTGATTTCCCATATTCTGATTCACAATCTGACTCCTCTGATGTCCATCAAACTGCCCTGCATATTGCATCTGATTCCCCATTTGTATACCCGTAGCAAATCCATTCTGATTCCCAATAACATCAACCATTTGTCCTCCTTGACCCATATGCATACTCGGTTGAGCAAACTGCGGATTATACGATGAAATCCATTGGTTGTTTTTATCCGGTGTAGAGTAACCACTGATGTTTAATGCATTATTGGCGAATGCAGCAATAGCATTTGTGACAGCAGTTGTATAACGATCTTGCATAGTTGCCATTGATGAAGGTATTATATGATAAAGTTGATGTAGGATCGATTCAACGATAAAGGAGTTGTGTTTAATAAGATATTGCCGTTTGAAGTTTTTATGAAAGTCGTACTAGTAACCTTGGTTCTTAGTCGAAAAAATTTTTCGCCCAAAATTTGAAATTCACTATAAAAATCAATTCTAAGGTCGTATGAAAAATTTGAGTTTTGCCAATTTTGACGCCAAATTTGTCCGAAAAAATTTGAATTTGGGTCCAAAAATTTGAATTTTTGACCAAAATTTTCCAAGTTAAACCAAAATTTGAATTTCGTAAAATTGAACGTTTAGTCTCCTCAAATTTTTTTTTTTTTTTTATATATTGAAGAGCTTAGGCGAGACCTAAGAAGTTACTGAGTAGGATGGCTTAGGCGAGGATTCCTTAGGCGTAGGAAATGCTTATGCGGAAGTTTAAAGTTAGGCGAGAAAACTTATGCGTAAGACAAGGCTTAGGCGTAAGAAAATACTTAAGCGTAGCGTTCTCTACGTAAGTCTAAGCTTATGCGTAAGATTAGGTTTTGCCCGAAAATCCTTTACACTATCACGAAGTAAAGATATCCAAAAGTCAAGTGTTCCACAAACTTATCCAAGTGAGGAAGCACCGAGTCACCGTTATAGCTCGAAGAAACTGCAAAACTCTTATGCGTTGAAACTTATGATTAGAAATAGGGTGTTGACTTTTCTTACGCTGTAGAAGTAGGGTTTTGACCTCGGCGTAAAAATTTCCATGATTCAAACAATTTCTCTTGCACAAACAAACCTTAAAACACTCGAATAACACAAAAGTGTTGACCTTTTCACCAAAGTGCTTTGAAAGCTTATGCGTAGAAATGACCTACCCAATTCGTACGAGTTTAAAACTGAAGAAGAACACGTAAAGCTTTGAACTTTTTGCAAAAAACGGAAACTTTAGCACCAAATAAACCTTAAACCACAAGAATCTTGAATTTTTGAGTACAAAAATTAAAATTTTATGCGTGTCAAAGATGTATAACGAGAGCTTTTACGCGTACAGTACCAAGCTTCAAAACAAACACAAACACTCCTAAACCATTGTTAGGCAATTGATACCAATTGTAGGACCTTACTTTTATCAACCTTATCACAAACCCAACACGTTACCACTATACGCGTAGAAACACGTAAACCACAAACACACACTATGCGTGAAGATGAAAGAAATAAAGATGAGAAAGATGGTGACTTGATGATGTAAAACCGTGTATATGTGTAGAGAAAAGATGAACACAATATGTTGTATATTCCAAAGAAAACACACACACACACACACTCAAGCACACCCCTCAAATGACATACTTGAGAGGTATTTATAGTAAGAGAGATAATGCCCTAAGGCTTGGCCATGGGCCGTGAGATGGGCTTGGACATGGATTGGGTTACATGAACTTATACAAGGCTAGCTTAACTAAACGTTTAGCCATTTAGCTTAGCCCAATCCACGAGCCCTTTGACTATTCTAGCACGATATCTAACACACGTTACAAAGTTCCTAAATGTGAATGACAATCACTTCTAATAAAAACTATTAAGGCTAACACTTCCGAATAGCTCTGGAACATTGATCTTGAAGCTTATGTAACAATGCTCTGACCTTCTCATTGTCTTCATGAACTCTTATTGTTGTACATAACATCACAGTGAGAGTTCCAGCTCTGAGTAGATATTCTTTCTCGAAGCATAAATGCATCTACTCCATTTGCTGTAGAAACATGATGAACTTCACATGAGTCATAATAAAACCATTTAGTACCAGGACATGTACATGAGAATTTCCAGAAATCATCATTAACATCTCGTTCATAGAGCCTTCTAAGATTAATCCATAATTGCATCTCCTTCACATCTTTGAGATCTTGAGCATCAAATCTTTCTCGAACTAACTTCCATAATTTGTCAAGGTCATCTCTGTCAAAAGCTTTAATGAGATCTTCAAATGTCATGAATGATGAAGTTTCACCACCTAGCCTTGTGATCTTCCATGTTGAAGCAAAATTGCTAGCAGTGTAAACCTCCCAATCAATGATAGGATGTCTTACTTGCAGTGGTTCTGGATAAAAATCTTCTTCTACTATCACAATCATTCCAGTCAGTTGTTCTTCAGTGAATTTCTCAGTAGGAATTTCTTGTTCTTCAGCAACCTTAGTCTTCTTAATTTTGAGAATCACTTTCTTTGGCCTTTCTCTTCAATCTAGGAAACCTTCTTGCTTCTTCTTGAGCCCATTGAAATAAAATCTTTATCATGTTTTTTAACTCGTAGTAGATACCTTCAACTTGATTATTAGGCATTCCTTTGAATTGACGCTTTTTCCAACCACCAACATGACAACAATAAGTCTTCTTGTATGAGAATTTGTGCCTTGGTTGGTTGTCTTTGTTTCTTTGACCCTTCATTGTACTAATCACATCTTGAAGTGCTTGATTGTTCTTCATTTGAATGAAATCCTTCAAGCGAGCGTTCTTTGATCTTCGATTAAGGATGCATCGCCTAAAGGTCAATTGCCTTTTTCTTGATTATTAGATTATTAGCAATCAAGAACTCAATATCCTCTTCGTAAGGAACATAGCAAAACTCGAGTCTTCTCTCTAAGTATTGTAGGTTGAACATTGGAAAGTGGATCTTCTATAGAATCTTCCGCTCTATCCAGCCTTTTAGCCTCCATAAAGCTTACAATCTCCATTTCTTCAACCTTTTTCTTTTCAAAGAACTTCATCTTCATATATCTTTTCAAAGAACTTCTTTATCATGAGCAATCGAACTTGTTCTTTCTTTGAAATATTTCTTCCGTGTTGCTCTTGACTTTCCATAACTGCTTTACCTTTGTATTTCTTCTGTTTATCAATTTCTTCACTTGCAGTGGCAACATTATGTTCATCTGTGGGAATATTTGGCTCTGCAGTGAAAATTGAATCAGTGGTAAAATCTGCAGTTGCAGTACTGAAAATGTCTTGATCATCAAGTTGATCTTCATGAGTATCACCTTCCTTTGCTCCTTTACAAGAAACTCCTTCATCTTCAAAATCAAGTTTCCTCCCCTAAGTGTCAGCACTTGTTTTCCTCCCCTGTTTGGGAGAATTACCCAAATCTTGATCAAAACCAGCTGAATCACCATCATTAGGTGAGGATGAAGATGAGATCACCAACTTTGCAGCTTTTCTTGTGCTTTTTCAACCCCACGCAACTCGCTCTTCAAGGTCTCGAATCTCTTCTTTAAATGTGTAATATCCTTGGCATGTCGCTTCTTGACATGTGCCAAGTCCTTCAGTAGAGATTCAACCCGCTTGGCTAACTTTGTACACAAAACCATCAATTCCAATTGTTGCCCACCGCCTCATCACTTCCAACCGTGTTACCTATTGGGAGAGGTGAATCATGGGGCATTGGCTCGATTCCTCCCTAGTTGGACTAGGTTGAAGTCTAGAACCACCAACGCTTGTTCCTAGACCAAAAGGTTCGTAAACATGTTTGTGTTGTCATGAAAGAAGGTGGTGGTTGCTCCTCCTCTCATAGGTGTGAGAAATGTGAGAGTATAATCAATGTGTGGAGCAGATATTATGGGTGTGTTTTGTTCATTTGTAATCTTTGCAAGCATTTGAGGAAGGAGAGGTGTAAAATCATATTGCCATCTTTGTTCGTATTTTGAAAACTTTAGGCTTAAGGCAACCGATTTTATAAACATTAGTATGGTGTTGCGGTTGAAACTCATTTAGCAATCGCTTGCACAAACCTTGGATACATTAAATTTTTGTTGAACTCTTTACATTGCCAAATCATACTTGTAAAAATATAATTAGACCGCTTAAAATCTTATCGATGACTAGACAAACCAAAGGATAAGCCATGGTGGAACTAAATTGCTCATAAGATGTTTTCTTTGGTGAGACAATGTAAAGAGTATGTATCAAAAATCTCCATTGGGGACAAAACCACTCTTTTAAAAGTAGCCTTTTTGTCGTTGGTATCATACCCCATGGATGATAAAGTATCATGAATTTCGGCATAGGTAATGTGATGAGACCATTGAGATCACCCAACTGGAGAACTCTCCTCAAGGATGCCTCAAGAACATCAATAGTTACCCCATCCACAGTGGCTCTTAGAGCATCAACTGCTTTCATGTGTATCTCCATGCGCAAGTGTTATGGACTTAGCAGAAGTCCAAACTGCTTGATTTGAGAGATATAGATTGTGGGTTTTAAAAGCAAAGCATACCTTATATGGGTAGTATTGAGAAAGTCCACAATCTGATGAAAAACAGGGCCACTCTTCTCGTTAGACTTTTGAAGGTAGGCCACTTGGTTGTGCTCATCTGCCAATTTTAATGGTGCCATAGAAACTTTTGCTGAAAAATGATATTGTAGGATCGATATATTTATTGTGTTGATGATTCGGGTGGTCTTGGATGATGGAAATACATGTTATACATTTTAGAGAGAGAAAGTAGAGAGATGGTGTTCTTGGTAGAGAGTTTCTTCAATAAAATGTAAAAGGTTAGATTGCCAAGCCACACCCCTTCCATGGATGGAAGGGGTATTTATAGTTACACAATACACGACCTCCTATCGGCCTAGGGATCAGGCATACAGTGGGTAAAGACCCGTCCTTCCTCCACGGTGTTGCACTACACTATTCTACGCTACAAATTAACTAATTAACTACTACATAACGTAAATAACTACAAATCTATGAGCTAACATATGCTAGACTATAATTGGGGTGACCGACACTTTAACATGGAATTTCCAATTCCTAACAATCTCCCCCTAAGGGAGGTCACCCCATGAAATACATTTTGCATCCTAGCATTCTTTCTTTGACAATGTTCTTGAGCTCGTAGACTTGAATTCTTCACTTTCGCAATCTTTGTGCTTTTGTAGCGATTCTTCAAAGTCCGCACTGATTTGTACTTTTAGTGGAGGCCTTTAACTGATCCACATCTTTGATGATCTTCGAGCTTTCATTGAGATCATCAGCCACAGTAAATCTCTGGATCATCCATAGTTGTGTTGCCTTCATGTGATGTTGTGACTTTTGGACCGACATGCTCACACTTTGAATCATGGCATCTTTCCATCGAGTAGCGGAAGCTTTCTTGGTTCATGATATTTGCAAAGAACAGTAGCGTAAGCATAGTATAAAATATCGTAACCGTGTTATGTAGATATGCACCAATCATGATTTCTTCAATTAAGTGTGAATCTTGTGAGCATGCGGCTTTGGATTGACTCATCAATTACGATCACCGCAACCGTCAAGTGTACCGCAAACAACAAGATTAGCAATAAAACACACGAAAGCGTCTTTGATCGGTTCGTTGAATTGAGGTACACGGCCCACTTGGTTCCCCGTTGATCGAGTACAAGTACCGCCTGTGATCGGTATAATTCAAGAATCTCCTTGATAGGGTTTCGCAATGTTCTAGTTGTTCTCAAACCGAACGCCTCAAAGAAGACAACACGGAGTGAGTGAACCAATGAATTGAGATTCACCGATTGATGAAACATTGATTTAAAACAATCGCATATTGCTTAGAAGAAAGAGTTTTGCAATACAACGAAGGTTTTATGAGAAAGATCAATTTTCAATCAAAAATATTTTTGTATTTGAAAAGAGTACACATTCGACGTGCTAGAGAAAAGAAGGTTTGCACATCGAACGGTTTTTCAAAAGTATTTTTCAATCGTAGATACTTTTGTGTTTGAAAACATAAGTACACATTCGACGTGCTAGGGAAAAGAAGGTTTGCACATCGAACGGTTTTCCAAAAGTATTCGTCAATTCCAATCTCGGACCAAGGTTGATTCAAGAATGAATCTCCCATTGTTTCTATCCGCTTGTCACAAGCTTGATATTTTGCAAGATCTCACATGTCACCCACCAAGAGCTTGTTTGATGTTGGCTCTGAAGGATTTCCATCTTCATCGTGAATATTTTTACATATCACTGGATGTTACGGCAATACCACAAGGATAATCGTGGGACTCTTAATATATTCTTACTTTCCACATTGTGTGAAACAACAAGTCTTCATTAATTTAGTGTCCTAATGAGATATTGTGGATGATCTTTTGGCTCTAGAATCAATATTGCACATTTGGTTCTCGTGTCGGAGACTAGGAGAGGGTCTCCTTCTTCAATATCAACAATCTCTAAGAGAAAGTCGATAGATTATGTAGGTTCCCGTGAGAATGAAACAACCCTTTAAGAGGAACTTGAGTAGCTTGGGAAGTTAGGTGCGGTGCGGCCACTGGGTCCATGACGTCTTGTCTTCAATACCGGTGTTACCTTAGTAACCACCAAGAGTATAAGTATTGAACCCGTTCATCGCCCTAAGGTTCAATTATTGGAGGCTATTTCTTTTACCCTTTTCTCATTTCATTTCTTTTTCATTCTTCAACCCTTTAGTACTAGCTTACCCGGACTTCATAACTAGAACCTTGTTGGGTTTATACCAAGATTAGCTCTGCCTCATCCGCACTCTTCCCATATTCTCATTTTTCCCCTTTTTTAATCATACCTACGGACTCTACACTAACTAGTGGATTGTCCCTGGGTAGATCCCTCCGGTTCTGGCTGATCGTGGGAACTAATACCTAACCTCACCATCCTTATAACTCCAATGCATAAAGTAAAAGGGTCGGTCTTTTGGTACAGTTCTTTCTTCCTTGAAACCAATTGAAAAATCATTTGGAAAATCAATCAAGGTACTTGTGATATAAAATCAAAGCATTTTGTACCTTAATTGTTTTGATCATTTTAGAAATGCTCCCCCTCAACATGTGCATATGATATTGAAATTGTTTAGCACATGGAGGCAAGAGTTCTTTGAAATAATTTCTTTGAAATAATTTCTTGATCACAATTTCCTTAGAAAAAGCCATTTGAATTTCTTTGGTAAATTCTCCCCCTCAATATGTGCGTAGGATATTTGAAATAATTTTATCACATAGAGGAAAGAGTTCTTTTGAAGTACTTCCACGATCACAAAAGCCATTAAGAAAACCATTTCAAACTCAATCAAGGTACATATGATAAAACGTTGAAACCTTTGTACCTTGATAGTTTAATATCTTTAGAAATGCTCCCCCTTAATATGTGCTTCGAGGTTCGAAAGCGTTTTAGCACATACGGGAGAGCTGCCTGCACTTTGAGTCAAAAACGATCACATGTTATCAGATTTCATATTTAAATCACATTTTCTCCCCCGATCAAAAATATCAAATCCTTTGAGATTTTGGATCCCAAGTGATTTAAATAGGTTTAGAAAACATGGGAGAAAACTGTGTTCAGATTAATTTAATTATGATAGTGGAACAGATTTAGACATTAAAAGATTGTTAGTGTCAGGTATGATAATTTTTTAAGAGATCTTTTAGATAAAATAAAACATTTTCACAATCAAACAAGAACAGAAAAAATTTCATTTTGAAAGACCTTTGACCTTTGAAGAAAATCATACCATGACATAACATTAAATCTTTAGACCACCACTTATTTTGTACAATCCGGACTTTTATGAAGAAATATTGTTTGAAAATAATTTATTTTAAATCGTTTAAAATGGTATCTCCCCAATCGATGACCGTTCTCATTCGATGATTGAGTGACTTATAGTTTTGATAAAATGAAGTCCATTAAATGTGATTTTCAAAATTTAGTCCAATTTATTTTCAAAAACAATATTTTTAAAAGATCCATTTTCAAAACAATTTTAATCAAATTTTTTTTCTCAAAATTGTTTAAAATGGTATCTGCACAAGTGGTATCGAGCGGCATGACAAGTAGACCCTTGATCCGATGAATTGTCATCGCCGAGCAAGAGACAAAGTCATTAGATGAATCACTAGCTATTTCCTCACTAGTTTCTCTTTAAGCTCTAGGTTCTCAGCAATAGCATCAGCTTTTTCCTTTTCAATGCTTTTAAGTTAATGTTTGCAATATCTAGATCAAATTGTAACCCTTTATCTTTTCTTCATAAGCTATCCGATTCTTTTGAAACCATACCTTTTGTCTTTCTAATGTTTTTAACGAAAGTTTATAAGCTTCATTATCAACATAGCATTCATTGTATTTAGGTTTCATAGTATCATAAGCTTCTTTAAGTTCATTTTATCTTTCACTACAACCAAATATACATTGTGTACCGAGAAAGTCCCATCAAGGCAAATTGATCATGCCTATCTTCTCAAGTACATCTTGCCGAGAATCCAAGCTTCTGTCAGACGCTAGCCTTCCTCATTCACTGTGTTCATGTGCATCCATTGACTGTTCATCCAAGGTGACAAGAGTCAAGTTCTAGCTTCCTTCGATTCTCCGATAGGAATTGTAGTTAAAAAACACATAGACCTTTTACGATCTTTAGCACTCATAGTTAGGTGATTGAGAAGCTTATGTTGTTCTATGGATCTTTTATTTAACCGAAATACTATGTTTCAATTAGTTATCTATTACATACTATCAAGTTCCTGTCGACTAAGCATGGGCTTGGAAGAAAACAATAATACCCATGCCGTCTTTAAATAACAAAGCGCGCATCCTAGTCGCCTCCACCCTTCAAAGAGAAACACGGCACAACTTTTATACTCAAAGAATCTTTCTTCAGATTCGCTAGTCTCATCGATTTTCCCGAGACTTCTTACGTTGCATTTTAATGCCAATACTTACTCAGATACGAGGTCAAATTAAGCTCCGTTTCTTCAACCACTTTGAAGAAAACCATCTCAAAATCATTGATGCAAGCCCACATGAGACCTCTTACGTTGCATTTATGCCAACTCTCCATGGAAGTCCAATTAAGCTCCATTTCTTCATTTGTCAACCCAAGAAATAGTTGCCCTTTCCTTCGGCATCCAATCATCTTCAATTGTGGGATCCGGATCGAACATTCTTATATACCAATATACCCGCATACGTTAGTGAACACACATACGATTACATAGGCAACACTAACGATCTACGAAAGATATATGGTGGTCGACATCACCTAAACAACAATCGACTAATTCAAGTCAATTCAACATATCAATCAGTTCATATAAGGTATGGGAATAATGTGTTTATCAAACTCTAATCATCTAAACCTAACAATCACATCCTAGAAACCTAGTCCTTCAACATAGGCAATTGTATTTTACAGATAAGCACGTAGGATGATTAAGATAATCTCGTTAGATGATACAGATTTGAAAACATTCTCCCCCTCAATCAATGACTCATTTTCTAAAAGGTTTAAACGCGCTGAAGTCATTGATTGAGTTTTCAATTTTTACGAAAACTCTGAATCTAATTGATTTACAAGCAACTCATTTACCACCATTTTTGAAAACAACAATTATTTTTCTGAAGAATTTTAGACGGAAAAACATTTGTGTAGGAATAGCAGTCTTTTTGATGACATGCTTTCCTTGTTTTGTTTTAGGATAAGTGCACGAAATATTTGAAAACTTGGTTTAGCGCAGCACTTTCCTTCTTTTGAAGAGCGGGTTGCTATCTGAAATAATAGCAAACCTTTGTTTAAGCATGGGTTACAGTCAGAAGTAACTGCAAGCCATGGTTTAAGCACGGGTTACAGTCTGAAGTAACTGTAAGCCATAGTTTGTGACATGTTTAGAAAGAAATATTTACACCTCATGCTCGAACTTCATCTAAAGTCCCGTGCCATTATTGAATGACATTTCTAAGACCGTAGATGTTATCGATACCAGAAGACATGTCTTGAGAAAACAATATTTTTGGTATTTTTCAATTTTTCTGATTTTTATGGGTTTTTATGGTTTTATATTTTTCTATTTTGTTTTGTTGGTTTTATATTTTTATATTTTGTTTTTCAGATAAATATATACACAGATAGAGTAGATGATATAGTTTAAGAAGGATGATGATACGAGTACCGAGATAAGGATATCGAGCAGCACGTCGTAGAAGATAGAATTTGTCATCTCTTAAACTTCCACCACCAAAGCTTCCGAGGCTCCAGAATAGAAGATAGAACATGAGCCTTTGAGAAAGAGAGACTTTGGCAGCTTCCCCCCAAACCGAAGATCCATTAGATGAGCAGATTCGAAGCTCTATTTCAAGCTTTCCTTAGCCAGGTGCATAGAGAAGCACACCATTATCATAAATCCCACTGCTCCTTTTAAGAACGATAATCGAGAATCTCCATTCGGGGTTATATCATCAAGATAGATCACCAAAGAATCATCCCACTCTTTAAATTTCTTCTCATATTTCATAACACTGAAGTCTGACGCAATCCATTCCAAAAGGTGTCAAGAGAACACTTCCCCCAAGTAGTTGAATTGATGCAGTTAGCCTCTTTGTATAATGCTCAAGAACTCTCCCGAATACACTTCATGAGGGGAATGAAAACACCTTCCCATGTTCACATTTTTCTTCCCTGATGAACATGTGTGAAGCTTAAGATCCCGAAGAACACCAATATCCAAGAACTCTCCCGAATACACATCATGCCCGAGAGAAAACACCTCCCAATGTTTGTGGTAAACAATGGCTTTCTTCCACGATGATCGTGTATGAAGCTCAAGGACCAAGTACACACATTCCCAAAGAGAGAACAACCAATAACATTGAAGAAGCAGCGAATCATCGATTATCTCTGCGGATGACAATCTCGCAAATGTCAACTCCGGAATAAGTGATTATATCTACGAATCACCGATTAAGCCCTCAGTGAGACAAACAGAGCGCCCCAATGTACACAATTCTCTCCCCCGATGATTGCGTATAACATCGAGATCATCACACACTAGTGTACCTCTTATATCTTCAAAAACTTTCTCTAACATCTCTTCCCCCACATAGTTGGAATAAGAACACTAAACGCCTTGATGAGTAAAACCTTGAGTTTCTCTGCGGTCATGACATTTGTTTATCGGGATATCTTCAATCACTTAGAAGAGTTAAGTTCATCAAGTTTACTCGCTATGAGTCAAACCTTGAGTTTCTCTGCGGTAATAACATTTGTGTTCCTGGGATATCTTCAATTACTTAGAAGTATTAAGTTCATCAAGTTTACTCGCTTTAGATGCTTGTCTCCTACCCCTTGTCGGTTTTGATACTTGTAATCGGCAACATCTTATCAGCCCAAATACTTGAAATCTTTATGAGAAGAACACTTGAACTCTAGTGAAAATCAACTTGCTGAAGAATATGAGCAAGTCTAATTGGGGATTAAATCAGACATTTCACCCTCCCCCAATTAGTGCTCTCCCCTAAACCGAAAATCTTTATAATGAATGCTTGAATGAATAAGAAGTCTTTAGATCGTTAAATGCAACTCGTCTTTAGTCTTCTAACACGCAGATAAATGTAGAACCGACTGTACACTCGACCTTCTTCAAGATTGTCCGAATAGGGAATAGAATGTTAACATCTTCAACTCACACCAAAAAGTATCCCACCAAAAAGCATCCCAATTAACTTACATCTTGAAAATCCCTTAACTAAAATCCTCCCAATCAAACAAGAACGAAAGATGCTCATCAAGGAAATCAAGAATCAGGGCCAGAACGAACACACAAGATGGTAACACCAAACTACCAATCACATCAAACAAGAACACGAGATTGTTCGAATCATCATGTTGATGTATACGTGAAGCATTAACCGGAAGCACTTTGTCGATAAACTCATCAACTGAGTGAAGATGTCAACCAACGGCTCTTAAGAAGAAACTCCATGTAAAGATGACCCGATAAGAAGAAGCTCGGTTCTTACATGAGTTAGGAGCCGTATGACCATATTATCTCAGAAATCAATCAACCATGCAGTAAATTTTTACACTTTTTCTCCCCCTCAAGAATTGCATACGGAGTTACCATTCTTGATTGAATAAGTGAATATCATCAACAAATGTAGTCTATTCACACTTCTCCCCCGCAAAATTCGTACAGGATGTCGCCATCATCATTATAGTTGAGCAAGTGGAATAAGAAAACAATCAACGGTAGCCCGTTCACTTGATAATCGAAAGCACATGGAAAAAGCATGAAGCATGTTGATGAGAATGGTCATAATAAGAAGATTTCTCTTCTTTCAAGATAAAGCGCAATCGAACGCACACTTTTCTTTTCTTTAGAGAACGAGGCATGAACTGTGTTCATACGTCATAATGTTGAAGTGCGAGGCCCGAATTGATGTGAATGCATAATGTTGAAGCGTCATAATCTCTCTCTTTCATCATCTCTTTGGCAAGACATGTAATCATCCCATTATCATTCAAGAAGCTCTTTGTCGTGACAATGATGGAGAAAACCCAATATGATGAATTTGACCTCAAGTGAACTAACCCGAACTCGTGACTTAAACTTGCACATATGAAACATAGAGCGATGCCGATTTCCATTAGCATCTCTAAGTACTCTCTATGTACTCTATACTCTTCAACCAACCAACCATCAAGTATAAGACGTACATTACCTCTTGAAAATCCACAATTCAATGTGACACTGAGCACTACAACGTAACTCCTTAAAGTGATAGTTATATTGTTGAGGTAAGAGCCTAGTTCCCCCAAGTGGTAAAAGAAAAGGTAAAAGTCACCCAACAATAACTAGATTTCCAAGTCTTCGTTTTTAATAATAAGCTCGAACAAGGATCTCGAAGAATCTTCATCCAACCATCCCCGATACCTTCAGATACTAAGTACACTCGCCCGTGATATTTCACTTCAACCTCAAATAAATAATACTGAATTATCCCCGTTGTCACATCTTCTGGTTAACTGCTCAACTCTAGCCTTCTTTAACATTTAAACAAACTTTGATAATGGTTTCATCCTGACCATGGTTAAAAGCACATAACCCCGTAAAACCATGTAATAACCAAACTGCCATGACGAATATCCAAACACCCATCCAATTTATGAAGTACACCTTTTATCCTTCTTCAAATGAAACCGTAACACCAAAGATCGTAAGATCCTAAAATACGCTTTCCTTTCTCCAAGACGGTTCCATCATCACGGATTTTACAATTCTATAGTTTAAACCGAGAAATAGTTTCTTTCAAGTGATTTTACAAAACCAAGAATAAACCGTAAGATAGATTCGAAATGCACATTACAAGGATGTTTCCATTGTCACGGATTTTACAAGTCTATGATTTAAACCGAGAAATAGGTTCTTTCGCGAGAATTTACAAAATCAAGACTAAACCGTAAACAACGTTAGCTTGAATGTGTTATAACAATTTTGGTTTCGTGAATATCTGCTTTAGGGAACATGCGCGGTTCATCGGTGGTTCAATATCCAACATCAACAATATCCTCAACCATCCAATAATCACTTTGGTAAACACATCATTCACGCAATCAGTCGGCTATTGCAAAGACAACAAGGTGAAGTAAGCCCGATATGCCAAACTTGAGCATGAAGTAAAATTCCCATTTGTTACTTAAACTTGTACTAATCCTCGTGAAAATGAAACGGTGTACCCAATGTACAAAACCTCTTGACATTCTCAACCGAAAGAGACACCAAGTGATAGCTACGTTGTGGGTTAAGCGAGAAAGAATCACGAACGTAACTAAATAGCCAAGTCTTTATCACCTCTATAAATGCCCAAACAAGTCGCTTCAAGGAAAGGTAGAAAGAAAGAAGATGAAATAAGTAAAAGCTCTCAAAAACCTCACTTCAAATTCAAATAAGAGATACCGTCCAAACAACCCCATAGTCAACATTGTCCAATTATAAATTCAAGCCGTGACGTAATATCCTCCGTGAAGATGCATAAACCAAATTATCAATCCACATAACATACCGAATCTCATCATCACAACAAGTCTCATCATTAAAATTCATCACCACTCATTAACACATCACATATAGACCAAATCAAAATCTTGAGAGGTTCATCCGACCCAATCATGTGTGAAGCCCAAACATGATTACTTGTAATAACCGAAGCCTAGTTCTTGAAAATCAATACAATCATCCACGTCCAATGTCCAAATCCAATTAAACAAATGAACCAATTAACGTTGAAGTCATTATAAGTAGAAGCCCCGTATCCAAAATCCAAATTTCAAGCACGGTCCGAAAATAATTTTTCGTACCCAAATAACACAATTTCCACACACTTGTCAAATACCAACAAAGTTAAGCCAAATAAGACTTGCCCTCATAAATCTGTGATTATAGGGGCCTCGAGAAAAATTCGTTAATTATACCATAGGAGCAGCATTAAATTGTCAACATTGTCAAACAAAATTGTTAGGCATCCAACAATCACGTTAGGTCCATTTCGTGAGCTTTATCCGGTTTTTAACCACACTAGGTCACGGCCCAATTTAATCACAAACACGCATACGTAACTCGCCCATGCAAAAGTAAACCCACCGATCCAATTACAATGTACCCGATCCAGTTTACCCCACATCCCTAAACACTCGGTATTTAACACACACCTCTCACATAGTTACCCTAATATTACTCCCCAATCATCCGCCTCTTTCACATAATCCCAACCCTAAAAAAATCCAAAAAAAAATGCCTCCATCATATTCCAGTCACATAACTGCTTTAACCTTAATAAAAAAGTACGCCTCTCTATCACCAAATAATCAGAAAACCATCAAACCTTAATTGATCATACAAGATAATCTGCCTCTCACTTATACCAAATGATGCTTCCGTTGAATGGGCCTTGCCACAGAGATGGCTTAAGGTTTGTAGATTCGAGACACATTGATTAGCCACAGAGATGGCGTGAGTATGGATTTCTTGGCAACGAGACCATTTGATGAGAACCAGGTTGGTAAAACATCTCAAGTTGTAGTTGATATAAGCGAACGAGTTATGTGGAGATAACATAATTGTTATTTTCCATTGACTTAAAGTTCGAATAAAAGCTTGTTTCAAGAGGTTTGGTTAGTTTACCATTTAACGAATCAAAGATTTGGGTTAACAATATTGTTAACATCACTTCTTTTATTTTGAATATTGGCAAAACATTTTGATCTATGATGAATTACCGTTGGTTTGAATGGATCTGAAAAGGTCAATGAGAAATCAATTAACCACGAGGAGTTTGAGATCATGTATATGATTATTATGTTTAGTCATCTTTCTAATCTTGAACTAAATCGAGTCTTTAAATGAAAGAATAGAAATAGATCTGTGAAGAGTATCTCGAGTCTTTGAAAGAAAGATTTAGGTTAACAAGATCTGTGAGCGATTCTTTGATGGTAAACGAGATAACTGAGATCTATTTTTCATTTATGTTTAGAGTCTTAAAACTGAAACTCAGGATCTTGAGTCTTGTTGTAGTTTGGTATATGATATGTTGATGATGGTTTAGTCATGGACCGAGGATGGTTAATCTTGAGGTCGTGACTTGGTGTTATGGTTTAAGATATATTGTGGTTGTGGTCATGAGCTTTATCTTCTTCTCCTTTCTCGTATTAATGTTATTAATAGCCAAATCGCTAGTAAAAATTAGTCAAGTTGCTAGCATGAGTTAAATCGCTACCAAGAGTCAAGTTGCTAGCCTTTTGTTGTCAAGTCGCTAAGCAGTTTTTCTCAAAGTAAGTCGCTACTTGTTTTTCTCAAAGCAAGTCGCTACTGACTTTCAAAAAAATTAGTAAATCTCCAAGTCGCTACTGCAATAGATGTACAAGTCGCCACTTGTTAAATAACAAGTCGCTACCCAAAATTAGGAGCACAAGTCGCTAGTAAGATTCGATGAATCAGGACAATATTTTGATAAGTTGCTAACTTGAAAAATGACATTTTCCGATGAGTTTTTCGACAAGTTTTGCGACCATCTTCATACTTACCCAGAAAAAAAACAGTCTTGACCCAGTTTTGACCAAGAAAAGGTGACCATTTGACCACACAGATTTCACAGATATGACCTTAAAACCTGAACATTGAAGAAACAGAAAGATATCATTTAAGACCATTTAAGACAATATACACGGTTGGTATCACAAGTCACAAAACCAAATAAATATTTTGACATGGACAAGAAAATGACACAAGAAAGATATCACCAGATATACCAGGACTTTAAGACCAAATAGATACACAAACTTATACAAAACTGTTTACCCACAAATATTATTTCCGACCAACAAAAGTGATTAAAATCGGTTGAAACAAGGTTCGAACCACATATAAATCATCAAAACACAACAACTCTGTGCTCGTACCATTTGTAGGATCGATATATTTATTGTGTTGATGATTCGGTGGTCTTGGATGATGGAAATACATGTTATACATTTTAGAGAGAAAGTAGAGATGGTGTTCTTGGTAGAGAGTTGCTTCAATAAAATGTAAAGGTTAGATTGTTGTTAACACCCCTTCCATGGATGGAAGGGGTATTTATAGTTACACAATACACGACCTCCTATCGGCTCGTAGATCGGGCATACAAGGGTAAAGACCCGTCCTTCCTCCACGGTGTTGCACTAAACTATTCTACGCTACAAATTAACTAATTAACTACTACATAACGTAAATAACTACAAATCTATGAGCTAACATATGCTAGACTATAATTGGGGTGACCGACACTTTAACATGGAATTTCCAATTCCTAATGATATTATGTCGAAATAATTGAAGTAATAACTAGCCAATTGAGAGAAAGAAATATAGGGTTAGGGTTTAAGATTATTGCAAGAAAAATTATCTTTAGAAAGTATTTATCTTAAACGGATAAATAATAATATGGAAAGTAGATAATCTCCTTAAAATTTTAACCCTATATATATGGAAATCGGTGGTTACTTTCAACGGCTAGTAAAAATAATTCTTGACATAATCGGTTGTAACAGCTAGAACAACGAAAGGTAAAATAACATGTCAATGGAAACTGTGAACTAGCGGTGGTAATGTTTCACAAAAATTTCAAAGAGCAAAGGTAAAGAAAATCATATAAAAACTAGATCGCTCTTATCATAGTTTTTAGCAAACTACCACTATCAACGGATTTGATATGTCTTTACTATGAGCCATTTGCTATGGACTAGCCAACTCTTAATCATAAAGAATATGGTGAGTTGATAACCATATAGTTTTGGTAAACTATCAACCATAAACGGTTTGTCAAGTCTTTACCAATGAGTCGTTTGCTCGGACTAGTTGATTCTTATGTGGATTAGACATGGTGAATCAATAACCATTTGTTGTGTATCTCAGTTATACACCTTTTTAAGATCAACTCCCATCTATGCTGCATAAAAACTTAAACAGGAATACAAGCAAACATATACAAACTCATACAACAATTTCAATACCCAACAGTCTCCCCTCAACACCAGAGAACATTTTGACAAAAAGTTTATGGATTTAGCATTCCAATACTTGTTACCAAGTACTGAAATCTTCCCACAGCAAGTCCTTTTGTTAATAAATCAGCATAGTTGTCATCAGTATGAAATTTGACAACTTGAATTAGTCCCTTTTCATAGCAATCTCTAATGAAATGGTGTATAATTTTAATATGTTGGTCTTTGTGTGTTGAACAGGATTCTTAATGATGCAAATGGTACCGCTATTGTCAATATGGATGATGGTATTCATGAAATTGTACCCATAGTCCAAAAGTTGATTCTAAAGCCATAGAACTTGAGCACAACAACTTGCAGCAGCTACATACTCTGCCTCAGTTGATGAATTAGCCACCATAGTTTGTTTCTTGCACTGCCATGACACTATCGGTTGCCAAGAAATTGGCATCCACCTGTTGTAGATTTTCTATCCAAGCTAGCTCCAAGATAGTCACTATCTAAGTAAGTAACCGGATCTAGAGGAGAATCTCGGAGTACCACAATCCCGTAGGAAATGCTTTAAGATATCCGAAAATCTTCTTCACAAGGTCAAGTGTGAGAACTGGGAGTGACTTGAAACCTTGCACAGCACACACTGCAAACATGATGTTCGGTCTAGATGATGTAAGATACATCAAAGAGCCAATCATAGACTCGTACATGTGCACATCAACTACTTCACCACTATTTTCCTTTAGGAGTAGATGTAGTCTTGTCTGCAGGGTCTTGGATGACTTTGCATTAGTGAACTTGAACTTCCTTAGTATCTCACCCACATATTTATCTTTATTGATGAAAATACCATATGATCTTTGTAGTACTTGAAGTCCCAAAAGAATGTGAGTTCAACCATAGAACTCATCCGAATTCTTCTTTCATCGGTTTCAAATTCTTTGCACATCTCTGTCTTTGTAGACCCAAAATGATATCATCAACATACACTTGAACCAACAACATATCATTCTTGTCTTTCTTGATGAACAAAGTTTGATCCACTCTTCCTCTATGAAACCTATTAGCAAGTAGATAAGTCGTTAAGGTTTCATACCATTTCCTTGGTGCTTATGCAAGCCATACAAAGCTTTAACTACTCAGATACTTTGTTAGGATATTCGGATATTCAAACTCGGAGGTTGTGAGACATAAACCTCCTCATCAATCGCCCATATAGAAATGCACTTTTACATCCATTTGATATACTTTAAATCCCATAAAGGATGCATAGGCTAAGAACAACTGATTGCTTTAATTGTGCAACTGGGCAAAACTTCTTCATAGTCAATACCCTCTCTTGAGTGTATCCTTGAGCCACAAGCCTAGCTTTGTTTCGATAACAATTCCTCTTTCATCCTTCTTATTTCTGAACACCCATTTGGTACCAATTACCTTCTTGCCAGAAGGCAAATCACAAAGCACCCCAACCTTTTGAAGCTTAAATTGGAGCAACTCTTCTTGCATTGCTTCCGCCCAACTTTCATTTTCAAGTGCCTTGTAAACATTCTTTGGCTCAATTTGTGACAGAAAACACATAAATAGACATTCATTCTTTCCTTCATGAGTCTTAGATTCATATATTTTACTAATGAATCCATGGACATCAGGCAGCTTTGTTTGTCTTCTAGTCTTCATAGGTGAATAGACATCCCCAATTACATTTTCAATAGGATGTGATTTATGAATAGAAGTGTGGGGAGTCTGAGGAACTGCAATCTCACTTGGCATATTTGAAATTTCAACATCATTGGCTTGAGCTTCCTCTTGAATCGAGTTGTAATTTCCACATCCGTGTTGCAATGGAAGCTTCGCCCTAGCGTGGAATCAATTTCCACTACTTTCGAATTTTCAACATTCAAGTTGCTACTTCCTTTCTTTCCTAAATCATTAGAAGGGTGAGCATCGCCGCTTTTGGTATATTATCATTATCCGATAGTCCCAAAGAGGTAGATCAATTCATCTTGATCATCTCGCATGATCCTTGCTTGGTTCATCATCATCAAGAAACTCTTTTGAACCTCGCAAAATCAAAGAAGATGTTCCTGTAGAAACAGCACATAATTCATAGTATTGGTTAGAGTATCAAGATCAAACAAATTTATCTAGACCAGTTCCTTTGAGATTAACTTTGTTTTCCAGAACTCCACATGCATTCTCTTCAATCTTTGGGTTCTTAAGTTGAATACTCTAAAAGCTTTGCCGACCATTAAATACCCAACAAAATACCCTTCATCGATTTTTCATCAAACTTGCCCGGATAATCTATTGTATTGAGAATAGATACATGACATCCAAATGGTCTCATGAAGTCAAGGATAGGTGGTCTACCCCAAATAATTCATAAGGTGTCTTGTTCTTTGTTTTACCACTAAAACCTGTTTTGCACATAACATGCAAGTGTTAATCGCTCGCCCAAAAGTGATTGGCAATTTAGAATCGCCAACATGGTTCTAGCGACCTCTATCAATGTCTTGTTCCTCCTCTCAAAGAACGCCATTTTGTTGAGGAGTTCTAGCAACACTAAATTCTCTTTTAATACCTTTATCTCTGCAAAAATCATCCATAACTCTATTCTTGAATTCTGTCCCATTGTCACACCTGATAATTTTAACTTTCATATCATATTGGTTTTCTACTTCTGTGATGAAGATCTTAAGGATGCCAGTTGTTTCATCCTTTGTATTAAGAAAGAAAACCCATGTAAATCTCCTAAAATCATCAGTCACTACAAGACAATATTTCTTGAGATTCAAGTTGCTCACAGATGTAGGACCAAATAAGTCCATATGTAACATTTGAAGAGGGTGAGCAATAGAGTTAACCAGCTTTGACCTGCAAGAAGCTCTGTGTTGTTTGCCTTTAAGATAAGCCACACAGGTTTGGTCATTTTCAAATCTTTTATGAGGTAAACCTCTCACCAAACCATCTTTGACAATCTTGTTAAGGGTTTTGAAATTAACATGACCAAGTCTTCTATGCCATAACATGGATTCATCCACTGTGGCATTTTCAAGCAAGTAAGCATAATCATCTTTAGGAACAATGTTGTTCATATCAAAGCTATATAGGTTGCCTTTTCTAGGAATTTTAAGAAGAATCTGACTTTCATCAGGAATCTTAAAATCCTTAAAGAGAACAAAGCACATATCTTTGGTAAAAAGAACATTGTTCTTCTTGTCACACATTTGTGACACACTAAAAAGATTATACTTAAGCTCTCTTACATAGTACACAGGTTCAAAGTCCAAGTTACTAGTTTTGATTACTCCTTTACCAAAGAACCTTTCCATTTACTCCACCTCCAAACCGACATATTGTCCATCACAATGTTCAAAATCAAAGATAGGACTTGTTGTCACCATGTGCCTTGAACACCCACTATCTGTATATCCTTGATCTGATCTTTTTGTCCTTGGATGTTCCTGCACATAAAAGAAAGAATTAGTTTCTTTTGGGGACCCAAGCCATTATTGGCTTGGATTTGCCTCATGTATAAATATAGTTAAATCTATCAAAGGTCATTGATACACCATTAGGATTGGTTGAAGAGGTAGTTCCTTTAGGTTTCCATTCCCAACGTGCTGAGGCCTTCACAGCATTGCCCATGTCCCCTTTTCTTGTTTATAACCCTTGAAGTGGTAACTTTTGAATGAGCAAAGGAAAATGTTGGTTTGTTTTAGGTACCCATCGTTGGTTATAATGAACTTTATTATTCAAAAGTTCTTTTCCTGCTTGTGCAGATTTTGCAAAATTGTTTTGGACTTTGCACTTTAACATGTGACTTAGGATGAGCAGTGTTAATAGTTTTACAAGGGCAAAAGTTTTGAGACCACTTCTTAGTTGAATCGCTCTTGGGACCATTTTGCAATGTGAATTAGGGTGTACATTATTTTGAAACATGTTAGACTCCACCCTTTTATTCCCATGGACTTCCTTCTCCCATTATGATAGTCACAATAAGCATGTAAATGATCAAAACTACCACGTATATAGCATGCCTTATTGTACATCACAAAATCACTACCTAGTTGTTGAGATTTAACATGATTCCAACTCCTCGGTTGCCCCTAGGAGTCGCAGTTTGTTCCTATACATCTCGTGGATACCTTACAGCTTGATCTAGGTTTATTAACGGTTTCCTAAGTTCCTCTGTAACAGCATTAACAACTTTTTGGATAGAAGCCTCTACATTCTTTTTAACATTCTCATCAATCACAGATGAGTCACTAGCACTCTCAAAAACATCATTATCATGCTTAATCTCTTCCTTACTTTTTACTATTGTGTCCTTTAAAGGACCATATTCACGTTCAAGGTCCTGAAACTCTTCTAATCCCGTATGAGCTAAATATATGCCTGGAGGTGATGGAACACCTCTTAGTGGTGGAGGCACAGTGTTATAACTCATACCAGACTTAACTTTACTATATACTTGAGCATTCCAAATTTTATCAATTGACTTAGACTGATGATAACATGTGTCTAAAGTTAAATTGACATTTTCATTTTTCTTTGAAGTTTTTCAAACTCCTTTTGGTATGCTTCATTCACACCGTTGTATGTTCTACCTCTTCTAAGAAGAATCATATCATCATTATATTTTGACTCATTTTGTTGATAGTGCTCTAGTTGTTTTTCTAATACGCCTATAGCTCTCCTAAGGTTAGACACAATATGATTAGCGGATATAACTCTTGTCTTTCAATAGAATATAAATCATTAAGCCTTTCAACTTCTCCAGCAGACCCTAGATGTTTTAGAACAACTTTTAAAGTTTTGTACCTCGTAGTCGAGAAAGCCATGAGAGCAAATTCAAGAGCAACAAGAGCAAGATCCGAATGTTCTTCTTCTGATCATCACCATGAAACTCCAATCGTAGCTCACACCATCAATAGCCAACATTGCCTTTGGTTCTTCCACAGCTTGGTTCCTTCTTTGCTTGTACCAAGTAGACATGTTGTCCTTGGTCTTTGGTCTTCTACATTCTCTAGCAAAATGTCCAAACTTGTGGCGCTTAAAGCACTCCACTTTCTTCTTATCAAAGCCTGCAGCCACTACCATTGATGTGAATAGGCTTGCCGCCTTCTTGTAGAATTTCATAGCCCTCATGCTAAGAAGAGCTATCTCGCCATTTTATGTCCATCTCCTCCAAGTCATCTTCATAAATTTGCTCTATGTCTTCATGAGTTAAGACAGAGCCATTTACTTGAGTGGAGATGAAAGCAAAAGTTAGGATCTCCAATACTAGCAACCTTCTTCTTTGAACTGCAGTGGTAACACTAACATTACCAAGGAAACTTTAGAACCCTCGGTGGCAACATCATCATCACCGCCATCTTCGAATCATCACTCGCAACAGAGGTTGACAACAATGCCAAGCTACTAGAGCTTGTACCAATTTTCCTACCTTCTTCAACCTTTGCTCAATAAGTTTGAAGTTGTTGTAAAGATCATTGAGCTTCATTGTTTCTATGTCCGATTTGTTTTCCTAGACAAGAACATTAGTTTGAAACTCAAGGCAAACTTCTTAGAAACTTCAAATTGAGGTCTTCCTTTTCTACCTCAATGCCAAACACGATCGGTTGTGTAACAATCTTCTAGAGTTTGGTGAAGATGCTATCAAGTGAGTCATTGCTTGAAGCGTAGAAGTTTTCATAACTTTGCTTCAATAATGTCTTTTGGGTCTTCTTTGTAGCATCATTACCACCAAACACCGAGCAAATCTCTTCAAACAGTTCCTTAGCAGTTGTGAACTTGCTAAATGCAATGATCCGTCTCTAGGAAGAGTCATCAAGAACAAACTTCTAGCCTTAAGATCATTCTTCCTTAGTGCTTTTTCAATACTAGATTCGAGCACATAAACTTTCACAACATCCGTGTCACCAACCTTCCGAGTACTAGTCACGGTTTGAAAGAATCACCGCTTGAATGATCTCCCATAGTGCATAGTCCTCGAATGAGAAAGTATTGCTCAATCAAGATCCTCCATATCTCAAACTCATTAAGTTTGAGCTTAGGTAGCCTTGGTGTAGAAGAGTTGGACTGATTGTTTTCCATCTCCATTAACTTGAGTGACTAGGTTAAGCTTATTCCTTGGATCTTCTAAAACAAAATATCAGAACCTTTGCTCTGATACCACTTGATGGATCTGGACACACACCTTGTGTCAATGATATTTTGTATAATATTATTAAGCACGCGGAATTTACTTAGTAATACTTTAGAAGATGGATTGTATGATGTATTGTAAGTAAACACAGATTAAACACAAAACTTAAGCTCCAATATTATTAATGAATAATACGAGTGATCTTGCTTATCACTAGGGTTACACCTTAAAGCCTTTGTGAGTAATACATAGGTAATTAGATAAGTACCTAAGACAATGACCTAGGACCTCCTTTTATACAACAAGGAGTCCTTTACAAGATAAGTATAAAGCTAATAATATAGAATATTGATAAGGTTTTAAAAGGTACCATTTTGAGGGGTCGTTTAAGTCCTTATTTGATCACTTTTGTATCCGTTATTGCTTAATATCGCTCCTTTTCACTTTTAGGTCTCGTGAAGGCAAAATGTTTGGAATGGCACTTATTTGACGAAAAGGCGCAAATATATGAAGAAAATGGCCAAAGTCAAAATTGAGACACTCACATTCTTTGAAAGTATAAGGCGACGGCGTCAAAAGCTATTGGCGACGCCGTCCCAAAATTATTGAGACGATCCAACCCAAAACTCAGATTTTCAAGTGACGACGCCCGCTTATGGAAGAGTAGGCCGTCGCTACTCGGGCGGCCTAGATGCAATCCAGACGACGCCGGTCGGTGAAGAGGACGGCGTCACGGACATAAGGTGACGCCGTCGCAGGTTAACGTGGCCAAGACGAAACCCTAATGGCGGCGACACGACGGCGCCACTAAACATAAGGTGACGCCGTCGCAATTGTAATCTTATATATAGAATCCGAATTTTCGGTCTTTGTGTGAGAGTCTTTGGAGTAAAACCCAAAACCGAACCTAAGGTGTCTTGTACAAGATTTTAGGGTTTTAAACCCTATCTTACATCAAGATAAGTCTTTACTTCATTAATTCAATTATGTCTTTGATTATTTGTGTGTATGCTTGCATGTTCTCCATGTCCCAGCTAATTTATTTGTGTGTTTGCTTAGGAAGTATGAAACTTAATTATTGAATATTGATTGGTTGTTTCTTATCTTAGTTGACTAATGATCTAGTAATGCGATAGGTCATTCGTTGTGTACTTAATGCTTGATTCATCTTTGTGAACCTTAGAGTATAATTACACGAGTAATTGTAGGCTAAACCATCCAAAGCGCCTTAGAGTAGGAGTTTATAATCCCTAGTGGGTTTGTAGACAAGACCCTTTGGTAACTTCAAAGAGTTAGGGAGAAACGCATACCCTACAACTTTAGACACACAACGCAACTAGGAATAAGACGTGACACTCAACCATCAATAGGAGATAATTAAGGAGTAATACAAACTAAGTAAACACATCATTAAACTATCATACGAGCACACATTAATTAGACATAGACTCCCACAACCTTAGTTTAGATAATTAGAGAATAGTAGAGTAATCGGTAGAAATACCAACCCCCCAAATCCAATACCCGAGATTCGTACCTTTCCATTTTCATAAAATATAAAAAGATAAAAGATAATCTTCCTCAACCTTAACCTTAGCGTAGTAACTCCTTACTAGCATTCCTATTCCCCACAAAGTACCTCATCTAGTGCAACCGATGCTTCGTTTGAGCCTTCACCTAGGATAGACTTTCGTGAACAACCTCCATGTTTAGAAACTATTGTTAGTAAGGCCCTTAGGAGAACTGACCAAATTTGTGAAAATATTATGGAAAGCAACCAAGCTTTAAACCATAAGTTGGATCAATTACTAAGTTTGGTTTCATCACGACCTAAGGAAATAGCACATGATGAGCATATAGATGATGTAGATGTGATTGAGGATAAGGTGAAAAGTCTAGACCCACAAGGTATCCACAAGTTCCACCATCATTTAAGGCATACACACCGACGTGACTTACCCGGAAGTAGTAGAAGAGACTTTAGGAATCCCAATGGAGGTAGAACATTTGAACCAAACGCAATGGAGAATATAGGTTTGAATACTTGTAGTCTCGGTCTTACTCTTAGTTCTAGGGAATTGCATAGTGTTGATGAACCGGAACCTCAATCTTTACTTCCATCCTTAAATAAATGAGGAACCAACCCACCCATCAACCAATTTAGTCCGGTAGTTTTAGGATGAAGGAAGCCATTCACACACCCCTTCACCTCACGTGGCATATTTCCACCCTAAGGGTGTGTATCGCTACTATCACCCGCACTTAAACTTAAGTGTAGGAAAAACTTCCCTTTATCTCGTTAAATAAGGGTAGAGTCGGGGCTCGTGACTCGAACAAAACAAGCGCTTCTTGGGAGGCAACCCATGTGTATTTGTTTTTTTCATTTTCATTTGTGTGTCGATATCTTTTATTAATTGTTTATTCTCATGTTTGAATTTGTAAAATGCTTTATTTTGTCTTTAACCTCGTCTTAATTACATATAAAGGTATTTTACATAAGGGATAAGTGTAGGGAGGATTACACACGCTTCAAAAGAAATGTGAACATGAGAATTACAATTATTTAAAAGATATATATGTGTGTTTGTTAGAGTCAAATGCTTGTATCGAGTCATAATGGATGTTTTGGTGAATTTTCCGATTCTAAAGATATAAATTTTCCGTATTTTTTCTAAAATCGCGGATCGATTTGTCGGGATAACTGACGTCGTCAGATCACAACTGACCAGGCGCGGGGAGTAGTAAGCGCTTACTACTTTTCTCGTTTCAGTGCTACTTATAAATTTTGGAATTTTCGGTCTTAATTTTCTAGAAATTACGTAAACATCCATTCCACAAGCATTATATCCTAGTTTAAATCGAGTCTTATATATATTATTACCGATTTTGTGAAGGTTTCGTTGTTTTCTTCAAGTGTGCGAGTTTAGTTTGTCAAGAAGAAGTTACATAAGATGGGAGGAGCTTTTCACGCAAAAATTCTTCTTGGAAAAGAGTTTAACCACCACTTTACACGGATCCTACCGAGCTAATCGGGGAGTATTAGTTTCTTTCGTTTTAATTACCTTCTTTTATCATAACTTTGATACTTCGGGGAACATTGGGACAATGTTCGGTTTAAGTGTAGGGAGGAAAATAAAGCAGGAACTTTGAAACTATGCTTATCCTTGATTATTTGCTTTGTCCAAGCGTGATTGTGTAATAAACCATGAGAAAATGTCGGTTAGGGTAATTTTGGCACCAAATTTAAAATTGTTTATGACATATAAGAGTGGGCCATTAGTCTTAACAAAAGCGTCTCACGGATAGGAAGTTATATGACTAGCACAAAACCCTTTACCACCCAAATTCCACCAAAATGTGAGGATCGCCCTTAGATTAGTAGGAATTAAAGCATTCATCTTTAATGCTTAGAGTGTGAACCGGTAGTATATTAGATTCTAGAACTTGTTTTGTGATGCATTCCGAGATCGCAAGTGAGGCTACACTTGTGTAGTTAGGAATAACTAAATGATAAGAGGCATTAGGATAACCCTTGTTTGATACATAATATAATTACTTCTTCCACTTCGGTTGAGTAATTCCCCACACCCTTTGTTGTACTCATTTTTAGTACACGATACCCTAGTTAACCCCTCGAGCCTATCCTTTTCGCGGTTCTCGTGATATTTGGTTTTTCGGAATATCAATGAAGAGCATTTTTACACCCCACCCTTAAATATACACCCAAATCGCCTTAGCCTACCCCTTATGCACTCACTTTTAGTGCAATTGTTTGTTATCACCCTAAACCATTAGTTCAATTATCTAGTTGCTTGCATAAGTTGCTAAGTCGAGTCATATCCTTTGTATACAGTTTTGGGATGATTGGGATTCATGGGAAAAGTTAAAGTTTATGAAATGACGGGAAGGGAACGTTAAATTCAAATTCCCTTTGTTTGCGTAATAATGTACCCCAAGTGTTTTGATCTTTTCAATTCGGGTCAAATTAGTGTTAGAGTAATAAAAACTCAAGTGTAGGGATATGCCTATAAATCCCTAGTATTTTGATGTTATCATAGAGGATGGTAGAGTAAAAGTGTATGTGAAAAAAAAAAAAAAAAAAAAAAAAAAAATCGAAAAATAGAAAAGAAAAAAAAAAAAATAGAGTGATAAAAAAAAAAAAAAAAATAAATAAATAAATAAATACATACGGGCTACCATCCTACATCTATCCTTTAAATTTATGTTTGATTATTTCCATTACCTAGAGTTTTAGAGTGTCGAGTCTTGGCTTAGCAACGCCATTCTTCATATGCATTTAACATAGAGATTTTTGACTTACCACCACTAAATAGCCTATCCCACCAAACCCTTGTTTCCCTACCGTAAGCCTAACGTTACAACCCTTTAAAGACCTCTTTGATAGTCTTTCCTAGGTGCTTACGCCAAAGCGATGGAGGTTTGATCTATTTTCAAGCCTATGGTAATCTATGTACTAGGACCGGTTAACGAGTGTTTATCTTCCATTTCCTATATTGTTATATTTCATATATACACCCGAGAGAGATGTGAGTATCCAAACACCCCATGTGAGGTGCTAGTATGTAATTTCCATGCTTGTTATAACTTTTGCGGGGCTTATATGTGTTGTGGACCGTTTTGAATTAATGCTTCATGACCCATAACTTATAAATTAATTGGCTAAAAGCACATTTGCTTGAGGACAAGCAAATAACAAGTGTAGGGATATTTGATAAGGTTTTAAAAGGTACCATTTTGAGGGTCGTTTAAGTCCTTATTTGATCACTTTGTATCCGTTATTGCTTAATATCGTTCCTTTTCACTTTTTAGGTCTCGTGAAGGCAAAATCTTGGAATGGCACTTATTTGGACGAAAAGCGCGAATATATGAAGAAAATGGCCAAAGTCAAAATCGAGACACTCACGATTCTTTGAAAGTATAAGGCGGCGGCGTCGGTGCTATTGGCGGCCGTCCCAAAATATTGAGACGATCCTCGAACCCAAAACTCGTATTTTCAAGTGACGGCGTCCGGTTATGGAAGAGTAGGCCGTCGCTACTCGGGCGGCCTAGATGCAATCCGAACGACGTCGAAAGCGAAGGGCGGTGTCACGGACATAAAGTGACGCCGTCGCAAGGTTAACGTGGCCAAGACGAAACCCTAATGAGCGGCGACACGGCGTCCACTAAACATAAGGTAGCGCCGTCGCAATTGTAATCTTATATATAGAATCCAAATTTTTCGGTCTTTGTGTGGAGAGTCTTTGGGTAAAACCTAAAACCGAACCTAAGGTGTCTTGTACAAGATTTTAGGGTTTTAAACCCTATCTTACATCAAGATAAGTCTTTACTTCATTAATTCAATTATGTATTTGATTATTTGTGTGTATGCTTGCATGTTCTCCATGTCCGGCTAATTTATTTGTGTGTTTGCTTAGGAAGTATGAAACTTAATTATTGAATATTGATTGGTTGTTTCTTATCTTAGTTGACTAATGATCTAGTAATGCGATAGGTCATTCGTTGTGTACTTAATGCTTGATTCATCTTTGTGAACCTTAGAGTATAATTACCGAGTAATTGTAGGCTAAACCATCCAAAGAGCGCTTAGAGTAGGATTTATAATCCCTAGTGGGTTTGTAGACAAGACCCTTTGGTAACTTCAAAGAGTTGGGAGAAACGCATACCCTACAACTTTAGACACACACGCAACTAGGAATAAGGCGTGACACTCAACCATCAATAGGAGATAATTAAGGAGTAATACAAACTAAGTAAACACATCTTTAAACTATCATACGAGCACACATTAATTAGACATAGACTCCCACAACCTTAGTTTAGATAATTAGATAATAGTAGAGTAATCGGTAGAAATACCAACCCCCAAATCCAATACCCGAGATTCGTACCTTTCCATTTTCATAAAATATAAAAAGATAAAAATAATCTTCCTCAACCTTAACCTTAGCGTAGTAACTCCTTACTAGCATTCCTATTCCCCAGAGAACGATATCAATACCCGTGGCTTACCCTAATTACTACACTACAACGATTAGGTTCATCGCCTAGGTGTTATAAAACTTGCTTTCGAAGAAAAGGAAGTTCCTTTGACCCGAACGATCGCGTGTGGCGTTATCAAATATACACAAGATATATTCTATACTTATCTAAACACGTTCTCCTATAGCAGTGGTAATAATGTACCAGCAGTGGTAATACGTTTCCACTGCTAGTGTATTCCAAGCAGTGTAAACCACAACTATCCGTGGTAACAGATTATTCCCAACAATTTCAAAAGCGTTGCAGTTTCCAATACTACAAGGTAGAATGAATATGCCCGAATCATCTAATTTTTCGGATAACTTGTTTTGAACAAATGAGGATCCATTATTTCCTAACTTAACTCCTTCCACATACTTATCCAAAAGAGTATTATAATAAGGAGCATGAGTCAAGGCATCAATAACCGGATGTTCAGGGTAAAGATCCTTGAATTCGTCACTTAGAGTTGATTCGGGTTCTTTGTCTTTTTGCATTTCATCAATTGGTTTGACCGACATTTATTTGGTAAATTTTACGTGTGTTTTTGGTATTTTGAATTTTTTTGAGTTTGTTTGAAACATGCTTTAATGGTATTGACCAAGTGAAAGTGATGTAAAGGGCATGGATATTCACTTTCTTTGTAAGGACAAGAACGGCAGACAAAACCAATGAAATAGAGTTAATGCGTAGTTTTGGGTTCTTGACGGTGTCACTTGGGAGTTCTCCCATTACTCGATCATTAAGAACCTTTAAGAGGGTATGAATTTTGTTTGTCATCTCACTTTGTTGTTGTTTGAAATCGGCTTCAAACTTAGACAAACAAGCTTCTTGAGACAACATAAAATTGGACACCAATCCTTCAAGATTATTGGAATTATTTGAAAAAGAAGGATTATTGTTAAAGGTACGGTTCGAGGACGGAACGTTTGATTGACAATGATTAGGTAGGTTTGAAAAATTATTTTGAGAGGAATTTTGATGTTATCTCGACTTAAAGTTTGGGTGATTTTTCCAAGAAGGGTTGTATGAATCACTAAGAGTGTTTTGCTCAGGTTTAAAGGTGTACTACTTCTCTCCTGCTCCGTCGGTATGTAAGGATTCATAGTCGGCAAAAGCTTGTTCGGGATTTTCCAAGCCATCACGAGTTTCATTAGGACCACTACATAATTCACATGATGTAGCAATTTTATTCACTTGATGTGAATATTTAGGAGCTTTAGGAACTCATCAATAATTTTACTTGATCTTTTAGTTCGATGATCCTACAATTGTGAATGCTTGAAGTATTGGAAGGAAAAGATATTGCCTCGACCATTTTGCTTGTAAGATCACAAGGGTCATTCCAACTTTCATTGTCATAAAAGGCGAGGTCCTCTATAATGGCCCAAGATTCTTATGCATTCTTTTCATGAAGCTTACCACCACCCGCATGGTTAATGACTTACTTTTTGGAGTAGTTGACATGATCATAGAATATTTGGATCTGGAGCCAAAGTTCAACGCCATAATGAGGGAATTTTGGAGAAAGTCCTTGAAACGAGTCCACGCTTCGTAAAGAGTTTCTCCTTGATGTTGTTAGAACATCAATATGTCATTCCTTAACTTAGTAGTTCTTCTCGGTAGGAAAAATTGTGTGAGGAAACGAGAAGTAAGATCATCCCAAGTCGAGATAGATCCTGCAAAGAGAATTGAAAGAGACGTGATCGCGTCGTCTCTCGAGTATCAATATTAAGGTTAATAGAATCAAGGATTTTAAGAATGTCCTTAAGATGTTGGTTTGAATCTTCGAAACAAACTCCATGGAATGCACATCCATTTTGCACCAACCGGATGGTGTCAGATCGCAAGGCAGACACATTGGCTTCGTTGGGAAGCTAAATTGTGTTTCGATAAAATATCTGGAGATGACCTCAAGCGGAAGGTGTCATGACCAAAGAATAGAAGGCTAACTGCGTTACAACCCTAATCTGACATCATCACAACTAAGTCGGTGCAGAAATGAAACCCTAAGAGATGGTGATTTAACATGCTAGGCTAAATTATATTGTATTTGCTTATGATTGCATAAAACGTAGTTGTGATCTTTGATATTATTGCTTCTTGTTAGAGGTGTGTGCGTTAGGCATTAGAAACTAGTTGTATCTCATATCACAGGTAGACGTATAGTAAAACATGATTAGATCAGAGGATACCCTCGATTATATTCGACTACGTGGATTTCTTCTCAATTATTTATTAGACGTGACTTTACTATTGGGAGGGAGCGTTTCTGCAGGAAACACCCGCATAGGTTGTCACATAAATAGCGGACTTGACCAACCCACTACTAAATTAGAGGAATACTTACACATTACACTAACGTGGGTGACATGGCAATAAGTTAGAGAACTAAACTAGGGAGTAATGCATGATTAAGTACTCAAATTTGTTTACCTATATGAGTTTCCACCAAACTTACTTTTCCTTGCCATTAGTTTAGTTTTAGTTTAAGTAGTATAATTAGTAGTTAAAAACTAAATATAAAAAGTCCAAAAATAATCTTCCCTCAACCCTTAGACTTATTTCGATATAACTTTGAACCTACCTCATTATTCCCCTAGAGAATGATCAATCCCCTGTGTCTTACCTATACTACACCACAACAGTTAGGTACTCTGCCTACAAGGATTGTAAAATTTCCTTTGTTTACAATCATCCGCATCAAGTTTTAGTACCGCTGCCGGGGAATAGTCTAGGTTTTGATTTCTATCTCATTTAGGTCTACTCACTAGATTCCTATCAAGTGAGATTTTTATTTTTAATTTGTAGCTTTCTTGTAGTCTATCTTGTCTTTGTGTTTTTGTTCGTAAAACTTTTTCATTGACTATTCCATTAGCCAATATGGAGAACGCAAATCCACCATACAACCCACCATGAAATTCATCCACTTAATTCAAAAATGATATTTTGATGTTCCAACAACATCATAATGAATCTTTCTACGATGTATGGACTCGTTTCAAATATTTACTCCAAAAAGTCCTTCATAAGGGTTTCGAATTATTGTCTCCACTTAAAATCTTTTATAGTCGTATCGACCACAATACCCAAATTAAACTTAAGTATATAACAGAGGGGAACTTTCGGAAGGCGGTAGTGAAGAAGCATGGGAAACCACTGAGATTCACGCCCAATTTAATAATAGAATATGGGACCCAGCAAACGAAAGTTTAAATCTATTTTCAATTTGGAAGGCTCAATTGGAAGGTTTGTTTGGGAATGAGATGGTTAGAGTTAAAATACCTAAGTGCATGATGGGGTTAGACTTTGCCAAAACACTTGATAAGCACATAGGTGACTTAGGTATGATTGAGGACGAGGTCAACAATCTAAGCCCACAAAGTACCCTACAAGTCCTACCATCATTTGAGGAATAAACACCGCTCGTGACTTACCCGGAAGAAGTGGAGGTGATTATAGGAACCCCGATAGATGTAGAACTTTGGACCAAACACAACTAGAGGAAATAGGTTTGAATACTTGTAGCCAAAACCTTTCTCTTAGTTCTAGGGAAGTTCTTAATTTTGATGAATCGAGCCTCAACCAAAATCGTGTTACCCAATTTTCCATCCATATATGTAAATCTAGGAGATGAAATAAGCCCCGATCCACCCATCAAACCATATAGTCCGAGTACTTTTAGGATAAAGGTAGTAGACTAGCTAAGCCATGTGTAGAGGAAGCTGATGTAGGAATTAAACATAACCTTACATACTTGCATCACTCATTTATGATTGATCACTAGAAATATTATTGATTTAAACCTGGTTTTTTAGGTCAAAGTGGATCCCTAACTAGGAGTATCTCGGAATTGGAGATAATAAAAGATGATTCTTTTATAGAAGAAAACCTTAATTCACCCATTGACCCAATTTAATTAGGTAAGGTTAAGATGAAAGAAGTGCACCTTATTAAGAATATGATTCATCCACCACTATTTCCATGACATACTTCCATCGAAATGGTGTGTATCAATACTACCACTTGCACTTAATCTTAAGTGTAGGGAAAATCTCAATTTTATCCGTTAAATAAGGGTAGATTTAGGCTCGTGACTCGAGCAAAAACAAGCGCTTCTTGAGAGGCAACCCGAACATATCTCATATACTTGCTTTGTTTGCTTTTTAATTTTTGGTTTGTGTTATATATGCTTCATTATAATTATTTAATTTCATGGTTTGAATAATAAATGCTTTAGTTTGTTTTTAACTTCATCTTAATTGCATATAAAGGTATTTTACAAATAGATAGGTGTAGGGAAATTCTTATTTAGTTCTAAAGAACAAAATTTGAACATGAAGAATTTATAATTTATAATTAGCATATATTTATCTTGTTTGTATGTTTGTCTGAGTCAAATGCTTGTATCGAGTCGAGATAAATTTTTGCAGAAACTTATAGGTTTTAAAAGTTAGATTTTTCAAGAAATTTTGTAGAAAAAAAAATAATAATAAAAAAAAATCTGTCAAGTTATCCTCGCCGTCACACTCACTCAGTGATGACGTTAGGTACTCCAGCACCTCATTTTTTTCTTCAGAGTTTTGTTTTATGTTGAACTTCAATTTTTGAAAATTTTCAAAACTTTTAAATTTCCAGTTTCCTGTATAAAAATTTATTTTACAAGCATTATATATTATTTGCTTTATAGTTTAGTTCAATGTATATGTATATTATTTACCGCCGATTTTACGCGAGGTTTTGTGTTTGTTTTCTTAAGATCTAAAGGTTATATTGGACAAACGTGAATCATTGGACTATCATATCTTCTTGAAGGAGGATTTAACCGTATTTTTATTTTTCATTGATACCGAGCTAATCAAGGGAGTACTAGTTTCTTTCATCTATTTTATTTTTCCCTATACCGTTTTAGTAATTTTAAAACATTGGAGACAATGCTTAATTTTAGGGAGACTAAAAAAGGGACACCTTAAAAACTAGCCATGCATTTGTATTTGTATTTTTGTTAAATAATTGTGTAATAAACCGAAAGAAATACTTGTAAAGGTGATTTTAGCACAAATTGAATTTTTTTATGACATTCACAAGTGAAACTTTAGTCTTAATAAAACGTCTCGTGGATATGATTCATATAGCCAGCACAAAAACCTTACCACTCAAAATTTCATCCCAAAAACGTGAGGTTCACCTTTAGATATATAGGAAAAAACATTCAACTTTAATGCTTATGAATGTACTGGTGGTATATAGATTCTAGAATCTGCTTTAGTGATACATTCCAAGATCGCTAGTGAGATCACATTCATGCGGTTAGGATTTACTAAATGATAAGACGCATTAGGATAACCCTTATTTTTAGCCTGTTTTTGTTATACTTACATTGAATTCCTTGGTCAAGTAATTACCCCACACCCTTGCTTTGTACTCATTTTTAGTACAAGATATCCTAGTACACCCCTTTGAGCCTCTCTTTCTTCGGTTCTCGTGATATTTCGGTTAATTCCAAAATATTAATGAAGAGCATTGTTTAGTTAATTATCTAGTTGGTTACATGGTTGCTATATCGAGTCATATCTTGTAAATATATTTTTTGAAAAATTAGGACTTATGGTAATAGTATTTATTATGGAGTAATGTTTTGATCCTCGCAATTCGGGTCATTAATTAGTTTACATTTATGCAAAAATGCACGTGTAGAGATGTAATTATAAATCCTAAGTTATTTATGTTATTTATATTTTTAGCATATCAAAAGATGGCAAGGCACAAGTGTATGATATAATAATAATAATAATAATAATAATAATAATAATAATAATAATAATAATAATAATAATAATAATAATAATAAACATCGGCATAACATGGTACGTGATGTTCTTGTTGATATATGTTCTCGGTCCGGGATTTCTGTTCGTAAGGAGGTGGATATTGGGCTTTATGGAGATAGGGACAGATCCTTGCGTCCGGCTGATATATTGCTTTACTCTTGGGATGGTGGGCGTGATGTTTGTGTTGATCTCACAGGTTCGTCGCCTTTGACGCAATCGGGGTTGCTTGATTTTGTGTCGGGGCGTGCGGTTAGTGAGGTCGCACGACGTGGCGTGCCAAGTATGAGGCTAAATCTTGCGCAGATATCGGATATGGGTTCCTCCCTTTCTTTTTCTTCTTTTGGAGAACTCGAGAAAGAGGCGTAACCTTACTAAAGCGTATTAGACTTTTCTCCTTGACTCAAGACATTGGGGCTCGTCTTTGGGTTCATATTTTTAATCGCATTGGTTTTGCTATTGCTAGAGGAGTGGGGGCCCAGTTGGTTTCTCGGCTTCCCACTAATTTCTTGTAAATTCTTTAAGTTTTTAATAAAGTGATGTTTTATAAAAAAAAAAATAATAATAATAATAATAATAATAATAAAATATGACACCATACAGACTGCCATCCTGATTCTGTTTAAGTCAAGAAAGAGTCAAGATAAGCAACAAAAGAGTTAGTGTTGGTTTATCGAGTCTTGGCTTAGCAATGCACATTATACATGTAATAAACTTAGATGATTAGCTTGCCATCAGTAATTTTCCCATATCCCCAAAACCGTTTTTTCCTTACCCTTATACTTAATGTTATAACCCTTATAAAGACCTCTTTAATAGTTTATCCTAGGTGGTTACGCCAAAGCGGTGGATGTTTGATCATTTATCAAGCCTATGGTAATCTATGTGCAATGACAGGTAGAGAGTGTTCATTTTTTCATTTCCATATTGGTATACCACTTATACACCCGAGAGATGAGAGAATCCAACCACTTTTATGTGAGGTGCTAGTATATAATTTCTGTGCTTGTTATGACTATTATAAAACGAGTTATGTTATAAATTATCCTTAAACTAATGCCAAATTCCCCCGAGCTCATAACTTGATTAGGATAAAAGCATATTTGCTTGAGGACAAGCAAATCCAAAGTGTAGGAATATTTGATGAAGTGTAATTTTATACCCTTTTAAGTGGTCATTTAGTCTCTAAATTCGTATATATTTGATCATTTATTACCCTAAACCGTTTATATTTGAGTTTAGGTACTTGAGAAGCAAATGCTATAAAAGGAAGCGTTTTGAGCTTGATTGGGCGGGAAAACGAAGAAACCGACAACATCTGAAAAACAGTGTGAGAAGGCCTCATGATGGCGTCACGACTAAATTGGTGACACCGTCACCTAGGGGGTGCTGACCATACAGGCTCTAGAGAAGGCCTCAAGATGACAACGTCATGAAAAAAAATTGAAGGCTGACGGCGTCACAACCCTAATCTAACGCCATCACAAGTAAGTCAGTGCAAAAACAAAACCCTAAGAGACGGCGTCACACTTAACAAGTGACGTGTGAGGATCTAAACACTCGAGACTTGTGTTGTAGATACTTTGAGGATATACCAAGTAGTATGCGGAATCTACTACTTGATACTTTAGAAGATTAGTATTGCTTGATGATGAGTGAATGAATGAAACAACAAACAAGTTATGAACAATGTTATAACCAAACGCTTCAATATTATTAATTATAATACGAGTGATCTCAACTATCACTAGGGTTTACAACCTTGAAGCTTAACAAAAGATACGTATTGAACATCTAACCTAGGACCTCTTTTTATAGCACAAGAAGTCATGTACAAGATAACTATCAATCTAATCATATAAGATATACACAATATTTATTCTATAAATACAAAATGTGTACACATCTTATAAGCTGCACAAACAATATGTACTAGCAGTACTAAGTCAGTTAGTACTGCTAGTGATATTTTCAGTAGTTCCTGTCTGTATGCTTGGTAGTACTAAGTCTGTTAGTACTGGTACGTTTAATTTCCAACAATCCTACCCTAAACTTATGATTCCACTGCAAATCAATAAGTTTCATGAATTAAACTCTTTGATGTTGGGGGGATTCTTCCAAACACACTACTTCTTTTGAGCAATCTCTTATATCTTCTTCAGCTTGTAAGCCATATGAGTTCCCTTCTTAGCATAAGTAGTAAGTTTGTTGTCTAACATCTGAGTTGTCACCAAAGCTGAAAGTGGATAATTTCTATCTACTAACATATACACCTAACTTTCACTTAACTTCACTACATGTACTCCGCAGTATTGATATAGTCTCCAGCTCTTCACCATATAGTCTTCCCACCAGTGGTCATTTGCATCTGGCTCAAACATACACCTTAAGGCATGCCACATTGCAAAATTAAGAGTACATGCGGGCCTTGTTGAACCAAATCTGAATTTGACTATCTTTCATAAAGCTTTCAGATATTCTCTATCAATAAAGTGCAACATGTAGTCAAAAGTTGGATATCTACTTTGAAGCCATTTGATCTTGTCAACTAAATTTAGTTTTTATGACCATCAGACACTATCTGCCAATCAATGATAGGAAATTTGGCATTCAAAGGAGTTGCATCAACTGCATCTTCTTGAATGACCAGCTGATCCAGTCTCTTGGTATCATCTTCATCCAGCTTTTGCTTCTTGGAAGCTTCAGATTCTATAGTTGAGGCAGACCTTTTTGCTCCTGAAAATTTCTCTTTCTCACTCATTGGAACAAAGCTCTATACTTTTCAATATGCATTGTAGTACAACTCTCAATCTCAGCATTTGATTTTCCCTTTAACAGACTTTCTTTCCAGTTATCTTGATGCTTGAGATATTCTTTCATCTGGTATATGATCTGAGATTTTGTAGGTGGTTTAGGTCTTGCAACTCTCTTCTCTCTATGATTCTTCCTGATTATGTCAATTAAGTTATTCAAATCTGCTTCTATTTCATCTGCAAGAATTTCTTCTCTTTTTAGATCATATAATTGTTTTGCTGCAAGTTCATCACTAGCCTCCCTTTCTTTGATAACCCTTTGTTCTTCCATGAACCTAGCAACCTCTTCTTCGTGAACGTTCTTGGCAACCTTGTAAAGATCATTTATGAGCAATAGGGAATAACAATGACAACGATAATAGAATGCACATCGGATTAAAGAAACATCATTGTTATTGCTAAAGGTTCCTCGCCATCATCTCTACTACTAAACACTATAATACTATAATACTAACTATCTATCCCTAGGCGTTTATACACTACGCCTAGGTTACACACACACACCTTTACTAATGGTGTTCACATCTTGACACACTTTAAACCTAAGTCCCATGTCCTTTTTATATACTAGAGGATTAGGGTTACACATGACTACAAATGACTAAATAATAAATTCTTGTTTAACAAGTAAGTCCCTTGTGTGTCATTCTTCATCATTTGAAGAATTCTTTCTTTGTCTTCTTTAGTCCTTCATCTTTCACACGTTTTGTCTTATCAACTCAAATATTAGACCCAACAATATTCCCTAGTTGATAATGACAAAACAATTAAGCACAAACTTCCCATGAAGTTAATATGTCATGAAAGATAAATGAACTTCCCTGAAACCCACATGTTAACCATCTTCTTGATTCTTCAAATCTGTAAGCTCCATGTAATGATTACTAATTAAGAAAACTAAGTATTACCAACTTGATGCTGAAGTAGAACATCCCAAACTCGCGTCTTATGTCTTGTACTAACCCGTGACTATGAACTCATACTTGATGATATATGAGTAGACTTCGATCTCTTGATAAAATCCTCATTTTCAATGAGACACTGAGCACTACAATGTAACTCCTTTAAGTGATAGCAAAATCTATTTGCTAGATTTACCAAGTCTTAGCCACAACATGAACGTATGAACAAGTTACCTCCTGCAAAAAGGTATGATAAAACATGCGTCCAAGTAATTCCACTTCATCGTCAAATAGATGATAAAAACCTTTCTTCGTAATCAATTAAGCGAATAAGAACAAGCCATTAACCCTGTTAAGAGCAAATAAAACAATAACCAAAACGTGTGTCATCCGACTTCTTTACTACTGTTGTCCTAGAACCAAAAATCAATCTCCATATAATCTTGAACTCGAACTTTGAGTATTCATATTGTAACGCCTCATTCACATTCGACTTCAAAGATTCAAACACCCAAGTATTGTCCCATTATCTATGTAAACCAATCCACTCTTACACCCATGTTAAAATAAACTAGTTTGAGAAATAAATAAAATCCCCAAGAGTTATTAATGATCACACAAATCAGTACGAGGTTGATTGAATAAATAACCAAATCGAAGGAATTAGCAAAATGCATGATAACTCGTCTTTTATTTGCCCAAACAAAAAGCATGATAACATCTTCACCAATCAAAAGCTCAATCAGACGCTAAAAATCAGTACATATTATATTAACAACTCACCGACCATGATGACAATACTTTATAGATCAAATTCACCGATCAAGCTACTTTAAAGTCAAAAATGTCATGCCATACTACCTCCACGATGGAATGTATAACGCACCAACATTCAATCATGCATCAATCATTATTACCACAACCTTTGAATTCTTGAACATGACAAAAGTACCTTGCAACTAACAGTACTAATATAAGTCGAACAGTACTAAGTTACTTCATTCGAACAGTACTAATGTAACCTGCCAGTATTAAATTTGCATGAACACCATTAACTTGCGATGACCAAAATTAACTCATCACGAACAGTATTAACTCCTTTGGTGGATAGTAAAACATGAGCAACAATAACTTATCTTGTACGTCTTCCCATCAATTTATTCACCCTAGCATTCAATTCATATAGCAACAGTAGCATAAATATGACCACAACATCGCAACATTAAGTGTTTAAACAAATATTCATGAAACTCAAACTGCAATAACTAGCAACAATACGTAATACATCCCAAATGTTAGGGTTTAGAATTGCACCAGTTAAGAACAAACCCTAATTTTCATTGAAGAATAAACCCTAAAACGCTCGTCTTTGATTTGTATCCATGTTAACATGTTCCTGAGTTGTTATCAACCCAAGTCAAACATCAGACCTGAATACGTTCCATCACAGCTTACAAAGTCAGTACCCTCGGTCCTTCCACAAATAACTCCATTTAATCAAAACAAGAGAAGTAGAGTTATTCAAATTCAGTAAGCATATCTCTAGTAACTACAGTCACCAAGTCAGTGCCTTCACATTAAATCCATAGAGTCCACAAGGATTCATCATTGAATCAATGTTCAATTCACAAAAGGAACCAGGGTAAGCAGGGTACGATTCAATTCTTTCATAAATTATAGACATCAAACAACGTATAACCAATCTTCCATAAAGATTTGATGCCAGCAAATTTATTAAACAATTATGCAAAACCTTAAAAACTATTTTCTGATAAGTAATACCTTCCTCGGTAGCAGTTTTCGACAATACATATCTGACGATTTAAAACTCCAATTGAAGATCCCTCTAGTAAAAGGTTAGCAAGATATATAGAGAACGTCCACCAAAAATTTCGTCCCGATCCAACAGTTAACGAAACGTTATTGCCTCTTGAAAACAGCCATGCATAAAGATACGAAAATTTGTAACAACTTTGAATTTTGCATATTTTCTTCGAAAAACCTTGTAGATACCTATATCAAGAGCTCCCCGCTCTGATACCAATTGTAAAGATCGTTTATGAGCAATAGGGAATAACAATAACAACAATAATAGAATGAACAACGGATTAAAGAAACATCATTGTTATGGCTAAAGGTTCCTCGCCATCATCTCTACTACTAAACACTATAATACTAACTTTCTATCCCTAGGCGTTTATATGTAACAACTCGCAAATTTCCATGCCGATTTTCGTGGTTATATTTTTTTTCTTTTGTTTCACGACAAGTCACGGGATACTTTTCACCTCAACCTTGATAATAAAAACTTCGTAAAATAAATATATAATAATAAACTTTTATACTTTTATTTCTCACCGGGCCTCTTAACCCAAACCCGATCCATCTCCCTTTGTTTGTTGGGCTCGTTTACATCCAAACCATCAAACCAACCCAACTGAACATGAATCTTGGGCCTAGCTCACCCGTTTGTACCTTAAGCCAAACACACCTCTAATTAAATTTGTAACTCAAAATGTGATACTATGTTTTCTGTGAGCAAAGCACAAAGCAAATATAACATCAATTTGGTATTTCTTTTTTTTTAATTTTAACACGTGCATGTGTATATTGATATCAAAAATCAACCAATGGCCTTTTATTACTATGATGACCCCAACAAACACAAGCAAACTTGGTACCATGATCTGCACCCCAACGCAACCTATTTTTATATGTTATAAAACAAAGTTGGCAAATGAAATTTTGATACTATGTTCCTTTTATTCCTGTCGTGACCAACACAAACACAAATGTCACAATTGGTCATTCAAGCTTGCATGCATGTGAAACAAACAAAATCCAAGCGCACCTTTTATTTGAGAAAGTATAACACATTGGATAAAAGTTGGTACCATACACCTTTCATTTCTGTGACCTTAACGTACCAACCAAAACAAAACAGAACTCAATCCTTACCTTTGGTTTCCTTATTTCATGCGTGAGGGTGTATGCCCAAAGGGGACAAACCTAAACAAAGTTACCCTACATTATAATATACTACCCTAAACACTAACTTACTTTTGACCTAAAGACCTAAGAGTCCTAAAGTCTTCATGTCCTTTGTGAATTGACAACACCAAATCATGCTCCAAGGGTGTGTCACTGTCGAAGCATGCTACTCATCCATCACTCTCATCTTCTTGGGAGGCAAAGCCATACTTTTCTCTATTATATAACACCACTCAAAATCACATAGTTGGGCACTACAAACACTTAGCATTTATCAACAAAAACAATTCACTTCTCTTCCTCTCAATCACACTCGTCTTCTGTGGAGAATCAGGTCAAGGGAAAACGTGCAAGGAGCTTGGTCATTCGTGGGGATTAATGAATGAGAAGCTATGTTAGTCACGACTCACTTCATTTCGAACCTCACCACTACCCTATTAGGTGTTGTAAGTTCTATTCGACTCCCTTTTTATTTAATGTTCTCGTCCGAACACATATATCACACGTTAACATTCCATTTTCATCTCATAATCAACTACGTAAGTATTTTATAACATGTAACCAAGTCACACCAAACATATATTGAAACTAGTATAAAGGTCTCAATAAAAACTCATAACGCATATGTTGATTCGCTAGACACTTTATAATAAATTACCTAAGCTAAAATGACCCGCAAAATCCTTTTAAACTTCCCCCACGATCACGTCATTTCTAAACCAAAGCAAACACGCGTTGAGCCTTAAGGCCCAAATGCATTTAAAACTATGGCCCAACTTAAGTTAACCCAACCCTTTGAAAATGAAAATAAGCTCATAAGCTAATAATAAGTTAGTCATAAGCTCTCGTAAAGTTGAATAAGCTAACCAAGTCAAAATATATTTTCGGGACTAAACTTGCAAAATATTTGGTTTTCGGGTAGAAAGTAAAAATTATGGGAAGTTAAGGGTATTTATTATATATATCACGTATGCATGTAAAAGCCTAGGGTCCATTTTCTAAATATAGGAAACTAGTGCAAAAAGGAAATAATTGTTGGGTCTATTATAGATTTGATAATACAAAACAAGAAGAATGAAACATGAAGGACTTAATGTGACAAGAAGGAAACTACAAAAAGATGGAGGATTTGGAAGATTCTAGAAGATATGCTTAAAAGATTATTTAGTTTCCTAATTGTATTGTTTCCTAATTCTATTATGATTCCTCTTGTAAACCCTAGATGTCTCTAGTATATAAAGAGACATAGGGTCATTAGTTTTAATGCGTGCGTACAAGATGTAGGCGTCTAAAGGTGTGTGTGTGGGAACCTAGGCGTAGGGATTGGGAAAACGCCTAGGGTTTAGTGGTTTAGTTAGTTAGTGTTAAAGATCAAGTCTTTGATCTTTATTATTGTTTAGTTAGTTTATGATAATAAAAACCTTGTTCATTATAACGTTAATTCTTATTGAATATTCCGCTTCGTTATTATGTGTTCCTAGATATAATATTAGACCTCGTCTAAGAGCTTTAAACGATCTTCACAATGGTATCGAGCACGGGGCTCGTGATATCTAGGATCTACAAGGTTTGTCGAGAGAAAAGAAGAAAAAATTCGAATCTGGAATTTTCGTATCTTTCTGCAGGTCGTTTTCAAACAACCATAACTTTAATGAACCGTTGGATTGGGCTAAAATTGAACTGGAGCTTCTTGGTATATCTATCTTTAATCTCACCGAAGGGTTTGTCAATCGGACTCTCAATCAAAAGATATAAGCGGTCAATCTGCTGCGAGAAAAATCCGTAAGGTTACAACGAAGACTGTTTTTAAACGATCATAACTTTTTAGTTAACTGTTGGATCGTAACGAAATTTTGGTGGATGTTCTCTATATATCAATCTAACTTTCCACGGCGGATTTTCCATCGAGCTTTTATGTGAAAGTCTTCTTTGAAAGTATCTTTGCGTATTTTCAAAGTCTTGCTTGGTTTAAAAATCTTGTTGTTCGATGTTTTTAAAGTCTTCGATGCTTATATAATCAAAATCGTCTTGCTTTCGTGGGTCTAAGTACATTGCGAGGTACTTCTTAAAGTCTTGCTTATGTTCACAAAGCTTCGATTTTATTCAAAGTCTTGCTTATGCTCAAGGCTGCTACTTCTCAAAGTCTTGTGAGGAGGTTTCAAAATCTTGTTAAATTGAAATCTTGCTTCTCATATGGTTTTGATTTAAGGGAAGTCGTGATAATGGTTATGGATTTTGGATGACACACACAGAATGGTTATTGTTCACACACACAAGGAGTTTGGTTATTTGTTCTTAAAATGATTTAAAAAGCTCGTTATGGAGATTTATTGAAGAATTGATTACGAAGAGGATTATTTATCACTTATTTGAAGGTGAAGTGGAATTACTTGGTTTGTGTTCTTATCATCTAGCTTGTTGAATCTAGCAATGTGTGATTTTTCTTATGATGCTCTATGCACACATTTGCTATCACTTGAAGGAGTTACATTGTAGTGCTCAGTGTCTCATACTAGTTGAGGATTCTTTTCAAGGGATTGCGGTCTACTTATATTTGGTGATACGTATAAGTATGGAGTTCCGTGGATAGTAAAAGATTTAAGAAACAAGTTTGGGTTATTCTACTTCTTTATCAAGTTCGTTATATTTGGTGTTCTTCACAAAGTGATCATTACAAGGAGCTTCTGATTTTGAAGAATCAAGAAGATGGTTAACATATGGTTTTAGGGAAGCTTATTGTTAAAAGTTTAACCATCTACATGCATCACTCAAGGGAAGTGTTTGATTTTACTATCATTGATCATTATTACTACGCTAGTTGAAGTTTTCTCTTGTTTTGGATCCATTTTTCTTATGATGCGTAATGGTGGGTGATTTGAAGCATTGGAGTCTTAGATTGGAAGTATGATATTGGTTCGTGGTGGTCAAGATCATTATTTGCATCGTTCCTATTTAGATAATAACAAAAGGGAAGAGATGTTTGAGTGACATGTTTAAGTCAAGGGGAAGATTGTTTCATTCATGGTGAGATTTATTTATATCAACTTCTGCTACTTCGTCTAGGGAAGTTCGTACAAGATCGTGTTTGTTTTGTCATCATCAAATAGGGGAAGATTGTTGGGTCTATTATAGATTTGATAATACAAAACAAGAAGAATGAAACATGAAGGACTTAATGTGACAAGAAGGAAACTACAAAAAGATGGAGGATTTGGAAGATTCTAGAAGATATGCTTAAAAGATTATTTAGTTTCCTAATTGTATTGTTTCCTAATTCTATTATGATTCCTCTTGTAAACCCTAGATGTCTCTAGTATATAAAGAGACATAGGGTCATTAGTTTTAGTACGTGCGTACAAGATGTAGACGTCTAAAGGTGTGTGTGTGTGGGAACCTAGGCGTAGGGATTGGGAAAACGCCTAGGGTTTAGTGGTTTAGTTAGTTAGTGTTAAAGATCAAGTCTTTGATCTTTATTATTGTTTAGTTAGTTTATGATAATAAAAAACCTTGTTCATTATAACGTTAATTCTTATTGAATATTCCGCTTTCGTTATTATGTGTTCCTAGATATAATATTAGACCTCGTCTAAGAGCTTTAAACGATCTTCACAATAATACATTTTATGTCAAAAATGTAAATTTTGAAACTAAAAAGGACAAAAAGTAAAAATTTAACTTTTTGGATAAACTTTGTAAAAACAGATTTTTTAGGGACCAAACCTGTAAATTCTGAATGAGGAATATATTTGGGTATAAATTGTCATTTTTACAAAGTATAAGGTCCAAACTCGTATATTTTCAAACTTGAGGGTGAAAAGTGTAAATTTGAGAAAATGTTTAGAAAACTTATAAACTTATAACAACTTTATAAAAACAAGCATTTTGACGACCTAGTGTTCGTAACGAGAATTATTACATCGATATCTAATTAAACTTATATATATATAAGTATATAAATATATGAAAACACTACTCGATACCGACACATCTCGAAGTAAATAAACCAAACCCTCGGTAACATCGTCATATTTATAAATCAACGCTAATAACGCTCTATTGAATTTTATATTCAATACTCTATCTTTTTGGTCGTAAACCAAACATTTATCATTATTCTGAGACTTGTCATCTCGTTCTTAGGTTCCGGGTAGGAGCCACTGCTATATCACACTCGATCTCTTTGTGCTTTATTCACCGAATTGCTAAGGTGAGTTTATAGTCCCACTTTTACTCTTATTACTTGCTTTATAAAACTATGGGGTGAGAAACATGCAAAACTCTTTTCGGACCTGAAACTGATTACACTATTACGTGAAACAACCTTGAATCCCACTATGCTACCGTTAGTTTCCTTTGAGGAAGCGCGATTGTTATGAATAGATCTATTGGGGATGATACCCCCGTTCGAGTTTGACCGGATAGGCAAACGTCGAGCATATATCGTATCGATTACGAGTGTACTGGAAATACACTTGTCGGGCCTTTATTTATCATGCTTCTGGATGCATGCACACCGTCGTAGTTTCGGTTGCGTGAACTTGGTACTAGCGTAATAGCCTTTTTACTGCATATAGTATCTTTCACGGAGATGCTTATATGTGCAACTATGGTCCAACTTGAATTTCTAAAAATTAAACCTATGAACTCACCAACCTTTGTGTTGACACTTTAGCATATTTTTCTCAGGTTTATTACTTGTCCTGGGCATTAGCAAAGGCATTCGTTGAAGACTGGCATCCGAGGTGTTTTCAAGCATATCTAATACAAATTTTAATGGGACAACATATACTTTTATGGGCTTTACTTCGGCACTTTGAAACAATGATGTAAAACTATTTCTTAAATAAATCTATATTTTGAAAAGGGAATAGAATTTTCATTCTTTATTACCTTGTGTTGTGTATATTGATTTAGTAGCACCCCATGACCCGAACGCTTCCGCTGTGAAATTTTGGGGGTGTTACAGATTGGTATTCAGAGCCTAGGTTTTAAAGAATTAGGTATTTTTCAAAACCTAAACTATAACAAAATTTTCATAAAAACACTTCAACACCGCCACAGCTGCCAAGGTCTGCCATGCCTTGCCTACTGTTACACGATGTAGTCGTGCTATGTGTTACTGCTGCATTTTAGGTTCGTATAAGCTCTTATATGAATTAAGCTAATTATTTCTCAAAGTCATTAAGTTTCTTAATTAACTCACATTTAAACTTTAAGGTTGTTCTTGTTTGATTGGGTCGCGAAGTTTAAATGTGCATAAGCTTGTTCTCATTTAAACTTTAAGGCTGTTCTTGTTTGATTGGGTCGCGAAGTTTAAATGAGAATAATGTTGATGTAACAAACTGAATGAAGTTAAGGAATAATTAACTTAAGGATAGTGTAGAGTAGACTACGAATGCTTTTACTTGTTACCCCTCTATGTTAAACTGCGTAACATGCCCACTATTACAATATCACACTATGCTATGCTTCCATAACTGTTTCTACGTTATTTCTTTATGTAATGTACAACTCGTCATTGCTGCTACGTTATTTCTTTATGTAACGTACAACTCGTCACTGCTTCTATGTTATTTCTTTATGTAACATACAACTACTTGATTTATTTTATATCCACACACGTATTTAAACCACCTCTGTCGCTGGTCATAATCTCTTATTCCACTCTTATGCTCTATCCTTCCTTACCTCATACAACTCTGTTCTTTCTGTTTTGAACTCAACTATCGCCTCATGTCACTAAACCTTTCTTGAACGACTAGCACCTTTTCCCACGTCAAAATTTAAGTATATATACCCACATCTCGTCACCATATCGACCTCGACGACTTTCGCATCTTAAACCACGAGGACGTGGTTTCTTTTAAGGGTTAGGTACTGTAACAACTCGCAAATTTCCATGCCGATTTTTCGTGGTTATATTTTTTTTCTTTCGTTTCACGACAAGTCACGGGATATTTTTCACCTCAACCTCGATAATAAAAACTTCGTAAAATAAATATATAATAAACTTGTATACTTTTATTTCTCACGGGCCTCTTAACCCAAACCCGATCCATATCCCTTTGTTTGTTGGGCTCGTTTAGATCCAAACTGTCAAACCAACCCAACCGAACATGAATCTTGGGCCTAGCTCACCCAATTTACACCTTAAGCCCAACACACCTATAATTAAATTTGTAAATCAAAATGTGATACTATGTTTTATGTGAGCGAAGCACAAAGCAAACATAACATCAACTTGGTATTTCTTTTCTTTATAATTTTAACACGTGCATGTGTATATTGATATCAAAAATCAACCAATGGCCTTTTATTACTATGATGACCCCAACAAACACAAGCAAACTTGTTACCATGATCTGTACCCCAGCGCACCCTATTTTTATATGTTGTAAAACAAAAGTTGGCAAATGAAATTTTGATACTATGTTCCTTTTATTCCTGTCGTGACCAACACAAACACAAATGTCACAATTGGTCATTCAAGCTTGCATTCATGTGAAACAAACCAAAAATCCAAGCACATTTTATTTGAGAAAGTATAACACATTGGATAAAAGTTGGTACCATACACTTTTCATTTCTGTGACCCTAACGTACCAACCAAAGCAAAACAAAACTCAATCCTTACCTTTGGTTTCTTTATTTCCAAACCCTTGGTAACATCGTCATATTTATAAATCAACGCTAATAACGCTCTATTGAATTTTATATTTAATAGTCTATCTTTTTGGTCGTAAACCAAACACTTATCATTATTCTGAGACTTGTCATCTCGTTCTTAGGTTCTGGGTAGGAGCCACTGCTATATCTCACTCGATCTCTTTGTGCTTTATTCACCGAACTGCTAAGATGAGCTTATAGCCCCACTTTTACTCTTATTACTTTCTTTATAAAACTATGGGGTGAGAAACATGCAAAACTCTTTTCGGACCTGAAACTGATTACACTATTACGTGAAACAACCTTGAATCCCACTATGCTACCGTTAGTTTCCTCTGTGGAAGCGCGATTGTTACGAATAGATCTATTAGGGATGACACCCCCGTTTGAGTTTGATTGGATAGACAAACGTCGAGCGCATATCGTATCGATTACGAGTGTACTAGAAATACAATTGTCGGGCCTTTATTTATCATGCTTCTAGATGCATGCACATTGTCGTAGTTTTAGTTGCATGAACTTGGTACTAGCGTAATAGCCTTTTACTGCATATAGTATCATTCATGGAGATGCTTATATGTGCAACTATGGTCCAACTTGAATTTCTAAAAATTAAACCTATGAACTCACCAACCTTTGTGTTGACACTTTAGCATGTTTTTCTCAGGTTTATAACTTGTCCTGGGCATTGGCAAAGGCATTCGATGAAGACTGGCATCCGAGGTGTTTTCAAGCATATCTAATACAAATTTTAATGGGAAAACATATATTGTAATGGGTTTTACTTCCGCACTTTAAAACAATGATGTAAAACTATTTCTTAAATAAATATATATTTTGAAAATGGAATAGAATTTTCATTTTCTATTACCTTGTTTTGTGTATATTGATTTAGTAGCACCCCATGACCCGAACGCTTCCGCTGTGAAATTTTGGGGGTGTTACATTATACACTACGCCTAGGTTACACACACACACCCCTTTACTAATGGTGTTCACATCTTGACACACTTTAAACCTAAGTCACATGTCCTCTTTATATACTAGAGGATTAGGGTTACACATGACTACAAAGGGCTGAATAATATATTCTTCTTTAACAAGTAAGTCCCTTGTGTTTCATTCTTCATCATTTGAAGAATTCTTTCTTTGTCTTCTTTAGTCCTTTATCTTTCACACGTGTTGTCTTATCAACTCAAATATTAGACCCAACAAACGTCCTCATCAAAGTCAATCTGTGTAAGAACCCTCTTCTTTACCTTCTTTGGTTGCTCAATTTCAATCGTTAGAGCTTTTCCCTTGTCAGCAGTTCTTGCAGCATCGCTAGCAGTACCTTCTTCAACACCAGCAATACTAACTAAGATGATTGCCTCTTCTTCTGTTGTTTGTACTGCTACCTCCGTCAGTCTTGAAACATCAATAATCTGGTCAACCAACCCAGCAGTTCCTTCTAGCTGTTGAGAACTTGTAGCAGTATCTCCAATGTCTTCATCTAAATCAACTAACTCCGTTGGTGCATCAAGATTTACTTGCTCAGTACCTTGTTGTTGATCATCACCACCACCCAGACTTCAAAATCTCCACCCAGATCTTGATCATCAAAAACTAATTTCCTCCCCTAAGTGTCTGCATCAGTTTTCCTCCCCTGTCTGGGAGAGTCAACCAAATCATCATAAGTATCATTAGAACTTGGGGAGTCAGCTTAAATTTCCTTCCTTTTTTCCTTAAAATCTTTGACCATTTCCTGCAACTTTTTCACCTTCAGAACCAATTTTTTGTAAACTTTTGCATAAAGTTGCTTTGTGTCTTTGAGGTCTTCCTCCATAGTAGTAACCTTGCTTGTCAAAGTTGTATAGATAGCCATCAATTCATTAAGTTTAACACCGCCTTCAGCACTTTCAGATGTGTGACCTTCTGAGAGAGGTGCATCATGAGGCATAGACTCAGTCTCATTCCCAGGTGGAATAGGAACATCAACTGAGCTACCCATATTTTCCAGTTAGCTTGGGATTCCATCACCTATATCAAGCCCAGGAGGACTTGGCATATTAGATGTTTCCATGGGTAAGGTCTTAGTTATGTTGACATTGTCCTGCCCAGCTACTAAGCCTGAGACATTAGTACCAGCCTCTTCCACTCTGCCAGAGGCAGTCTCATCTGCTACATTGGGCTGAGTAGGAACACTGGGCTGAGATACCATAGTGGCCTTTCTGGTTTTCCTCCTATAGGTGTGTGAAACTGTTGGTATATGTGATGAGGATGGAACAACAATGGGGGTGCGTGTTGGGACTCAGCTGGGATTGCTGATCCTTTACCCTGAGCAGTTTGAATTTGATCCAACATTTCATTAAAAAGAGGTACTTCAACCCTATTAAACAATTTGGAAGCCATAGCCATATTATTGAAAAGTTTTGAAGTAAGACTATGTGTTGGATAAATTCTTTTATGAGTTTTCAGTTTGTTAGGAATTTTATTCAAAATCAGTTAGATAAATCTTGGGTACATGATAATTTTTTTTTTTTTTTTTTTTTTTTTTTTGATTTTGACATTCTTCACCGTACTCTCAAAAATTAGTTTTGAAAAATTAAAAGTCATGTTTGTAGATAAGCAGATGAGAGCAATATTGCTACTAAATTGCTCCTAAGAGGTTTGATATGTGTCTAAATACACATATATTTGTATTATATAAACCCACAAAAACAACCAAAAACACACAAATGACTCTCAAAATGATACAAATTCATAAAAATGTGTTTTTTATGTGATTCAGGTACAAAAGATTGAAAAACAAGTGAAAATGATAAATTTCATAACAAATGTCGTTTTAGTCCACAGGTTACAAAATTGGCAAAAATAGTCCTGGGTATTCTAAACTTGGAATTTTACAAATAATACCCTTGTACTATGCATGATTGAAAATTTGGAACATTTTGATAAACTTTTGAAATTACACTTTTAGTCCTCAAAATCCAAAAATGACAATTAAGGTCCTTTAAGTTTAAAATGAAATTTTATGCAAAAGGGTCCTTGTTTTATCAAAGTATGGCAAGTTTGGTCCTTGTGAGAAGTTTGGAAAAGTGGCAATTTCGGTCCTTGAAGTTTGATGAAGTTACAATTTGGTCCTTGTATACCACTTAAACCAAACGGACACCCCTTTAATATATATATATCCAAGCCCAAAACATACAAAGCCCAAACCCAGCTGCTAGCCCAAACCACTTGGACTTGACCCTTGGCCTTGAACCTTGACCCCCAGTCCATTACCCATTGTGAACCCCAGCCAAATCAATTTTGGACCCCCGTTTAATATACTAAACACGGGTCAACGAAAGTCAAACGTGCCTAAAAACCGCCAACACTGTGCTCTGTCTCTCCCATAGCTGAATCTCCAAAACCAGACTGGTTTTCCCACCTTTTTCTCACCCCCCTCCCATACTATGTCCCCTCCACCTCCACTAACACACAAAACCTTTAATTGATTGAAACCAACCACAATTAATTCTCAAACACCTTTGAAGACTTTGGCGCCAAAATCCATTTGAATGGTTGAGATCGATTCGAGCATCAATGGTCGGGATTATTCTTTGGATTTGACCGAGAAAGTGTGGAGATGTCAATTGACTATAAAGAGAGAGAGGCAAGAGAAGGGTACCTTAGGCTAGCCTTGGTCACGTAGTATAGTTTTTAGAATGCTTTCTTTAATTTCTTGTCATTTAAATGTTTTAATGTTGTAAACTTCCTTAAACTAGTGTAATGAAATGTTAATTCCGGTTTAATTTCGATCTATCTTTCGGTTTCATGTTTTACTTAATTTACCTTAAATTTTCAAGTCATTTTTATTTCATGTTAAGTAATAGTTTTATGGATTCTATAGCTTGCATAAGCTATTGACAAAAGCTTGTTAAGCTTTTAGAACCATTAATTCGATCATAGTCTTTTAAAACCAAAATACTAAAAATCAAGAAAATCAATGAAAATCAAAATAGTGGGTTAATGAAGAAGATGATGAAGCGAGGTAAATTTGGATTGCTAAGGGTATTAGGAGCTTGATGGGAAGCTATTGGGTGTAACCTTGCCTTTGGTTCCATGTTTCTCGGTTTGATGCATCTTGTAAGCAATTTTCTTAATTTTGCATTTCTTGTTTTAATGCTTTAATCTTTATGATTACGTGTTTCTTTGTTGTTATGTGGTGATATTATAGCTTTATAGTAAGTTATGTTTCCTTGAATTGGATTGTGGTGTGAATTGGCATGTTGTTGTTAATATGTAAATTTTTGAAAATCCTAGACCTAGACTTGTTTGACATCGGTTTAGGTCGATAAAGATCCACTTTGACACTGGTATCTCTGGATTGGATGGAATTGGGTTGGCGGGTCATTTGCTTTGAAAACGCAAAACAATCTCATTTAAATATTGTTTGGATTTCTTGATAAATAAGAGTTCTAGTGTATGTGTGTTGTTGTTTGTCATTGTTCTATGTGACATTAGTACCTAATAGTTTAATGCAAGCATAATATTCATCCTTACTTGTTAAAATAGTCAAATCATTTTAATCTTTCAATTGTAGCTTCTTGTTTAGGATTTGTAATGCAAATTTCATCACGATAATGTATAAGTATGATATCTAGCTTTATTTCATGTTCTTATAGTTTTATATAACATATTAAGTCGATAGATTAAGTTTTAAATTCATTTAAGTCAAAGCGCATGTTCTTGTAAAAGTCAAAATTTTCATATAGTCGTTTTGAATAAAATGCATAATTTTGTGTAGGATTCATTATTAAGTTTTAGTTTTAATCCTTTTGGGATGTTAAAATTGGATGCTCATCTTAATTAGTAAAATACTAGTTTATCTTTTCTCGACTTTTAAGTGCTTATTTCCTTGTTTCTTTTGAGCACCTTGTGCAGTATACATGCCACATGCATGCAGTTGAGTCTATCATTTTAATAAGCTCACAGAGCTTACTAGTTGGCCTTAGCTTGTGCATTTAATTGTTTTGTGTAGCCTTTCTAGCCTAGTTGTTAGGTTCATGCTTGCTTTTACATTTTTAGCTTATTTGCATAGCTTAATTACCCAAACCTTTTGCCCATCTCATCCACTTCACTTTGAAGCAAGCGGTGAAGTGGAGTTGTTCCATAAGCTTATAAAAGTTCCTCACTAAGCTTGATGTTGTGAGCTTTGGCTTTTCATAAAGCCAAGCAACCATAATATTTAGTTCGGTGTTAGTTGAGCTCTTATTAGCTTATTGGATATGTCCTATAGAGCTTGTAGTTGCCCGTTCCCAGCAGTTCGATCCATGAACTTAAACCATTACCTCTGACTCTTCATAAGCCAATAAAAAGCTCATTAGTGATCTAGAGTTTGTGATATTAGTTTCTTTTGGAAGCTAATCCACTAGACTATAGGTTCCAATGCTTAAATTCTATATTGTAGCTTATTAAGTTAGGTGCATTGAGCTTTTTGTTTGTCCCATACACGGTATATAAGTATACTCGGTCATTTAATAGCATCTTCATAAGCTTCTATTAAGCTCATCATGAGCCCCACTAGTTGAGCTTGGGCTTTTGGAAAGCCAACCGATGTTCTTGCTACTACAAATTTTAGATTGGGCTTTTGAGCTTATTTGATAAGTTCTTTTGGTCTTTATTTGAGGCTGAGGGGTGTTTGGCTTAATTTGTTTATCCGAGTAAAGCTTATGAGCTTTTGTGAGCTTATTGGCCAAACTCGGTTAACAAGCTTGTTCATATTTGCTTATATACATTGTACAAACTTATCTTTTCTTTCTTTTTCGGTGTGGAGCTTATTACGAGGCTCCTTGAAGCCTCAATTCCATCAAGTCAAGCCTTTGGCTTGTTGTCCTAAACTCAAGTTCACACTTTGCTCATTTGAGCTTTTCGATGCACACACATGTTTATACTTGGCCATTTGGCTTGTGTGCTTCTTTTGCTTTTTGTCTCCATTATATAGCTTTTTCAAGCTTGTTTATAGCTTGAGCTCAATGATCAGCTAAAAGCTCAATGTTGGACTCATAAGCTATTGTATGGCTTATTTTAGGTTTGTAAAGTTTTATTTTTATTAAATATGTATAATATCGGTACTTAAATAAGTCGACGAAAAACCAAAAGAACTATTTTTAAGCTAAGTGAAAGCTTTTACTTAAAAGCTTATTTGCTTATTAGCTTATTTATGTTAATAACCTATAGTTTTATATTTTCCTAGCTTCTTTTATTTATTTTAGAATTTTATAAAAAGTTTGATTTTTCTTTATTCATTTATTATTTTAATAAATAATAATAGTTTTAGTAATTAATAATAGTAAATAATTAATAATAAATAGAATAATTATGTAAAAATACATTTTCATTTTCAAAATTTATTTTATGATATTTTAGATTTTTGATTCTTTATTTCAATTATTTAAGTTAATTTTAGATTTTCTTATTTTTAATTCTTTAGTAAATACATTTAATTCATTTTAATTTATATTAATTAATTTAATAGTGTAAAATTTATTTTATTTTCTAATAATTTTCTTATCTTTTAGGATTCTAAAATATAATTTTCACATTTATGGGAGTTGTATTGGACTAAATTCACGTTTTTATTTTATACGTTTACGTAAAATTTAGTAAACGTAAGTTTTAGATTTTAATCGGTAAACAATTGTAAAATAAATTAAAATGACTTCAAAATTTTTATAGTTTTAATTTCTTAGTATAATTATTTATTTTCCTTTTCTGTTTTATTTTGTTTGTGTAATTATTACATATGTAAATATGTATTTGTTGTTTTAGTTTTAAGTTTTCTTATACTTTTAATATTTGTAAATTATAGTTTAATATTTTAATTTTATTTGCATTTAAGTCGCCTAGACATGCAAATCTCTATTATAGTTATAATCGTTTTGTTTTTAAGCGTTTACGTTTTAGTAACGTCGTTTGTATATCTTTTACGTTTTGGGTTTTACGATTATGCGTTTTTAACGATATAGGCTGTGAGCTATTACTATTCACATTCCTAGTGTTAGTCAATGATTCTGTTTTTGTACATTCTTGATCATATCATTTTATCCCGATCGTTGTATTGGGATATCACACCTCACGGGACATAAGCGATCCAGGATATTTTAATCTTTGGTAAACTTGCATTTCTCTCGGTGTCGCCGCTTTTATCATCTGTTACGGTTGACCGTTCACAAACGGTTGATAAGTGTGACGGAGAAATAAAAGAGGGTGGTTCGGGAGAAATCAAGGTTTTCTTTGGACTTAAAAAATGTAGTAGAGTATAAATGAAGAACCTCCATTGAGGGGAGAAACATCCTTTTTGAAAAGTTAGTTTAAGATCAGATTTATCATACCCCATTCTGGTAAGACCTTGCCAAATATCAGTATTGGCCATATCACTAATACCCTTAGAGTCTGCTAGTTGAAGATGTCTTCTAACAGACCCTTCAGTAATAGTGAATTGAGTGCCATCTACTGTTGCAATTAATTTTGTGTCTCCATGTTCATTAGTTTTGACAATTGTAGTTTGCCAAAACTATGTGATGTGAGAGACATAGATACTAGGACATACAGTTAAGGCATACCTTATATGGGTAGAGTTTAGAAAGTCCACTATCTGGTGAAAGGTTCGACCTTCACCTTCCTCTGTTTTCTCCAAGAAAGCTACCTTGTTGTGTTTATTAACGAACTCAAGAATTGCCATATAAATTTTGGTTAAGAACAAATAAGTATGCTGGGATTCAACCAAAAGTATGTGATGGTATGTTTGGTGAAGCCAATTGGGATTTTATATAGTAATACAAGGGTTTCAATTTGACCGAATTTAAAAAGAACGTACTTTAAAGAGAGGAAATCGGTTAAACTAGATAAGGAAAGTGAATATTATTTAGTTTAGAAACCCCCATAAGTATGGTAACAACCAATTTTACCCAACGGCTAAAAAATAATTAACCACCAAACAGTACCAACAGCTAGCCAGCAGTACTAATGTTTTGTGCTACCAGTACAAAGTATGCTTAACAGTACAAACTTTTTCTAAAATTTTGACTTAGCAGTATAAACTCAATTTTCATTTAAAACTTACTGCTCATACATTTTTATAGGGACTAAGTGTGAAGAAAGACACTTAATCAAATTTCGGTCTCATATGACCTCTGGTTGTGTGAGAACCAATGATTTCAGCATAAATGCCACCTGTGATCAGATATACTCATTCAAAGAGCATTCTTGATAGGGTTTCCAGCTCGTGGCAGTTGTTGCCTTTAACACATAAGTGGTAGATTCACGTTTGCTCGATGTTCTCTCTACCAAAGCTCCTTGGAGTAACACATTATACTAATAAAAGTATAAAATGGTAGAGAGTGAGTTAGTTCATTTACTATCCGACTAACTTTACCATCAATGCATGTTCAAGAATATACCATAAATAGATTTCAAGAAAGAAATTTTATAGAACCTCCCAAATCAGGTGTAAGCCTTTGTCAAGGGATCCCCAAATTCTATCCATCATCAATCCATTATGTTTGCAAGCAATCCACTACATAAGCTTTTTTCACACCAAGTTAGCACCAATCATGTACTCTCACAACCTGCCAATGTTAGTCCAAAACCAAGAAAATACAACGCAAAACATTTCCTTTATGACAAAACAAAGTATGACTAACAGAACAAATACAACACACATAATTTGCACTAGCAGTACAAATTATGCTCAGCAGTACTAAATGATACAATTAGTAGTACAAATCCCTTTCAGGTACAAAAACACTAAGAAATCAAAACATTTAAGGGTTGAGCATCCCAATACCTGTTACCAAGTATTGAAACCTCCCGCATCAAAAGCTTTAGTTAATAAATCGGCAAAGTTGTTTTCAGTATCAATCTTAACAACCTATATTAACTTTTTCTCATTACAATCTCTTATAAAGTGATGTCTGATTTCTATGTGTTTCGTTTTAGAATGATGAACTGGATTTTTAATAATACAAATTGTACTGCTATTGCCAATGTAAATGATAGTACCCATAAATTTATACCCATAGTCAAGTAGCTAGTTTTGAGTCCAATGCACTTGACTGCAACAGCTAGCAGCAGCCACATATTCAGCTTTAGTTGTAGAAGTGGCCACTATAGTCTGTTTCTTACATTTCCAAGAAATCAATCTTCTCCCTAGGAATTGACAACCTCCTATTTTTTATTTCCTATCAAAACTGGCACCAGCATATTCAGTGTCTGAATATGCTACTAGATCAAAAGAAGATTCTCTAGGATACCATAGACCAGACTTAGGATGGCCTTTAAGGTACCTAAAGATCCTCTTCACAGATGTAAGATGAGAGACCTTGGGAGTAACCTGAAACCTTGCACAGACACACACAGAATACATAATATCTGGTCTTGATGATATAAGGTACATCAGAGACCCAATCATTGATTTGTAGGTGTGTAAATCAACATCTTTTCCAGAATCATCTTTCACCAAAGGTTTCTCAGTATCAAAAGGTGTGCTGGCTACTCTGTCATGTGTAAATTTAAAGTTCTTCAGAATGTCAGCCACATATTTATCTTGACTGATAAATATACCATCTGGTCTCTGCTTCACTTGTAGCCCCAAAAAGAAAGTGAGTTCTCCCATGAAACTCATCTAGAACTTCTCATGCATAAGCTTCCCAAATTTCATACACATCTCCTTCTTTATACACATCTCCTTCTTGATGAACAAAGTCTGATCAATCTTGCCCCTTTGAAATCCATTATGCAACAGATATGTAGCTAAAGTCTCATACCAGGCCCTTGGTGCTTGATGCAGTCCATAAAGAGCTTTCACCACATTATACACCTTGTTTGGATGATCAGGATCAATAAAACTTGGAGGTTGTAAACATAAACCTCCTCCTCAATTTTACCATATAGAAAGGCACTCTTGACATCCATCTGGTATACCATAAATCCCATGAATAAAGCATAGGCTAAGAACAACCTTATTGCTTCAATCCTAGCTACATGTGTAATCACAATCCCTTTTTCATCTCTTTTTACTCTGAACAACCACTTAGTACTAATCGCCCTCACACCCTTAGGTAAGTCTACAAGAACCCAAACCTTCAGAATTTTGAACTGCAAGAGCTCTTCTTGCATTGCTTCCACCTGGATTTCTTTCTCTAAAGCTTTGAGAACATTTTTGGGTTCAATCTAGGAGAGGAAACATCCAAAAAAAAATCGATATTTGCTTGATTTAGAAAAACCAATTATAGAGAATTGTAGTATTTGGGTAACTCAAATGTATTAGATTTGAGCACCGGGATCGTTCCAAGCGAGAGATGAATGTAATTTTCAACTCACGTCGCGTTTATTGGGATTTGAATGGGAAAAGGGAATAATTTGATGTTTTCTAAACTACGAGGCAAGGGAAGTAAATGGGAAGCAATTAAGGGAACTAAATCTATAATGCAAACACGAAATTACAACTAATTATGCAAATTTACGCTAATATGCAAATTACGAATTAATTAAAACGTTATTTAAATGCAAACTAATTCAAATTAATCCCTAAAAGTGATCTAAAATTATTCTACACTTGAAAATGCAATTTGAAAATTATCTAAGATTTAAAACTAATTTTTATGATTTTTCTTGATTTTATTTGAATTGAAAACTATTTTTTAACTTTTACAATTAATCTAAATTGCTAAAAATTATGAAAACTTATGAGAAAATTATAAAACTATTTTTCAAAAATCTTAACTAACAAAAAATAATTTTAAAAACTGATTTTGTATCTTTCTGACTTTTTATCTAATTTCTATGAATTTAAAACTATTTTAAACCAATTAAATTGCTAAAAATTACTATTTGAACTAGGAAAAATAAGGAAAAACATTTTTTATGCCTTTTTGATTTTTCTTAAACTGAGAAAATTGAAATTATATTTTTTTGAGATTTTTCTGATTTATATACAATAAAAGCTAATTAAAAAGTATTTAAAACTAATTTAAATGCAGAAAAATAGCTAGAAGCTACAGAAAAGTAAGAAAATTCCTAGAAAAGTCCTAAATTAGATTAAGATGCTAGGAAAATTACTAAATCCTACTCGTGAATGCAGATTATACTAGATGCTTAGTAACTGATTATGAAAAAGCTAATGAAATTAAGCTATAGGCTACAAGAGTGAACCAGAAACTAAGACAAGCTTAATTATGACTAATCTAACCTAAAGTGATCAACATCAACTATTTTTTTCCAATTAAGGTAAGCCTAGAAGCAATTGAGCTAATCTACTAGTATATCCAATATTTATCCAATCAGCCTAACACACTAAGTTGCAGCTTATCCACAAGCTTATTAATAAGCTCAAACTAAAATCCAAAAGTTGGGATCTCTAAACCACCCAACAAATTACTTGTGGACCAAAATTGAGCAAGTTTGGACAAATAAAAAATCCTTGAGAAGCTTTTCAAAAGAGTGTGATGAACTCAGTATTAACTGAGTTCATGCACATGACAATTTTTGAACAAATGACCAGATTTCAAAGCTGATTAGAGTGATTTAAAAATTCCAAAAATTTGAACTAAAATTACCCTGTTATAAATCACCATCTGGAGTTACTCAAACCAAAATTTCACTTGTTTTGGCCCACAAATGAAGACTTTAAAAATAATCAATGATCAGTGCTCAGAAAGCTTAGTGGAAATTTTGACTTTTAGACAAAAGTGGTATTCTGACTTTTATGATATTTAATCCTTTGAAACTGAATGATATTGATATAAAATGATTAAATGAAACTAAATTATGCTAGATTATCTAATCCCTAATCTATATGCAAGTTTTGATGCAACTAAAATTAGCGATATGCTAATTAGAAGCTAATTAAGCGATATTGACTATTTATGAACTATGATGCAAATTATGAACTAAAACCTCTTGAATTGACCTAAGTAACTCTAATGAAACGATTCTATTACTAAAACAACCTCTAGCACAATTTTATAACATGATCCAAACACCACTTCTACTAACTGATATGCAACTAAGTCCACCTAGTTATTGATGTTATCTTGCACAATCCTGATTCAAAGATTTAGGCAGGATTATGAACTTACAAAGGTCCAGCCACTATGGCTTGCAAACGAGAACAGAATACCACTATCCTAAACATATTACCAATCCAAATTCAACCCAATTCCAAATCAAACCAGTGAATCAGCTCAATTCAGCTTCCATTTTCATAGCAGTTGACTTAGTTTGACTTATTTTGTGAATTGATTGTAGGAACTGAGTAGTTAATATTTAAGCAAATAATAAGCTAAATTGAGCTTATAAAAGCTTATAAACGAGAAAACATAAAGCGAATATAGTTTTAAAAGCAGTTTGAGATAATTTTTTATGTTTCAAATAATTTTTCCAATTTTTTTGTGATTTTTGTTTTTGAGACAAAACAAGCTGAAATTGAATATATATAAACTAATATGATGATTTAAAGTACTAATAAGCTACTGAAAGCACTTAAAACAGAAATTAAAAGGAATTTAGAAATTAAGCTAAAATGATTTTATTACTTTAAAAACATATTACAATGGAGATTGGGAATATAAAAACTGGATTTAAACATTAAACAGAAATAAGCTAAACTAAATGCTACTCCGAAACTACATGCTTAACAACTGTGATATCAGGGGGTATTTATAGCAGAGCCTTGGGTCTTGGAAGGATCCAGAAGTTGCAATTTGTGTTTCTTTTGAGCTCTTTCTAATCGTCAGATCATATCCCAGCATCATCCAACCTTTCACAACCCTTGGATCAAATTCACCACGTAGCTTTGGCCAATCGAGGCGTGAAGACACACGGATTGCCGCGTGGCATTCCGTGTGTCGGGGCATTGTCGGGGAATGTCGAAATGTCCTTTGGTGTACCAATTTAAGCTAATTGAGAGGAGTAATTTAGGGTTCTTCGTTTTACGGGTTAAGTGGGAATTGGGGTAAACTTGTTGGCGGGTAAATGTTTAGGAGTAAAATATTTTAATCCGTTTTGACTTTCGTTGACTATGGGGTAATAAGGGTGTTGACCAGTTGACCGGGTTATGGACTTGGGTAGGATTTAACGGGTATTGGATGGGCTTTTGTTAAAATTGGGCTTTAGGGATAATTGGGCCAAGAATGAGATAAGGTTTGGATCTGGGTATAAAGGATTTAGATTTAGGGAATTTAGTTTTAAAGTTTAGGATAGAAAATGTCAATTGGTGAAATGTAGGGACCAAAGCTGTAATATTTGGAAAGTGTATTCCAAGGACCAATCTTGACAATTCCATAAACTCCAAGGACTATTATTGCCAATCTTAAAATTCCAGGGGTATTTTTTGACAATTGCTTAAACTTGAAGGACTGATTCTGTCAATTCTTTAAAGTTGATCCAATCTTTCATAAATCATCCTTTCAACATCAAAATCTTCACAATTACTCATTTCTGATTTCCCGACTCAGCTTTTGCACTCTTTTCCTTCTCGTGCTCGGGTTTTGTCTGATTTGTCTTTCTTTTGCGTGTTTTGTCATATCCGTACCTTCACATGCATAAACTCAAGAAACCAAAAAATATTAGGAATAAACGGTTCTTTCTTGGTTGTTTTGGGCCTGATTTTGTAAAGAAAAGGTATGTGTTTTAGCACATACCAAAATACCCCATACTAGACGATTGTCGTGTCCCCAGGCAATGCAATCAACTCAGGTTTCTAAAATCAAAGATTTCAATCTCTTTCTAATAAACCTATGAGAAGTAGCAAAGATTTCTCAAAAGAGATTAAGAAACCCTTAATTCTAAAAAAGCCCCGTTTACCCTTTAATTTACATATAGATATTACGTTTAAGCACTTATTCATTATGAGTGACGGTTTGTTGAACTTTCATGTCGATCAAAAACTCAAACATTTTTCAAAAGACATTTTAGGATCACGGAGTAGGAAACACAACTCAGCGATGAGTGACCATACGGATAGAATACATAGTCCCTGATTTTTCACAAGTCCCCAAACTAAGCGTAAAATCGAAATCATTGTTAAATATGAGTCTAGATGCTAACACTACCCATGGAAGTTACTTGTGTAATTACCTTTTGCCCCCATTTTCCTATTTTCCTCTATTTTTTATTTATTTTTGGTGAGAAATGAATTTCTTCAAGTTTCTCTTTTCAATAATTTTTATTCCGATAAAGATATGAAGCTAAGTCGCTAATTAGTTATCCATCTTCTCTCAAGAACCATTGTGTTAAAAATGATGTCCACATCAAGGAAATTTTATTCACTTATATTTTTGAATTTTCCATATATATTTTTTCATACACTTTTTTGCACTTATACTTTTACTTATATGAGCTATAAACTACGGACTTCAGGGGTAATTCCAAGACCTTACGTTTGAATAAAGGATCCAAGGGCCACGACGAGAATTCCAAGACTCTAGGCTTCATGAAATGGGGATCCCATTGTATTAAACCAAGACCTCACCAATCCCGGCTAGAGGTCCAGAGGCGTAAGAGGTAGCGAAGACCTAACGCCTACTTTGAAATAAGGATCCAAGGGTCGATCTCGAACCATGACTCATAACTTTATTTATTACTTATTACTTATTTATTACGGATCCTTGATGTGTACCCAATTTTTAAAACAAATATTCTTTTAAGAAGATAAATGATGAGTGTAATACTCATCATTTTGAATTAATCTGACGCAAAGCGTTTAAAAGCGCTAGAAATGCATCAAAATCTTGAAAATATCTCAAAATTGCATTTTATATGTTTCGGATGCAAAATGTTTAAAATCGGATGAAAAATGAGCTAAGTTTGCATAATTGGCGGTTTGGTCCCCAGTTTCAAAATTGTCAAATCTAGTCCTGGTTATTCAAAACAAGTTAATTTTTCATAAAAGGCCCTCGGGGATTTTCAAGTTGTCAAAATTAGTCTTATAAAGTCAGTTTTGCAAAATGGCAGCTTTGGTCCCCGAAGTTTCAAAGATTGACAGAAATTACCCCTGGACATTTTTAATTTGAAAATTCTTATTTTTAGTCCTTGGGTAAATTAAACTTGTCAAAAAATGGTCCTTATGATACAATTTGGAAAATTACAGATTTGGTCCCTTGGTTATTAGTGAATTACAAAATGGGTCCTTGTATTACTAATCCTAAACTACCAAACCGGACCCTTAAATTCCTAAACCCTTTTAACTATCCCAAGCCCAACAAAACCACAACCCGGTCCAGTCCAACCCCTTTAACCCGACCCAACCCGTTTACCAAAACTACCCACGGTTTGTATGTAAAACCACCCTCACGGGTTACCCTTTCCCTCCCCCCTCATCATAACCTACACCTGCAAAAACCACCCACGCCCTCCTCCATCATCATCACATTCCTACCCTCCACCTCACCCCAAGCCAAATGCATTTAATGACCCTTTCCCTGTCACAAGTTACCAGTCCCAACTGCTAAAAAGTTTTCCCGCCAAATTTTGATCAAACGGCCAAAAATGGCTCAGATCATCCAACGACTTAGATTATTGGTGGGATTCACTCAGAGGACACGTGGAAGACATTTGGTGTATAAATAAGAGAGGAGAGAGCAGAGAAGAAGAGTTAGTTTTTAGTTTTTAGATTTTCTTTACCATATCTTCTAAGTAGCTATTGTACTTTTCCATTCAGTATTTACATTTCCAAGTTAAAGTTAGCTTTCTTAATCTCTATTTGTAATCACACTTTCAAGTTAAAGAAATTCTGTTTTTCCATGCTTTAATTATTGTTTAGCTTTTTATGTTTCAAAAGTGCTTATTGGACTTGTCTTAACCCACTAAGCTCATTTAAGCTTCTTGTAGCTTATAGTGAGCTTATATATATTTTAGCTCAAATAACAACTAGTCAATTAAGTGGTCAATAAAAGTCAATGCGCTCATATTGTGAAGCATCAATCTAGCTTCTTGGTTTGGAAATGGAAATGGATTGAGACTAGAGTTCCTTGGTTTTATATCAGTTTGGATGGTGGTATTTGGTTAATGTGCAAGCTGCATATAAGCTGAGGCATAAAGTGAGTTTATATTTCTACCTTTAGCTTAATTTTGAGATTCACTGATTTATTAATATAGACCTGTTACATCTAGCTTCTTTGATGTTGGTTAGCTTAATTTCATCTGTGTGTAGCTTATTTTAATACAATAAATCATAATTAGCTTGTTTCTAATTTCTGCATACTAATCTGCCTTAATATGTTGGATTTGGTACATTGTGGTAATGGTGTGATCTGGCTGTTAAAATTGCTCCCAATCAATCTAGAAAGGATGTTAGACTCTGAGATGGAGGATGTTTAAGTGTGGATAAGAGAATTCTAGAATTAAGATTCAAACCAGTCTTGAGAAGTAGTGTTTGGTTCACTATACTAATCTGAGATTGAGGTTTGTTCATTGGTTAAAAATCATTGCTAAGGTCTTCATTAGGTGAGTTAGAGTTAACTTGATCATTTCAGTTTCTTGAAAGTCAAAATCAGAAGTTTCATGATCTCATATGCATATCGGTTAGCATCAGTTAGTGGATACTTGCATTCTAGGCTTGGATCATGTTAGTTTAGCTTAATTGAGTCAAGATACATCTAAATTCATTATACACAATCAGATTTTGATGATTAATATTCATTTTGGTCAACATTTCTCAAATCTGTTATAAAAGTCAAAATGTGGAAATTGTGTTTTTCATAAAACTTTGAGGATCTTTCATGGAATCATTACTGATCCAATTTTCTTTGAAACTTTGGATTTATAAACTTCACTTGGTGGTTTTCAAAATATCATTTTAGTTGAATTTTGGAAATTTTTATTAAGCTCAAATTAGCTTGTCTTTTGATCGAAATTCCCACTCACTCGACTCAGGTCACCACCGAGTGTGCCGCAGTGTTGTTAAAAGCTTGTCAAAAGCTCAATTGAGCTCATCTCAAGTCGAAACTTGGTACACTTGTTGTTTGGTTGGTCAACTTAAGTTCTCTATATCATTTCTTACTTTAGCTTATTAGTGAAGCTTATGCATTAGCTTAAACTTGCCCGTTAAATTTTGTTTGTTTTGCAAAATCTCATAAGCTCATCTCTTGATTAGAGAATTATTAGAGGTTAGGAGTAGTGATAATTAGATGCTATAAGCCTATTTTAGTATAACTTAGCCTCATTAGTCATTTGGTGTACTCACGGTAGCTTATTGCTTTCTTAAAGTAGCTTATTTAGGTCCCCATTACACTACAGTTTCATAATCCTACACATAAGCTACTGTTTTTATATTTTTATTAGATTCATAATATTAATTTAGATTTTTCCTGAATTTTTCATATTTTTCTAGCACTGTTTGCTATTTTTCTTCATTTAAAACAGTTTTTAGGTAATTTTAATTAGCTTTTAATACAATTAATTCAGAAAAGTTTCAAAAAATTAGTTTTCATTTTTCCTAGGTTAAGATAAATATAAAAGTCAAAAAATTATTTTTCAGATTTTTCTTAGTTTAATTTGTAATTTTAGCAATTTAATTAGTTTTAAATAGTTTTAATTCATAGAAAATAGAAACTAATCGAGAAAAATACAAAATTAGTTTTGAAAATTCTCTTTTGTTATTTTAGATTTTTCTAAGTCATAATTTTATTTTTCTAGCTTTATTTTACATTTTCTTGTATTTTAGGCTATTATTAAATAATTGAAAATAGTTTTTAATTAATAATAATTAGATAAATAGTTTTAAAATAATTTTCTTTTTCTAATAATTTTATTTTATCATTAGGTTTGTAAAATATCATTTCATATTTTTAGGATTAATTCTCGCTTGATTATCACATTTTCTTTTATACGTCACGTAGTTTTTAATTTAAGTTTTATAAAAGAAAAAAATCAAAAACATCATTTTGCAAATAGTGATAGCGTTTATTTAATATTTTTTATCTTTTTAATTTTCTTTAATTTGCATTTAAGCCCCTGTAATTTATTTACTTTTCCTTTAGGTATAATTGTTCATAATCAAAACTCTTTTCCGTTCAAATCTTCTCGATCACTATACGTTTGGTGATTCATCGCACCATTTGACATAACGACCGGAAACACTATACTCTCCCGATCTTCATTGCATTTGGTTCCGGTTGTTTTAAGTTTCTTACGGTTGGCCATTCATGAGTGGTGCCTTGCGTGATAAAACTTGACCGTCTGGGACCGGATCAATTTTTTAGGCGCCGGATTCAGGTCGATTATCTTCCGTTTAGCGATTAGTGATTTGAATATTAACTCTTTGTTCATACCATCTATATGTATTTATATTTTCTTATAAAATCCAAAATCCAAAACATCTTAAAAATCAAAAACCAAAAGATTTTCATTCTTTGTTTTACATCATGTTTTTCAAAATACCAAAAATATTCATCTTTACCCTCTTACCCTTTTGATTCTTTATCCCTTTACCCTCATCCATTTGATTCTAACTTCTTCTATTCTCATGGAATCTCTCGACTACGACGATTTACGGGACGGTTGAAAAACTTGGACTTTATCACAAATGTCAAGAATTCGTGTTGTTCGTGATGATCCATTAATTCTGCGTAGGAAATGGAGCGAGAACCGGGGTGACAAGGACCATTACTTCCCTCCGATAATGGAAGTGCTAAATACGTCCAACCTACGGTTATCCAAAGATCTAACCCCTCAATTGCACCTAAGCCGCCTAAAATTGATCCTAAACTTTCACAATTTACGGTTAAAAGCAAACATGCGACTTTAGACCGGTGACTAGCAAGAATGACTTGCCTAATCTTCACGTTTTCAAGAACCGAACCGAGACCATAACGGAAGTGGTGGAAATTGCTAGATCTCGAGCACACCACTTGTCCCACCTCCGGATTTTTCAAAATGTTCTTGAGACTTAATAGTCATTCGGATCACCATGTTGGTTTTGAAGATTCTTTGAATGAACCAATTCCTTCTCATTACTCTCAAATGAAATCGTTTATTCCTTGTGCCGGTTGTGGTGAACCTCTTTTGGTTCACCACATCGTTGGTGTACGTGTGTACAATGTGGTAATGATATTCATAACGGAGTTGTTTGTTTTGTGGTTTGAGGAATTCATTTGATTATGATCCTAATCCGAACTCATTTAACGACCCTCAAACTTTTCCAATTACCCACCACACCGATTTATCTTCATATAATCAACATAACTACTGTGAATTTTGTGGAGGTCCTCACCAAGATTTGAGTGTCAATCCGGAAACACGTTTGTCTATGAACAGTTTCCGGTGATGCTCGAACTTTGGTTATGACCAATATCCATATAATTCACCAGTCACTCAGCAGTTTCTTGTTGTAGTCTTGTGGAGGTCCCCACTTCACTCGATTGTCAAATAGGGAATCCATTTCCTTGTAACAATCATGACTCTCACAGTTTGACAATTTCCAACCTCCACAAAGACCATACGGTTCAAACTCCACCGAGCCGTTGTCTCAAGAAATTTCCCAAAATTTTGAAACCGCAATGAAAACACTTGATGATATGATTAGTAACTTTAAGAATCAAGTGAGTGGTGAAAAGACCATGGAAGAATTGCTAGCCAAGAACGAGAGGCCGTAAATCTAGGGAAGAATTATTAGTCCTAGAGCATGCGGCTCTAACGCGTTCCCAATTTCTTAAGGCGACTCTATATGATGATGACGAGGAGAGTTTTATCCTTTTAAAGATAATATTTCTCAACTCCTCGATCGGTTGATATCCCAGCTTGAGATTCCATCTCAAACAAGCGCTATCACACCAAGCTCCCACTCACTCTCTCGAACATGGGGGCGAGCATCTTGACACTGTTCACGAAAGGAATCGGACGAATTCATAAAGTCTAGTGTTGAGAACCTTGTCCCAATCCCGAGAGAGTCACAGGAACTTCGATCATATGTGATTCTTCTTTCCTCTTGAGTGTTCAAAAGATCATTTTGAAACTTTCTCCAATTGTTGCGAAGATTGTGCTTCTTATGGAAACGTCGAGTATGTTGAGGCATCACTTCCACAATTTGATGTCGATCATCTTCTTGAGGAGTTCACCGATGAACTCACTCATCAATCCACTTTCATCGTAGTAATGATGTTCTCTTTGATTTCGAAGCCGATCCGAGAGAGACCGAAAGTCTCCTTGATAATGATCGCTCACTCACTTCTTATCTTAACAGTCCAATAGAGAATATTAATCACTTTGTTCCTGAAGCATTCAAAACAACTCTCACCAATCCTCTATTTGAATTCGAATCTGAATTCACTTGGATTTCTAACAATCCAATCTTTGACGAGGATAGTGATGAGCCCACAATGGAACAAGAGTTCACAAATTCACTTCATGTGAATGATTCTCTTCATGAAGAGTTCTCCGGTGAACTCTCTCATGACATATCTCCTCCCGAATTTGGTCATTTCTATTTTGATCTTGAGGATGATATTGGCTCGGAGGAAGGTGTACTCTATCATAAGAGTTTGTTTATTGATGATACTACCCTCACCCTTCCTCCCGATATGTCCACATTTGAGGATGAAGAATGGATCTCGATTGTTATCAAAATCTTTCTTCCTTTCCTCAAATATCTTGTGATTTCTCTTCATCTTCACTCCTTGGGAATGAAGACACTATCTTGACCCGGCATTTTCATTTATCATTTTGAGCCGGTTCTATGTATATCTCATCCGATGTGGAACTTTCACGTGCTTCAAATGTTTGTCCAAACATCTCAAGTGAAAGTCCGATGGAGATTGTCTCTTCCACTTGCTTCCCATGAACAAATTAATTGGGGTCGAGTCAAGCTAGCGACTCGGTAATCAAAAACGATGAGTTAAACATGGGTCTTCACCCGTGTACCACCCTAGTGTGGGGAGATGCCCCGCTATTGTATATAAGTTTTCCAAAAAAATTAAAAAAAATAAATAAATAAATAAATAAATAAAATAAAATAAAAATCTTTCAAAATAATGGTAGTAGTATTTCCCTTTACGTTCTCGGTTTGGCATAACATGCGGTACTTTGAATATTGAGGGCAATATTCATTTCTATTGTGGGGAATTCTCACGAATTTTATCATGTAATTATACCGCCTAATTCCCCCATTTTGGCCAAATTTTTTTTTTTTTTGAGTAAGTGTTTTGCACTTACTCAACTTACTGATTATCATCCGCCATGTCTAATAAACAAAAGGATTGGCTAATCCGAGAGCAAACGGCTCTTGGTAAAGATATCTCAAACCGTTGACGGCTTGTAATTTGCCCAAAATTGTATGGTATTCAAATTTCACCATATCCTAAAAAGTGAAGAGTTGGCTAGCCCGCAAGTTTATGGCTTGTGGTAAAGGCGGTGGAAAACCATAATTGGTAATCACTCACCAAAGATAATATTGATAATTTATCTAAGAGTTGGCTAGTCCGAGCAAACGGCTTCGGTAAAGACAAATCAAATCCGTTGGAAGTCGGTGGTTTGCTCAAAATCACATGGTTATCGGTGTACCATGGTTCTTACTTGAACTGAAACATTTGGCTACTCCAAGTAATGGCTTTTGGTAAAGAGATTCAAATCCATTAAGTTTTTCTCAAAAGATTGCTAGGGACTAGCAATAGTTTAGTGTATAAAGAACTAACTATCGCCAAAAACTTAATATCTTTAATTATTTATTCACAAATATGGGGTGAGACAATCTTGTGGGAACAAAAAGCCATAAGTACCTTCGATGGGCTCTAAAGAGAACCATCTACTCCACGCTTAGCATCTAAACTCATAAGTAACTCTATCATTCCTCGATCTCTGCAAATTTAAAATCTCAAATAATGAGATCCGCGGATGCTTAGCCGATAATTTTAATTATCTATGGTTAAGGAACAAGCTAGGGCTCAACACGCCCAATCAAGTCGAAATTCTATTCCTACTCTCACCGGTGGAAAGTCAACAAGGTGTCAAACATATATTAACTTAGCGAATGCTTGTCAAATAATCTCAAATCTCGCATTTTTAAAGTCACTTATTAGAAACTAGAAAATTCTTGTTTAAAGCTTCGCATATTTAAAATCACTTAGGGAGACATGCAAATTCTTGGCCTTGTGAGCTAGAATCGCATTTTATAGCCTCTTGTCTTAGCAATTAGCAAAGTCTTTTTCAAGAATACGCATATTTAAAGTAACTTCTAAGAGACTAGCGAAGACTTTTCAATCATAAAACTAGCAAAAGCTTTCAAAGTTTTTAAAATTTTCACATTTTTGCACAATTTTTTTTCATTTTCTAAGGAAAAACGGGGTTGCGAGAGTACACGACAAAGAATAAGCAAGTGCGGTAAAATCAAATCCACCCCAGACTAAAACGAATCATTGTCCTCAATGTTTAAAGGCAAGGGTATCAACGAAAATCTAAAAGCCGTTTATTAAGTATGCTAGAAGATAAACGTTAGTCGATAAGATTTCGGATATCGGATTTCCATCAGGATCGATCATGAAACTCGAGTGGAGAAAAGACAAACTTCGAGCACGAGAGTCTTCATATCGGGAAAATCCTAGACAAAACATCACAAACAACCAAACACGAGAAATCGAAGAGGCAAACCCCTTCATGTCACTTATTAGAAAATAGAAAGAAGATAGAGATAAGCATGGGGTGCCTCCCACGAAGCGCTACCGTTTTTGATCACCGAGTCGCTAGCCTAACTCGATCCCCAAATTCAATTGTCGTTAGGGAAAGTTTGGAGATCCGGGACAACCATAGACGTGATGTCCCCTCCAAAATAATTCTTCACACGATGACCATTCACCTTAAAATTTGGGCCATCGGGCTGAGATAGCTCTAAAGTTCCATACGGGAAAACTTGAGCTACGGTGAATGGTCTGGACCAACGGGTTTTGAGTTTGCCCGAGAATATCTTCAAATGAGAATTAAAGAGGAGGACTTATTCACTAATGTTGAAAACGCGGTTTTTGATTTTAGCATCATGAATCCTCTTAGTCTTCTCTTTGTAAATCAAAGAATTCTCATAGGCCTGATCCCTAAGTTCATTTAATTCATTCAATTGAATTTTCCGGTGATCACCCGCGGTCTTAAGGTCAAAGTTCACATGTTTCAAGGCCCAGAATGCCTTATGCTCGAGCTCGATGGGCAAGTGGCAAGCTTTTCCATACACCAACTTAAATGGGGTGCACCTGATGGGTGTCTTGTATGCGGTGCAAAAAGCCCATAATGCATCATCTAACTTATCGGCCCATGAAGCTCGGTTCTCTCCTACAGTTCTTTCTAAAATCCTTTTCAAACCACGATTAAAGACCTCAACTTGTCCGCTCGTCTGCGGGTGATACGCGGTAGAAAGACGGTGAGTAACCCCATATTTAGCCATAACCTTAGCAAATTTTTCATTACAAAAATGGGTACCGCGATCACTTTTGATAGCACGAGGTGCTCCGAATCGGGAAAACAAGTTCTTCAAAAACTTAACAACCACTCGGGCGTCATTAGTGGGCAGCACCTTCGCTTCAACCCATTTGTACATACGGCCACGCGGATGTACTTATTACCCTTAGATGATGGAAATGGCCCCATAAAATCGATGCCCCAAACGTCAAAAATCTAGCAGACTTGAATAGCATTTTGCAGCATTTTGTATTTTTACGAAATCTTCCGTTGACATTGGCATGAGTCACATGACTTAACCAAATCATGGGCGTCTCGATATATGGTAGGCCAATAAAACCCGGAATCAAAAACCTTTTTAGCGGTGTAGCTTGCACCATGATGGCCTCCGGTGGGTCCGTTATTGCAAGCACTAAGAATATCAAGGGCCTCTTGGCCATGAACACACCGCCGGATTACTTGATCCGCACAAATCTTAAACAAGTAGGGGTTGTCCCAGAAATAATGCTTAACATCTTTAAAAAACTTTTTCTTTTGTTGGGACTACATCCCTTTCACGATGAAGTTTCCCGCATGGTAATTTGCAAAGTCGGCAAACCATGGGGTATTAGGGTCTTTCTAAGCAATCATCCCAAGTGTCTCGAGAGGAAATGTTTACGTGATCTCCTTGTTCTCGAGCACACTTTGATGGGGATTCTCAAGTCTAGAAAGGTGGTCAGCAGCAAGGTTCTCCGTTCCTTTTTTGTCAAGAATGGTAACATCAACCTCTTGAAGGAGGAGAACCCACCGAAGTAAGCGGGGCTTAGCATCTTGCTTTGCCAAAAGGTACTTAAGGGCAGAATGGTCGGTATATGTTAGATATTGGATTTCACAAACACACTAAACCATAATCACATGAGGCGTTAAATATGTTTAGAGAGAGAAAGTTCTAGAGAGAGAAATGGAAGAGAGTTGGGAACTATGTGAAACAAATAAAAATGGTATTGAAGCTCCAACCCTCTACCTTGGGTGGTAGAGGGTATTTATAGTGTCTTACAAATAAACGGCACCTACGGGCTGTGGATCAGGCATACAGTGGATAAAGACCCGTCCGTCCTCCACGGTGTTACAAAACAAACTACTTGCTAACATAACATGACTACGACTACGGGCATTCTAACGAATACATATGCTTGAGTTGACCGACTTTTTAACGACTGAATTTTCTAATTCCTAACAATCTCCCCCTAAGAGAGGTCACCTCAATTTACAATGAATACAAACAGATATTACATTAGATTGTTCTAGGATTCTTGATTAAGTTCTTTGCACTGTAGCACGTAGTCTTTGATTCTTCATGTTCCGCATGTTTGGATGATTTCAAGTGGAGGTCTTTAACTGATCCACGTGATCTCGAGTTTTGAGCCGGTTGAGATCATCGAGAATCATAAATCTCGACTCATCCATTGTGGTGATGGTATTATGTGATGTTGTGACTTTTGGACCGACATCTTGACATTTTGGATCATGATTTCTTCTCATCGTGAGTAGCGGAAGCTTTCGTTGATTCATGATATAGGCGGCAGAGCGTAAGCATGAAGTGAGAATATTAGAGTCATTGATGCACTAATCATGATTTCTTTTGAAATGAATGTGATGTGTGAGCATGCGCTATGGATTGACCACTTCATTCGATCACCGAAACGTCGGGCGCACACGCCATACAACTTAGCAATAAAGTGCGAAAGTGTCTTTGATCACTTCGTTGAATTGAGGTACACGCCCACGGTTCCCCATTGATCAAGACAAGTACGCCTCGTGATCGTGTAAAATTCCAAATAATTTCCTTAACGGGGTTTCGCACTACTTTAGCTCTTCTCAAACCGAACGTCTCAAAGAAGAGAACACGGAGTGAGTGAACCAATAATTGAGATTCACCGATTGATGAAAAGAGATTTGAAAACAATCATGTATTGCTCAATAGAAATTGTTTTGCTATACAACGAAGGTTTTAATGAAAATCAATTATCAATCATAAACACCTTTTATTTTGAAATATTAGTACACAACGATGTGCTAAAGAAAGAGTTTTTAAGCACAAAGACCGGTTTTCAAAGGAATCATTCAATCCATAACTCGAACCGGTGATTGATTCAAAAGATTGAATCGCCCCATTGTTTCATTCGGTTGTCACATGGTTGATCTATTGGATAGATCTCACATGCCACCCACCGTGAGCTTGTATGATGTTAGCTTGAAGGCTTTCCATCTTCATTGTGAATATGATTGCATATCACCGGATGTTCCGCAATACCACAAGGATAATGCGTGGGACTCATAAGATATAATCTCTTTCCACATTGTGTGAAATAGAGTCTTCATTAAAGTGTCCTAATGAGATTTATAAATGATCTCGTGGCTCTAGACTCAATTTGTGCATATTTGGATCCTATTTCGAGACTAGGAGAGGGTCTCTTCTTCAATATCAACAATCTCTGAGAAAGTCGATAGATAATGTCGGTTCCCGTGAGAATGAAACATGTCCTTTTAAAAGGAACTTGAGTGGTTTGGGAAGTTGTAGTGCGGTCGTCCACCGGTGCATGACATCTTGTCTTCAATACCAAGTGTTACCTTAGTAACCACCGATGAGCGTATGAGTTGAACCCAGATCGCTCTAAGGTTGAAATATTGGAGGCTATTTATTTTCACCCTTTCCCATTCAATTCTTTTCATTCTTCAACCCCTTCAAGGCTACGAGACATCATAACTAGAACCTTGTTGGGTTTATTCCAAGACTAGTTACGTCTCGATCCGCACTCTTCCCATATCTCACATTTCTCCTTTTTTCATCATACCTAAGGACTTCTACACTATCTATTGGATTATCCCTGGGTAGATCCCTCCGGTTCTTGCGAATCATGGGAACAAATACCTAGCCTTATCGTCCTTATATCACCATACATAAAGTAAAGTTGGTCGGTCTATTTGGTATCGTTCATCTGCCATTGGAACCAATTGAAAACCATTTTAAGATCAATCCAGATACTTGTGATATATTATCAAAGCATTTTGTACCTGAATTGTTTTTGAAATTTTTAGAACACGAGCTCCCCCTCAACATTTGCATCAAGCATCATTTTGTAATAGAAGTAATTTTCATGTTTGAGGGGTTGGCTTGCATCTAAGAGTAGTTATATAAAGGATGTGGTTTTCAAAATAGTTGCTCCCCCTCAATATGTGCATAGAAATTTGAAAATGTTTTGCACATATTAGGAAAATACTGCACATTGAAATAATTTGATCACGTTTCAAATCTTTGTGGTTTAAGATAGATGCTCCCCCTCAACATGTGCATGGAAAATTTGAAATCGTTTGGCACATGTGGGAAGGAGAGCTTGTACATCCTTATAAAACCATGTATCTAATTATCAGTTTAAATCCAATTTAAATCACAAAATCTCCCCCGATCACGATTATCAAATCATTTGAAATATGTGATCTCTGTGGATTTAAATTGATTTTTTAAACTTTTAGGGAGAATTGTGACTTGATTATGAAAACATTTTAACTGATAAGGATCGGATTTTGAGACTTTAAACTCCATTGATTAAACATGCATGATTATCTTTTGAAAACAATTGTATGACAAATAACCTTATGATTTAATTGAAATCATTCCCCCCCTCAATCAATGACATAAGTTGTTGATTGAGAGATAGATATTTTTGACAAATATTAAGTCCAGATGATTTTCAAAAATAGAGTCCGAGTTATTTTTCAAAGCAATTAGTTTTCATTAGATAATAAGTAATTGTTTAAAGAATCAGAGCATGAAATTTAAAAAAAAAAACAAGATAAGGCATGGCTCTGTTCTTTCTTAGAAAACGGGTTATTGCCTGAAATGACAATAAACCACCATTTTTTCTCCACCTCATTTTTTTTTATACAAAAACTAAGTACATTCGAAGAACATCTAAAGACCCGTGACATTCTTTGAATGTCGACACAAAGTCCGTAGATGATATCGAATAAGAAAAAACATGACAAAATGAGAATATTTTTGATTTTTTTTTTCAAGAATTTTCAAATTTTTATGGATTTTAGAGAATTTTATATTTTTATATTTTCTTTTGAGGGTTTTTAAATTTTGTATTTTGTTTGAATAAATATATACAAGAGATAGATGAATAAAGACCTTTACTCCTCGTCTTCCTCTTGAAGACGTTTGAGTGTTTCAGGTTGTAGACTCTTTAGACCAAGTCGTGGGAGGATAAACTCAAAACGTTCTCTAGGAAGAGCTTTGGTGAAGATGTCTGCTAACTGGTATTCAGTCCTCACAAAATAGAGTTCCACCACACCGTTTTCTACATGCTCCCTGATGAAATGATGTCGAATGTCGATGTGCTTTGCTCTTGAGTGTTGTACGTTGTTGCATGAGAGAGCAATAGCACTTTTATTATCACAATACAGAGGAATTTTGTTGAATTCAAAGCCATAGTCAGATAATTGTGATCTCATCCATAGGATTTGAGCACAACAAGATGACATGGCTATGTATTCACCTCCTGAGAGGAAATAGAAGTACTCATTTGCTTCTTTGAAGACCACTCACAATCTTATCACCCAAAACCGAGCACCTCGGGCGTGCTTCTTGACGAGTATCCCGACACCGCATGATCGCATCCGCATATGTCGTTAGTGACATATCGGTGTCCTTCGGTACCAAAGTCCCATGTTGATGGTTCCTTGGAGGTACCGAAAGACCTGCATTTAACCGCTTCAAGGTGCTTTTGGTAGGCTTAGTGATGAGTGTGTAAATACTCATCATTTTGGTTAAATCGAACTGCAAAACGTTTAAAAATGCTCGAAATGCATCAAAATCTTGAAAATATCTCAAAATTGCATTTTATGTGTTTCGGATGCAAAATGTTTAAAATCGATGAAAAATGAGCTAAATTTGCATAATTGGCGCTTCAGTCCCCAAGTTTCAAAAGTTGTCGAAATAGTCCCCTGAGCACCTAATTTCAAAAGAAAAGTCACCAAAGGTCCTTTTAAAATCATAAGTTGTCAAAATTAGTCCTTTGGTGAAAAATATCAAAAGTTTTGAGAAAATTACAAGTTTGGTCCTCCAAGTTTCAAAATTGGCAAAAATGGCCCTTGAAAATTGAAAATGTCAAGTTTGGTCCTTGTACTATTGAAACTTGTCACTTTTGTCCCTTGGAACAACTTTGCATAATTGATGATTGGTCCTTGTATTTTTCTTTAAATTGCACAATAGTCCTTGTTTATTAAAACCTTAATAGCCTTGGTCCCTTGTCAAAACTAATTGTGACCCTGCCAACCATTTGGACCCTCGCAATTGGACCCCCCTTTAATATTTAACACGATCAAATATCCGTCAACTAGCCCTTGGCGCCATTTTCTTTCTTCCCCACTTGTTGCTTCGCAACACACGCATACACTCCACCTCCCATCACCCGACTCATATCCTACCACCTTATCACTCCACCAACACCAAACTCCAAAGGCATTTAATGCCTCCCCTCATCTCACTCAACCTCTCCAACAGGTCAAAAATCATTTTCCGCCAAAATGAAATCAAGGGCCAAGATGTCCTCAAGCTATCCAATGGCTCCAATTTAAAGTGGGATCCGCTTTCGTAACAAGGAGGAGAGATGTTTTGCATATAAAAAGAGGAAGAAGAAAAGAGGAGAGTAGTAGATTTTTAGTTTAAATTTTCCTTATGTCATTTTTTATCAATGTCTTAGTTTAAACTTAAAAGTCGTAGTATTTTGTTTCAATGTGTTGAACTCAGTGTTTTATCATTATAACTGCTTTTTAAGTATAAATTCAAAGTTCTATTGTGATTCCAAGTTTTTATGCTACCGTTGAGAAACTCGGTTTCAACCTCTTATAATCAATGCTCTAATTAGCTTTATTTTACTTCAAATAAGCTTATTCATGCTTATCATAGCTTTGAGTAAACTCATAGTTCGGTTTCAAACAACTTGGGTAATTGGTCAACGAAAGTCAAACTAGGTGCGTTGGTCTTGAAATGAATAATGGTTGATGCAATCTTGTTTTGGATTGGGTTTGATTTAGAATAGTGGTTGTTTGGTTTTGCTTAAGCTCCTCAATAGTCGGTCTTCAAGATAAGTTTCAATCTTTTCATTTAATGCTTTTAAATTTGAATAACTTGCATTATATGTATCGTGTTTAGGATTAGTTGTTACTGTTTATTTAGTGATAATAAGAGTAATTAAACTCGGTTTGAGTAATTTTACAAGCTAGTCAGTGTTTATCTCGCTTTTATTTGCATATCGGTGTATTCAAGGGTGTTTGGATTTGATACTTAAGTCGTGTTTGAGGTTTGTTCAAGAGTGGAAACCTGTTGGTTTATGCTTGAGTAGTTCTCTTACACCCATATCTGTCATTCACTTGTGCCTGCATTAACAAAAGTCAAAGTTTCATCCTTATCTGTCATTCACTTACTGTTAGGATTTTTAGAAAGCAAAAGCTCATTTTGTGTTTAAATATCATAGATATAGATTGCATTAGCTTTATTTGGTCATATTACATTATAATCAGTCTACAAATTGGATTCAAAGTTCAAATAATTCAAAATTTTCAAAATTGCTTCAAAAGTCAAAAGTTGCAAATTCAGTTTTGAGCTCAACAGAGATGATTTATCATTGACTATTCTCTGGGTCAAATTATGTGAAACTTGTGATTTTAAAAACCTCAGCTGGTCTATTTTCTTATTGCTATTTTTGTAGATTTTTGCAAATTTTTATAAGCTTCAAAATGGGTCATCAACTTAGGCTTATTTGCCTCAAGAATCGACTCGATTAACACCGAGTCTCGCATGGACTTGCAGACTTGGGAAAAGCTCATAAGAGCTTGTGAGCAGCTCATCTTTAGTTTAGACATACCTAGCCAGGTCTAGTTTAGGTTCCATCTCTTGGTTTTCATTTTTAGCTTATAGTGTAGCTTGTGCTTAAGCTTAAAGTACACCATCAAAACTGTTTTTATCACTTGGTCTCAAATCTTCATAATCATAGCAACTTGAGCTTTAGAGGTTTAAGCCAGTTTTAATAAGTTGTTTTTAGGTAGTTGTAACATATTAGAGCTTCTGTTTTAGTTTGGTGGTTATTTGGTGCTTTTGCTTATTTCAAAGTGCTTATTTATAAGCACTTGGCTTGGCAGTTTCAATTTCCTTCACACAAGCACTTGTTTTTATATTTTTCTTAGATTCCTAATATTATTTTAGGCTTATCTTGAATTTTTCAGATTTTTCTAGGTCTGTTTGGTATTTTTCTCCATTTTAATCAATTTTTAGCACTTTTTAATTAGCATTTAATACAAATAAATCAGAAAAGGTTCAAAAAATAATTTTCATTTTCTTAAGTTAAGATAAATATAAAAGACAAAAATATTTTTCCAGATTTTCTTAGTTAAATTTGTATTTTTAAGTAATTTAAGTAGTTTTAAATAGTTTTTAATTCATAGAAAATAGAAAAATAATCAGAAAAATACAAAAATAGTTTTGAAATTCTATTTTGTTATTTTAGATTTTTCCAAGTCATAATTTCATTTTTCTAGGCTTATTTCATATTTTCTTGTATTTTAGTCTATTATTAAATAGTTAAAAATAGTTTTTAATTAATAATAATTAGATAAATAGTTTTAAAAATAATTTTCTTTTCTATAAATTTTCTCTTATCATTAGGTTTGTAAAAATGTCATTTCATATTTTTAGGATTAATATTGTTTAAGTTTCACATTTTCATTGTATACGTAACGTAGTTTTTAATTCGAGTTTTATAAAATGTAAAAATCAAAACATCATTTTGCAAATAGTGATAGCGTTTATTTAATATTTTTATCTTTTAATTCTCTTTAATTTGCATTTAAGCCTCGTAATTTATTTCCTTTTTCCTTAGTTATAATTATTCAAATCCCTCTTTTCCGTTCAAATCTCTCGATCACTATACGTTTGGTGATTCTTCGCATAGCTCGGGACATAACGACCGGGAAACACTATACTCTCCAGGATCTTCATTGCATTCATTTCCTGACTGTTTTAAGTTTGTTACTACGGCCATTCAAGTGGCCGGCTTGAGTGATAAAAACCTGACGGTTCGAGACGAATCAAATTTTACGCCACTTGGGGCTGTGCTAATTATCTTACGTTTAGCATTAGTAATTTGAATATTCACTCTTTGTTCATACCATCCATCTATATATATTTATATTTTCTTATAAAATCCAAAATACTCATCTTTATCCTCATGACCATTTGATTCTCTTCAACCTCTATATGTTTAATTCTAATGACGACGATCATCTTGATTGTATGGAAAAGGATCCACATCATTGTCACAAGCGTGTGTGAGCGGTGTGGAAGGCCTAGTTCAAGCGAATTTTGCGATTTGTGCGAATTATCCATCAAAAAGTCTTTTCAAAGTTATTTCGACCCCACGCCACATCCCGAAATACGTTCTAATGTTGACGAACCCGTTCGAATGTTAGTGTTACCTCAAGCACCCACCGAGGGTTACGAGGACAATCTCTTTGAATTTAGAGCCCGTAATCTAATTGAACAAATTCAAGCCGATGAAAAAAGGTCGAGAATCAGAATTGATTACGATGAACCCGTTCAAACACCGGAGACCATAACGAAGTAGTGGAAATTGCTAGCTCTCGAGCACACCACTTGTCCCACCTCCGGATTTTTCAAAATGCTCTTCGAGACTTGATAGTCATTCGGATCGCCATGTTGGTTTTGTTGATTCTTTGAATGAACCGATTCTTTCTCATTACTCTCAAATGAAATCGCTTATTCCTTGTGTCGGTTGTGGTGAGCCTCTTTTGGTTCACCACATCGTTCAGTGTACGTGTGTACAATGTGGTAATGATATTCAATAACGGGGAGTTGTTTGTTTTGTGGTTCGAGGAATTCAATTGATTGTAATCCTAATCCGAACTCATTTAACGACCCTCAAATTTTTCCAATTACCCACCACACCCGACCTATCTTCATATAACCAACATAATCGCTGTGAATTTTGTGGAGGTCCTCACCAAGGATTTGAGTGTCAATCCGGAAACACGCTCGCCTATGAGCAGTTTTCCTGATGCTCGAACTTTGGTTATGACCAATATCCATATAATTCACCAAACTCGCACTCATAGCTTTTATTGTTGTAGTCTTGTGGAGGTCCCCACTTCACGATTGTCAAATAGGGAATCCATTTCCTTGTAACAATCATGACTCTCACAGTTTGACAATTTCCAACCTCCACAAAGACCATACGGTTCAAACTCCACCGAGCCGTTGTCTCAAGAAATTTCCCAAGATCTTGAAACCGCAATGAAAACACTTGATGATATGATTCAGAACTTTAAGAATCAAGTGAGTGGTGAAAAGATCATGGGAGAATTGCTAGCCAAAGAACGAGAAGAACGAGAGGCCCGCAAATCTAGGGAAGAATTATTAGTCCTAGAGCAAGCGCTCTCATGCGTTCCCAATTTCTTAAAGGCGACTATGTATGATGATGACGAGGAGAGTATTTCTTTTAAGGATATTATTTCTCAAATCCCTCGATCCGGTTGATATCCCAGAAGTTGAGATTCCATCTCAAACAAGCGCTATCACACCAAGCTCCCACTCACTCTCTCGAGCATGGGGACGAGCATCTTGACACTTGTTCTCGAAAAGGAATCGGACGAATTCATAAAGTCTAGTGTTGAGAACCTTGTCCCAATCCCAAGAGAGTCACGAGGAATTCTCGAGCATTTGTGTGATATCCCTACCCTCTTGTCTTACCAAAAGATCATGTTGAGATGTTCTCCGATTCGATGATGATGATTCGTTATCTTGTGGAGACGTCGTTTATGTGGAAGATTTACCTTCCGAGCTTGTTAGCTTAGAAGAGAGAATGATGAAGTTACCGACATCGAAATCAAAGATGAAGCACTGCAACATTACTTCGAATGTCGGTCTTCTCATTTCTAAAATCGAGGCTTTCAAAGAGAAACCTATTTCATCTCCTAATCCGGAAATGAAAGCCTTCGTTTTGATAATATGGGAGAGAAGATTAGTGGCGCATCACTTTTCATTCTCATAATTCTCTCCCGATTATGAATCATTTACATTGGAGGAGTTCACCGGTGAACCCACTCATATCAATTCTCGAATATGATTCATTCACCTTCATGGAGTTCTTAGATGAACTCACTCATATCATATCTCCGCGGAGTATGATAATTTCTACTTTGATCTAGACACTCCCATAATATGTCTTGATCAAGCAAGCTTAACTGATGAGATTCATGAAACTATGAATTCTCCTATTGAGGATGAAGAGTTAGTCATGATTTATATCATGATTTTCTTTCTTTTCTTCATATATTCTGTCACTTCTCCTGTTCTTCACTCCTTCGGGAATGAAGACATTATCTTTGACCCCGGCATTTTCATTTATCATTTTTGAGCCGGTTCTATGTATATCTCATCGGTGTGGAACTTTCACGTACTTCAATGTTTATCCAAACATCTTGAATGAAAGTCCGATGGAGATTGTTTTTTTTCCACTTTGCTTCCCCATGAACCAATGAATACGGGGTCGAGTCAAGCTAGCGACTCGGGAATCAAAACAAGAGCATGCCATATGGGTTTTCACCCATATTTCGACTTCTTTCTATCTTTCTACCACCCTAGTGTGGGGGTTGCCCACATGTTGTGTATATATATAAGTTTACCACAAGCAAAAAAAAAAATGGCCGCAGATTTCCCTTTACGTTCTCGCCGGCATAACCGCGGTACTTTGAATATTGAGGGCAATATTCATTTCTAAGTGTGGGGAATTCTCACGAAATTTATCATGTAATTATACCGCCTAATTCCCGTTTTGGCCAAAATTTTTTTCGAGTAAGTGTTTTCAGACTTACTCATTTGGTTATCGATCCACCTTGTCTAATAAACAAAAGGATTGGCTAATCTAGGAGCAAACGGCTCTTGGTAAAGATATCTCAAATCCGTTGACGCTTGCAATTTGCCCAAAATTGTATGGAATTCACTCACCATATCCTTAAAAGTGAAGAGTTGGCTAGCCCGCAAGTTTATGGCTTGTGGTAAAGGCGATGGAAAACCATAATTGGTAATCAGCTCACCAAAGATAATATTGATAATTTATCTAAGAGTTGGCTAGTCCGAGCAAACGGCTTCGGTAAAGACGAATCAAATCCGTTGGGTCGGTGGTTTGCTCAAAATCACATGGTTATCGATGTACCATAGTTCTTACTTGAACTAAAACATTTGGCTACTCGAGTAATGGCTTTTGGTAAAGAGATTCAAATCCATTAAGTTTTTCTCGAAAAGATTCCTAGGACTAGCAATAGTTTAGTGTGGGGATTGATAAGTGTGTAAATACTCATCATTTTGGTTAAATCTGAATCGCAAAACGTTTAAAATGCTCGAAATGCATCAAAATCTTGAAAATATCTCAAAATTGCATTTTATGTGTTTCGGATGCAAAATGTTTAAAATCGATGAAAATGAGCTAAATTTGCATAATTGGCGCTTTCCCCCAAGTTTCAAAAGTTGTCGAAAATAGTCCCGAGCACCTAATTTCAAAGAAAAGTCACCAAAGGTCCTTTTAAAATCATAAGTTGTCAAAATTAGTCCTTTGGTGAAAAATATCAAAAGTTTTGAGAAAATTACAAGTTTGGTCCTCCAAGTTTCAAAATTGGCAAAATGGCCCTTGAAAATTGAAAATGTCAAGTTTGGTCCTTGTACTATTGAAACTTGTCACTTTTGTCCCTTGGAACAACTTTGCATAATTGATGAGGATTGGTCCTTGTATTTTTCGTAAATTGCACAATAGTCCTTGTTTATTAAAACCTTAATAGCCTTGGTCCCTTGTCAAAACTAATTGTGACCCTTGCCAACCATTTGGACCCTCGCAATTGACCCCCTTTAATATTTAACACACCAAATATCTCGGTCAACTAGCCCCTTGGCGCCATTTTCTTTCTTCCCACTTGTTGCTTCGCAAACACACCGACACACTCCACCTCCCATCACCCAACTTTCATATCCTACCACCTTATCACTCCACCAACACCAAACTCCAAAAGGCATTTAATGCCTCCCTCATCTCACTCAACCTCTCCAACAGTCAAAAATCATTTTCCGCCAAAATGAAATCAAGGGCCAAGATGTCCTCAAGCTATCCAATGGCTCCAATTTAAAGTGGGATCCGCCGTAACAAGGAGGAGAGATGTTTTGCATATAAAAAGAGGAAGAAGAAAAAGAGGAGAGTAGTAGATTTTTAGTTTAAATTTTCCTTATGTCGCTTTTTTATCAATGTCTTAGTTTAAACTTAAAAGTCAGTAGTATTTTGTTTCCAATGTGTTGAACTCAAGTGTTTTATCATTATAATCTGCTTTTTAAGTATAAATTCAAAGTTCTATTGTGATTCCAAGTTTTATGCTCTTGTTGAGAAACTCGGTTTCAACCTCTTATAATCAATGCTCTAATTAGCTTTATCTTACTTCAAATAAGCTTATTCATGCTTATCATAGCTTTGAGTAAGCTCATAGTTCGCTTCAAACAACTTGGGTAATTGGTCAACGAAAGTCAAACTAGGTGCGCTTGGTCTTGGAAATGAATAATGGTTGATGCGATCTTGTTTTGGATTGGGTTTGATTTAGAATAGTGGTTGTTTGGTTTTGCTTAAGCTCCTCAATAGTGGTCTTCAAGATAAGTTTCAATCTTTTCATTTAATGCTTTTAAATTTGAATAACTTGCATTATATGTATCTGTGTTTAGGATTAGTTGTTACCTGTTTATTTAGTGATAATAAGAGTAATTAAACTCAGTTTGAGTAATTTTACAAGCTAGTGCAGTGTTTATCTCAGTTTTTATTTGCATATCAGTGTATTCAAGGGTGTTTGGATTTGATACTTAAGCTGTGTTTGAGGTTTGTTCAAGAGTGGAAACCTGTTGGTTTATGCTTGAGTAGTTCTCTTACACCCATATCTGTCATTCACTTGTGCCTGCATTAACAAAAGTCAAAGTTTCATCCTTAATCTGTCTTAAGCACTTACTGTTAGGATTTTTAGAAAGCAAAAGCTCATTTTGTGTTTAAATATCATAGATATAGATTGCATTAGCTTTATTTGATCATATTACATTATAATCAGTCTACAAATTGGATTCAAAGTTCAAATAAGTCAAAATATTCAAAATTGCTTCAAAAGTCAAAAGTTGCAAATTCAGTTTTGAGCTCAACAGAGATGATTTATCATTGACTATTCTCTGGGTCAAATTATGTGAAACTTGTGATTTTAAAAACCTCAGCTGGTCTATTTTCTTATTGCTATTTTTGTAGATTTTTTCAAATTTTTATAAGCTTCAAAATGGGTCATCAACTTAGGTTATTTGCCTCAGGCAACCGACTCGATTAACCGAGTCTCACATGTGGACTTGCGAGACTGGGAAAAGCTCATAAGAGCTTGTGAGCGACTCATCTTTGGTTTAGACATACCTAGCCGTGTCTAGTTTAGGTTCCATCTCTTGGTTTTCATTTTTAGCTTATAGTGTAGCTTGTGCTTAAGCTTAAAGTACACCATCAAACTGCTTTTTATCACTTGGTCTCAAATCTTCATAATCATAGCAACTTGAGCTTTAGAGGTTTAAGCCAGTTTCAATAAGTTGTTTTAGGTAGTTGTAACATATTAGAGCCTGCTTTAGTTTGGTGGTTATTTGGTGCTTTTGCTTATTTCAAAGTCTTATTTATAAGCACTTGGCTTGGCGATTTCAATTTCCCGCACACAAGCACTTGTTTTATATTTTCTTAGATTCCTAATATTATTTTAGGCTTATCTTGAATTTTTCAGATTTTCCTAGGTCTGTTTGGTATTTTTCTCCATTTTAATCAATTTTTAGCACTTTTTAATTAGCATTTAATACAAATAAATCAGAAAAGGTTCAAAAAAATAATTTTTCATTTTTCTTAAGTTAAGATAAATATAAAAAGACAAAAAAATATTTTTCCAGATTTTTCTTAGTTAAATTTGTATTTTAAGTAATTTAAGTAGTTTTAAATAGTTTTTAATTCATAGAAAATAGAAAATAATCGTAAAAATACAAAACTAGTTTTGAAAATTCTCTTTGTTATTTTAGATTTTCCAAGTCATAATTTCATTTTCTAGCCTTATTTCATATTTTCTTGTATTTTAGTCTATTATTAAATAGTTAAAATAGTTTTTAATTAATAATAATTAGATAAATAGTTTTAAAATAATTTTCTTTTCTATAAATTTTCTCTTATCATTAGGTTTGTAAAAATGTCATTTTCATATTTTTAGGATTAATATTGTTTAAGTTTCACATTTTCTGTTGTACGTAACGTAGTTTTTAATTCAGTTTTATAAAACAGAAAAATCAAAAACATCATTTTGCAAATAGTGATAGCGTTTATTTAATATTTTTTATCTTTTTAATTCTATTTAATTTGCATTTAAGCCTCTGTAATTTATTTCCTTTTTCCTTAGTTATAATTATTCAAATCCCTCTTTTCCGTTCAAATCTCTCGATCACTATACGTTTGGCGATTCTTCGCATAGCTCGCTGGGACATAACGACCCGGGGAAACACTATACTCTCCAGATCTTCATTGCATTCATTTCCGGACTGTTTTAAGTTTGTTACGGTCGGCCATTCACAAGTGGCCGGCTTGAGTGATAAAACCTGACGGTTCGGGACGAATCACTTAGCCGGTATCTAGCACACATGCATACAATGACGAATATCATGTCTCATCGGCTATGAGGTACATCGGGGATCCAATCATACTATGATATTTCGTTTGGTCTACCATGATCCCCGAGTGGTCCTCATCCGCTTTACTACGCTCAATCATGGGAGTGTCAGCGGTCACTAGAATCAAATCCAAATTTCTTTAAAATCTCATTTGCATATTTAGATTGATTTATAAAAATGACTCGGGACTTTGTGAGATTTGTAATCCCAAGAAAATGACATTTGTCCCATCATTGACATTTGAAATTTGGAACCCATTTCATTAGAAAACGATCACATTCATTGGGGTCGGTCGAGGTAAAGATGATATCATCAACATATATTTGAACATGAATTAAATGTTTGCACGACTTCGGTGAACAATGTCGGATCAATCGCTCCTTTCTTGAATCCAGTAGATAGAAGAAACATTGATAGCGTATCATACCATGCCCTTGGAGCTTGCTTCAAGCCGTAAAGAGCTTTCTTCAAGCGATAGACATGAGTAGGATGCTCGGATTCACAAAACCTTCCGGTTGGTCGACGTACGACTTCTTTAAGATCTCCATTAAGAAAATCCGTCTTTACATCCATCGATAGACAATCATGTTCTTACTTGCGACATTAGCAAGGAAGATTACGATTGCCTCGATGCGTGCCATAGGAGCAAATGATTATTCAAAGTCAATACCTTCCTCCTGACGGTATCCTTTTGCAAGCAACCTAGCCTTGTTCTTTAATACATCGACATGCTCATCAAGCTTCACTTTGAATATCCACTTTAGCGCAATAATATAGCACAATCTGGAGCAGGTACTAATTCCCATACATCAAGTTGATCAAACTCATGAATTTCATCTTGCATGGCATTGAACCAGCTGTTTTCATTCATGGCAGTTTTAACATCTTTTGGTTCGACCTTAGAGAGTACGGAGTTGAAGAAGCACCATAAGGCATTGGTTGCAAGTTGTTTCCATGTGGATACTGGACGAGAGAGGTTTCAATGATGTTTTCCAATGGATGATCATGTGTCCATTTTCTAAGATATTCATGTGGTTGTTGTTGAGGAACCAAGTAGCGAGTCTATATCTCGATGATAATGGTTCGATGATGATTCGAGAGCAAATATGTTCTCAAATGGTTCATCTTACGGAGGAGCAAAGGGTTTTCATCATCGGTAACGCAGTAACATTTCCATTGTGTACACTCGATGATTGATGATTTGTTGATGGGACAGAGTGATCAGCAGCAGGCGCTTCTTGACTTAATGACATTGAAACGAGTTAACTTCATTGACAAGGATAGAGGCAGCCTCTGTTGATGGAACTGATATATCATTAGCAATTGGCTCATAGTGTTCATCAAATATTGGATTAAATAATTTCTTCAAATCATCTTCTGAAGGAGGTACATAAGGTGTTGCTGGTGATGGATTAAAAACAAGAGTAGAACAGATAGGACTACTTGATAAAGGTTGAGATGCGGGTCCAGAACTAAATTGTTGTTGGGAATTACAAGTTTGAGTTGATAAAGACAAAAAGAATGAAACAAGAGGGACTTAATATGACAAGAAGGAAACCTACTAAAAGATGGAAGGACTTGCTTGCAATGGAAGTTTTATTATTTAGTCCTTATCCTCTAGTATATAAAGAGGATATCGGTGTAGGTTTTTAATTAAGTCTTCCAATAATGTAGTCGACTAAAAGGTGTGTGTTTAGCCTAGACGTTAGGGAAGAACGTCTAGGGTATTGGTTTTAGATTAGTGTGTCCTAGGCGATGTTCATGTAAACGCCTCGTGTTTCTATAAACGCCTATATTAGAGTATTAGTTAATGGTGAAAACCTTGTTCAATAACAAAGTATTGTTTTGATTATTCCGCTGCAGATTATGTTTATTATCTTTGTTATTGATCCCTAGCCGAGCTCATAAACGATCTTATCAATTGTCCTGGAGCCATTTGACCGGTCAGCTCATCGAATGTAACGTGAATTGTTTCCATGATATTTTGGGTTCTTTTGTTGTAGATTCGGTATCCCTTTTTGTTTGGTGCATATCCTACAAATACTCCAATGTCTGCTTTAGCTTTAAGCTTGCCTAAGTCTTGGCCCTCATTAGTTGGATAGCACAATGCACCAAACACACGAAGGAATGAGAGATTAGGTTTCCTATTGTGGACAAGTTCATATGGAGTTTTTCCATGAGCAGTGTGAATTAGGGATCGATTTTGTGTGTAGCATGCAAAGGGCAATGGCTTGACCCGGAGAAACATTGGAACCTTTGAGTAAATCGGCATTGTTCTTGCGGCTTCCACAAGAGTTCAATTTGTCTTTCAACTACAACGTTCAATTGAGGAGTTCGTGGAACACTTCTTTGATGACTGATTCCAATACTTTCATAAAACTCACTAAGTTGTTTATTAACAAACTCGGTTCCATTGTCGGTTCGGATGATTACGACGGTTTTGTTAAGTCGAACTGCAAATGTTTGATAAGTTTGATGATGATATCCGAGTTTCATCCTTTGTCCTTAAGAACTTAACCTGTGAATCGAGAGTAATCATCAACCACGACTAACACATATTTCTTCCCAAAGATATTCTGCACTCTCATGGGTCCACATAAATCCATGTGAATTTTTTGAAGAACTTCTGTAACTGAGTTTGTAGGTTTGGGTTTATGGGCATATTTCTTGCTTTTTCCTAATTGGCATGCTGAACAAAGATCATCCTTTTCATACTTTAGTCTAGGTAAACCTACAACTAAGTCCTTTCTAGAGAGATCATTGATGGTGTCGAAGTTCAAGTGATTGAGACGATGATGCCATAACCATGACTTTGTTTTTGAAGCCTTTGACAACAAGCAAATTGGAGAAGACTTCATCATATCTTCGATAGAGATGGTGTATAGATTTGAACCACGTGTTCCTCTTTAAAGCTCTTTACCATCAAGTTCTCTAACGAAACAAGTATGTTTTCGAAGGCCACTTCTAGATCGAATCACAAAATTGACCGAGAAAATAAGTTATGACCAAGACCTTCTCGTAATATACTGCGGAGATAACACTATCACCGACAACCTAATCTCCATAACCCATAATAGCACCGAAATGATCGTTCCCGAATCTAACGATCCGATGAATTTACTCACGAAGTTCATGAGCCGTGACCGGTCTCCAATCATATGCTTGGAACGGCTGAGTCCGGTACCACAAAACGATTTGAGCGATCTGCGGTTGAACACGAAAAAAATGGATAATTGGATAATTGGGAACCCCATGCAATAATGGGTTCCACTTGGTTAATAACAATGGTGGAACACCCACATCGAAATAGAAACAATGGAATCATCACAAATAGATGCGATGCTAGTGTCCATATTTGACCTATTCAAAGTATGTTCACTTCTTAAGGGAATAGTTCTACCAAGAGGCATCCATTTACTAGTGGGCACCGTCTTAGCAAATTGAGGCGGAACTCATTAGCCTTATGGCGAAGGTATCCATTGATAACCTATTTTACTAAATATTCTTCACTGGGTTTCCACTATTTTCTAACTTTCTTTCGCCTTTGCCTTTTAGCCTTCCTAGCTTGATTTTTGCATTAACAATTTTAACGGGGCATTTAACAAAGATTAATCAAATCATCCATACCACATTCATGATTAGTAATGTAATTCAAGCAATCATCGATTACATGGTTTGCGAGATAGTAGCGGTCAATTAATTACAATACGCTTATAGCTAATACTAGAATCAACACGATTCGTCTTATTCAAATCCTCCCTAAGGTGGTCTTCTACTTTCTTCCACCGAGCATTCCTAGCATGCAAGGTCCTATCATTCTTTGTGTTGCCTTGAGGCTTTGACCCGCTTGCTTTGGTGTCACTTCTTACTCTGTGGGGAATTGGAACATTAGTTGGTTTTGCTACTTTTGCATTCCCGAACTAGAAGTGCGTGGATCCGAACTACTTGAAGGCACCTTAGTGTTCACTTTCTTAAAACTAGGCATAGAATGGTTTGTATGCTTGGCACTAGGCATAGAACAAGGCATCACAGCTTTTCCTTTTGCACCTAAGGATTTAGGACATGTTGCTATTAAACATTCTAGCAGCTCTTGAGATCGTTTGGCTTGAATGCACGCGAACCTAATTTTACTGTCAAGAGGCTTATTTATAAAATCCTCTTCCACAATCTCACGGAGACATTCTAGACTATCCTTTAGGTGAGCAAAATAGTTATGAAACACAAGTTCATTATTCCTAAGATGAGGAGGAATGTATTTAATAGTCACAAAATATTTGCAGTCTGAGGATGATCTTGATGCAACATTCTCATTAAATACAAGTGGTAGTTTCCCTTTTTCCTGTCTCCTTAGATTCTCAATTTCCTTTTAAAAGACGTTATTTTTTCGTTGTTTTGTCACGGTGACTTTCATTGAATCATATAACTCTTTAAAGTGCCGCTTAACTTTTCATTTTCTTCTAGAAAACTCTCGTTTTCCTTTGTAAAACATTTACCAAGTTTTGAAGATGAAAAGTTTGAGAATCTTGAGAATCTAAAGGAGGAGGCATTTGGGATCCATCACATTGTTCTTTTCACCCTTTAATTGAGAGATTTGGGCTTTCAACTTTCGATCGTGTTACAATGAGCTTGAATCATTCGTCACGTTTGTTTATCTGAAAAGCGCATCAAACTCGGAACATCGAGGATGTCTTGATATTTGAGGTTTTGACATTTTCTTTAATATGTTGATATTTTAGTTGTAAATCAAAATGTTCAACTTCTATATTAGAAAGATGTTTTACCAAATTATCGTGATCATCCTGATCAATTTTCACATTCAATTATGAGTTTTTGTTTTCAAGCTAATTACACGATCATGGGAAACTTTCAATGCAATAGATAATTCATGAAATCGAGAAGCGATAATAGAGTGCTTAGTAACAATATAAAACACATCTTGAGCAACACAACTTGAAATCAAATTCTCATTTAAGATATGCAAGTTCTTCCTTTCAACTTCATTATATTTGAGTTCTGTTCATAATCATTGACCTCAACAATCATTGCATCAAATTCCTTTTCCATTTCTTTAATATCGAATTTATCCCTTTTGAAAACTCTCAAATTAACCTTTTAATTGTTTGAAGAAAGGCATGACCTCGCTTAAATAACATTCTTTAGTTTGCTCAAAACCCTTTCTCCTCAATTATCCCAAGAGGTGTGATTCTCTTTTACACGTTTTCTCAAAATCAACAAACGGTGATAAACAACATATAGGATGATTAAGGTCTTGCTATTAGTGGCAATAGATCTAGGAACTAAATGCATTGGTGTATTTGGAGGATACACGTAGCTACTGAGCATTTTCCTAAGGGATTGTTTGTTTCAACAAGTACATTAACTTTTAACTTATCCATGTCTTTCTTCCAAAAGATCTGCTCGGGGTTTAATTGAGTTTGAGGCTTAAACATGTTCAAGGATATCCAATTTTCCTTAGTGTAATCATGGGGTTTGATCATTATGTTTTTATGTTTACACGCAGGATCGTTAAGCTTCTTATTCATTTTCTCCTAGATGCATCATCTAGTTTTCTATCTTCCTCGGTTGCACTCAATGCAACTAGGTTTCGCTCTAGGTTTAAGAATCTCATTGCCATCATAGATTACATTTTGAGTAGCTTTTGCTATCTTACCATACTCGGGGTTGGATTCCTTTATAATGGGGATACTATGCTTATCGTGAGAACTCTATGCTTAGTGATCATGTGAGCGATTCAATGGTATTCCTTGGTATTATTTTCAAGCTTGTTTTCAAGGTTTTTAGATTAGAAAAATCTTAAAAGTTTTGATTCCTTAGCTTCTTAAGCATTTTAACATTTTCTTGAAGTTCTTGTTTTGCTTAGCGCTTTTAGAGAGCTTTTCTTGTAAGGAGTTTAACTCTTGTTTTAATACTTCTTCTCTAAACTTACTTTTCTAATAGTTATGCGCATTTGATCATCCATTTCCTACTCACGGTGGTTAACTCAAACTTAGCACTGTTCATAAATAGCAACTTGTTCTTTATAGGCATTCAATTCGAAACAACGAAATCATCATGAGCACATGCGGTGTATTCATCAAAATATAGTCATCATTGACCGCAGAAGATGCATCACTTGGTACAATCTCACTTTCACTTTGTTTCACATATTGATCATATGGGACAATATTGATATTACCCATATTTTCAATATCGACTCAAAAGTTTCGAGTTGATTGTACTTTGTCATGTATCTTTTGCTCATCAACATCATCGTATAGTTTTAATACCTCGAGATGATTGATTCTTTGGATGGACTAGCTTGTTGTGATGATGAGACCTTAGGAGAGACCATTGGATAAAGGCTAGCCATGAAAATTGTTTGTGCGATGGGTTCATCATCGATGTCGAGTGGTATGCATCACGATGCGCAACTTGAAAGGCATTCGATGATTATGACCTATCTCACGAATTGGTCGCTCATCCATATCGCATCATATGTCTTTGCATTACCCTCGAGAAGAAACAACAACTCCTCTTCATCCAAAGATGCACCATTATTCCGAGCTTGCACGAGCAACATCTTGTCTCAAGTATTCTACATTCGTGGACGTTTTGGAGATGTGCGGTTCCTAGCAATGTGTCCTCACCACCACAGCTTGTAGCATTTGACCGGCTTTGCTTGTCCTTGATTTAGATTCCTTCCACGATTCGATTTGCTACATATCCTCTACCAACTCCACCTCTTCCTGCTCATACTGTCTTTCTTGAACTGGTTGCACTACAACCTTCCCATCTCGATGTAGCTTGATTGTGTGGATTGGATGTCGCTCGAGGTTATTGTTCGTGTGTGGGAGAGAGTTCATGTTCTGAGTAACCATGAGAGACAGTTGAGTGATGAAGTTTTCCATGAGTGTTTTTGGGTCGGGAGTCTTATATGTTGGATCAGGGATGAGCTTGTAATTACCATTACCCATGGGTATGACTTGAGATGCTTTGGTGGTAATACCAACATTGGTGTAGAAAGCTGTAGAATCATTTGGTGAGCTTGATTCTACCTGATTAGTTTTGAACTGATCCAGAATCCTTTTCTCAAACATAGCATGCCTCTCATTCTGAAGAAGAAATGCATACAATTGCTCATAGTTTGTATTCTTTAGTCCTTTGGTTAGCTTCACAAAAGTGACAAATTTGTGCCACTCGGGATTCATGTTGTTTACAAACTTTGAATTCAGCTGAATGTTAGGCATGGTCATTTTGATGTTCCTCATGTCATTCACGAGCTTATGGAATATCACATAGTACTCATAGACACTCTCATCTAGTTTCATCTTGAAGTGCTCAAACTCATCATACAGTTGTGATTCTCTGTCTTCCTTAGTTAACTCAGAGCCAGAGAGAAGCATCTTGACATTATCCTGCATCGCCTTAGCTTCAGTGTTGTGATTGATGAGCTTGTAGATATCTTTTGGAAGACCTTGAAGAATAATGTTAGAAGTCACGATATCGACATCGAATCTCTTTTCTCCTTATCACCGAGCTCATCATACATCTTTGGTCCATCCATTCAATAGATCATTGTTCCATCTGCGGTGGTATCAATTAAGTCTCTTGTAGTCTCAACCTAATAAGGTCCTTCATCAATGGACTTGAGAATGTTGACTCCGTTTTCCTTTCCAAGATAGTACAATCGATTCGTTGTGCCCAAGAGTCGTAGTCGATTACATCAAGCATGGGTGGACGAGTATCTGAACCACCGCTGAACATCCTCACCATGTAAGAAACGATAGTAGGTGCGATGTTTGACATGATTACAAGCTCTAAGGGATTTTACTATTCCTTGATTAAACCGGAAATTTATTCTTTCACGGATTTTACTAAACCAAAAGAACAACCATAAGAATGTATCACGAAGAAGTAACAAGACTTAATAGACAAGTAGCTAAACAATCAACTCGCTTAGTTATCAACTCATGAAACCACCCAACTCGCTTAAATAAACAAGTCGCTTAAAGAACCAACTCGCAATAGCCAAGTCGCATATAGAGACAACTCGCAATAGCAAGTCACAAAGCAGACACAACTCGCTAACCACCAAGTCGCTTAAACTAACTCGCTAGCTATTCAACTCGCTTAATAGCCAAGTCGCTAGAACTCAAGTCGCTTAAAGAACTCAGAACCCAAGTCGCTTAAAGAAACAACTCGCTTAGAACCCAAGTCGCATAAAAGGTCAACTCGCTAAATAGCCAAGTGGCATATACCAACTCACATCCAGTAACGAAGCAACTCGCTTCGAAGAAACAAAAGTCCTAGGCTCAACTCGCTTTGTACAAAGTTCACAAATAACCACTTTATCAATCAAAAACAACCAAACCACAATGATTTAAGCCTTCCAATTCAAAACATAAACACATATGATGATCCTAAACACAAAAGTACAAGCAAAATTCAAACTTTAACACTAGAATTTATCCAAATGATTCAAACTCTCCTAATCACTTCATACCCCAAAAACCTTATGAAATCCACCAAAACAAAGAGCATAAAAGATGAGTGATCAAACCATGGCTCTTGATACCAATTGTTAGATATTGGTTTCACAAACACACTAAACCATAATCACATGAGGCGTTAAATATGTTTAGAGAGAAAAGTTCTAGAGAGAAAATGGAAGAGAGTTGGGAACTATGTGAAACAAAGAAAATGGTATTGAGCTCAACCCTCTACCTTGGTAGGTAGAGGTATTTATAGTGTCTTACAAATAAACGCCACCTACGGGCTGTGGATCAGGCATACAGTGGGTAAAGACCCGTCCGTCCTCCACGGTGTTACAAAACAAACTACTTGCTAACATAACATGACTACGACTACGGGCTTTCTAACGAATACATATGCTTGAGGTGACCGACTCTTTAATGACTGAATTTTCTAATTCCTAACAGTATACACTATGGTCTTCGATAAGACAAGGTAGGGTCTAAATTTCTCGAAAGCATATACGACGGTCAATAATTCCTTTTCAGTAGTTGTGTAATTGTGTTGGGCCTGAGACAATGTCTTACTCGCATAGTGTATGGGCTGAAAATGTTTTGATTTACGTTGCCCCATGACTGCCCCAATTGCGTAATCACTTGCATCACACATAAGCTCAAAGGCAAATCCCGCCGGGGCAACTAAAATCAGACCTCGATTAATTTCTTTTTGAGAAAATTAAAGGCTTCAACGCATTCATTAGTGAAGATAAACGGAGCATCCTTTTCAAGGAGATGGGTCAGAGGGCGGGCTATCTTAGAGATATCTTGAATGAAACGGTGATAGAAATCGGCATGACCCAAAAAACTCCGAATACCTTTGATGGTAGTGGGATGAGGGATTTTAACTATGACATCAACTTTAGCTCGGTCGACCTCAATCCCAGATTTCGAAATCTTATGGCCGAGGACAATGCCCTCTCGAACCATGAAATGGCACTTCTCCCAATTCAAAACCAAGTTGGTGTCTTCACACCGTTTAAGCATGTGGTCTAGATGAGAGAGGCAAGACATGAAAGAATCTCCATAAACCGAGAAATCATCCATAAAAACATCCATTGTCTTCTCGATCATGTCTTGGAAAATAGCCATCATGCACCTTTGGAACGTGCCGGGAGCATTACATAAGCCAAATGGCATTCTTCGGTAAGCAAACGTTCCATAAGGGCATGTGAAAGTCGTTTATCTTAATCTTGTGGGTCGATCGAATTTGGAAGTAACCGGAGAAACCATCGAGAAAGCAATAGAACTCATTACCCGCTAAACGTTCGAGCATTTGATCCATAAAAGGAAGCGGGAAATGGTCTTTCCTTGTAGCATCATTCAACTTTCGGTAATCAATACACCCTCCATCCGGTGACGAGGCGTGTGGAAATCAACTCATTATCTTCATTCATAACCACGGTCATTCCAACTATCTTCGGAACACAATGGATAGGGCTAACCCATGAGCTATCTCAGATCAGGAAGATAACTCCGGCGTCAAGGAGTTTTAGAACTTCCTTTTTGATGACATCATGGATTTTCGGGTTAACCCTTCGTTGTTGTTGTATGACGGCTTTTAATCATCTTCCATTAAGATTTTGTAAGGATAGAAACGTGGTTTTATGCCTTTAATGTCGAAATCTACCAAGCGGCGTCCCTCTTATGTTTTCGAAGGAAGGCCAAAAGTGCGGTTTTCTCCTCATCTTTTAAATTCTTAGCAATGATGACGGGAAACTTGTTCGGTTCTTCAAGAAAAGCGTATTCAAGATGAGGAGGTAAATCCTTGAGCTCGGGCTCTGGAGGATTTTCTTTTGATGTTATTACTTCTTTGAGTTCTTCAATCGTAACCCCTTTCGGAGGAAGAGACGGTGAAGGATCTTCATTCAACAATTGTTCAAGATAAAGGATATCTCCCTCCGAATCATAAACACCATCATCAATTCCCGGTGGAATAGATTCATCATTAGCAAGAAACTCATCGATCTCTTCAAAAAAGAAGTCACCTCCCTCAAACGGAGTAAGAGTTGGCAATGATTGGTTCAGAAGATGGTTCAGAATTTAGAGAAGATGGTGAATCAGAAGAATTAGAAGGGGATGAGTTGCCAAATTTAGCAAAACCGAGAACTTCTTGAGTGTACTCCATACAAGAAATATCAATAACGTTCATTCGATTGATGGAAGCATCGTCGAAATTGGAGGAGTACCTCGACGTTTGGTTAATGTTGAACATTACGGCTTCTTTGTTAACACTCAACGTAATCTCTCCTTCGAACACATCAATCAAGGCATGACCGGTCCTCAAGAAACACCTTCCGAGAATAATGGGTACATGAGGGTCGGCATCAAAATCAACTACCACAAAATCCGCGGGAAAATCAAACTTTCCAACTTTAACCCAGACATCCTCGGCTATACCTATTAGTTTCGTAGTAGTATGATTGGCTAGCTCGAGAGTCATACACGTTCCAGAAAGTGGGGGAAGTGAAAGCTTTTCATAGATCGATTTCGGCATCAAATTTATACTTGCGCCAAGATTGGCCAAGGCGGAGCACCGAATAATTCCTTGAAAGTCGCAAGGAATGAGAAACTTGCCGGGGCCACTTAACTTCTCGGGAAGTTTCTTGAGGATAACCGCCAAGCAATTCTCATTCATGGACGTTCTTCCCAAATCCAAGATCTTATCTTTATTGTTCAATAATCCTTTTAAGGTCGTGACGAATTTGGTCATGAGAAGAAGAGCATCGGCAAAGCTAATTTCGAAATTCAGCTCATGAAATATCTGAAAGAATTTTTCCATTTGAAGATTCGCTTGTTCACGTTGCTTCTGATCATTCATTCGCGACGGGTACGGAAGTGTCGTTTTCCGGGTAGTCTTTTTAGCACTAACGGAAGCATCCTTGGTCTTAGACGTCGGGATAATCGTGGGTTGGACATTCTCGATACCCCCTTCTCAGTAGGAAGCACCGGGTCCTTTGTCACCCCGGTCTCACGGTCTACCATACGAGACGGAGAAGAAGAAGTAGTGGTAGGAACCGTAGGTCCTTCGTAAGCTACACCACTTAGGGTAGTGATCGCTTTCATATCACCTCTCGGCTTGGGAATCGTGTTACTCGGAAGAGAACCGGAACCCGAGGGTTGAGAATAAGAGGAAGAAGCTTGATTAGCTTGAGATTGACCAACAAAAAGACTCCGTATTTCATTCATTTGCTTATTATGGTTAGAATCAATAGTCCTGGTGTTAAACTCCATTTCTCTCTTGAATTCAGCCCTCATACTGTTGAGTTGAGTCAACAACGTTCTAATGGCGTTATCGGTGTTCTTCATGTAAGTGACAAACTCATTGTTCGAACAACTTGATGAGGTGCTTGATAAGGTTGTTGAGGAGGTTGTTGATAAACTTGAGGTGGAGGAGCTTGGTAGTTTTGATTACCATGATTGAGATTAACTCCTCGGTTTTGATTGTAAGATTGGTTTTGATAACGGTTTTGGTTTTGTTGAGGAAAGGGTGCAAAACTGGGTGGTCCCATTTGGTTGGCACGGTATCCTTGGTTCTGATGTTGAATCGGATTAGCGGCGGCTACGAAAGCATTTCGGATATCACCATTCGTGGCTTGACAATTATCGTACGGATGGGCAGCACCACAAATACAACAAGATTCGGCAACGGCTTTGACTGACTCGGATTTCTGATTCTTAAACTCTTTCATCATAGAATTGATAGCATGAGTAAGCTTAGTCAGCCCATTCAACTCACTCTTTAGAACGTAATTGTCATTGGTAGCGATTCTAGAAACAACCGGTTTGTTTCTAGATGAGACAACTTTTGACTTGTTTTCGATAATCGTTCTAATATCGGCGGGCATACAACTCAAGATATTACCACCGGCGGCCGCATTAAGCGAATCTTGGTTGGTCGGAGTAAGAGCATTATAGAACGTATCAATCTGATGAAGATCGGTAAAACCATGATTTGGGCATTTACGTAAAAGTTCCTTGAATCTATCCCATGCTTCTCCAAAACTTTCGAAATTTATGATTTGATTTCGTAACATCGTAATTTTTGAAGGAGGAAAGAATTGGTTCACAAACTTCTTAGAAAGATCTTCCCATGTTGTAATTGAGTGAGGGGGTTCTTTTTCAAGCCAAGTCCGGGCTGCCCCCTCAAGCGAAAATGGAAATAGTCTCAACTTATTTAACTCATGAGAGACGCCCCGAAAGTTTATCGTAGAAGCTACTTGATTAAACCAACGGATGTGTGCGTGGGGCTCCTCTCTATCCAAACCACAAAATGGTTTTGATGACACCAATTGAATTAGATTAGTTTTGAGTTCGAAATTTTCGGCATCAATTGGTGGAAGAACGATAGCATCACCGTAGCCGTCTACTGGGAGCTTGAAGTAACTCGGACATTGTTCGAGTATCTGCCATGACGGGTTGTTCAATGATAGTACGTAACTCGGGTACGTCCATTCTACGATTTCGATTATGTCGTGACTGAGAGCGAGTGCGCATGGACTAAAAAAAATTCAAAATCAAAAAGTAAAAAGGAAAAATAATTTGAAAAAGGAAAATCTTTTTGGTTTTTATATTTAAGAAAACTTTGAAAACACAATATTTTTATAACCGTCCCGTCAACCGGTGCTCGGTAGCTCCCAAACGTACTCACGGCGAAGCGGGAAAGAAGAGTGGATCTTTCTTCAGTCTGCAATTTAATGTCAAGACTTCCTTATACCCCGTGTATAGGTTGTACTTTTGAGGTGAGCCGACGTAACAATTGACGTTTCGATTTGTTTTGTTGGTTTTTTAATTTTTATGGTTTTGTAAACACTCTAGGAAGAATGTTTTGGTTTTTAGATGTTTTGGGTTTTGAAAAGATATATATACAAAACAACGGTAACTTCACTCGGGAAAGATCTTCAAATGCACGCGAATCGAGACGGAATCGGAAAACTCACTACATGCCCTCCCCGGCAGCGGCGCCAAAAATTGGTTTAGGAAAACCAATTATTGAGAATTGTAGTATTTGGGTAACTCAAATGTATTAGATTTGAGCACCGGGATCGTTCCAAGCGAGAGATGAATGGAATTTTCAACTCACGTCGCGTTTATCGGGATTTAAATGGAAAAGGGGATAATTTGATGTTTTCTAAACTACGGGCAAGGAAGTAAATGGGAAGCAATTAAGGGAACTAAATCTATAATGCAAACACGAAATTACAACTAGTTATGCAAATTTACGCTAATATGCAAATTACGAATCAATTAAAACGTGATTTAAATGCAAACTAATTCAAATTAATCCCTAAAAGTGATCTAAAATTATTCTACACTTGAAAATGCAATTTGAAGATTATCTAAGATTTAAAACTAATTTTTATGATTTTTCTTGATTTTTTTGAATTAAAAACTATTTTTTAACTTTTAAAATTAATCTAAATTGCTAAAAATTATGAAAACTTATGAGAAAATTATAAAAGTATTTTTCAAAAATCTTAACTAACTAAAAATAATTTTCAAAACTGATTTTCTATTTTTCTGACTTTTTATCTAATTTCAATGAAATTAAAACTATTTTAAATTAATTAAATTGCTAAAAATTACTATTTTAACTAGGAAAAATGAGGAAAAATATTTTTTATTCCTTTTTGATTTTTCTTAAACTTAGAAAATTTAAATTATATTTTTTTGAGCTTTTTCTGATTTATATGCAATAAAAGCTAATTTAAAAGTATTTAAAATTAATTTAAATGCAGAAAAATAGCTAGAAGCTACAGAAAAATATAAAAATTTCCAGAAAAATCCTAAATTAGATTAAGATGCTAGGAAAATTACTAAATCCTACTTGTGAATGCAGATTATACTAGATGCTTAGTAACTCATTATGAAAAAGCTAATGAAATTAAGCTATAGGCTACAAGAGTTAACCAGAAACTAAGACAAGCTTAATTATGACTAATCTAACCTAAGGTGATCAACAGAAACTATTTTTGTCCAATTAAGCTAAGCCTAGAAACAATTGAGCTAATCTACTAGTAAATCCAATATTTATCCAATCAGCCTAACACACTAAGTTGCAGCTTATCCACAAGCTTATTAATAAGCTCAAACTAAAATCCAAAAGTTGGGATCTCTAAACCACCCAACAAAGTACTTGTGGACCAAAATTGAGCAAGTTTGGACAAATAACAAATCCTTGAGAAGCTTTTCAAAAGAGTGTGATGAACTCAGTATTAACTGAGTTCATGCACAGGACAATTTTTGAACAAATGACCAGATTTCAAAGCTGATTTAAGTGATTTAAAAATTCCACAAAATTGAACTAAAATTACCCAGCTATAAATCACCAACTAGAGTTACTCAAACCAAAATTTCACTTGTTTTGGCCCACAAATGAAGATTTTAAAAATAATCAAAGATCAGTCTCAGAAAGCTTAGTGGAAATTTTGACTTTTAGACAAAAGTGGTATTCTGACTTTTATGAGATTTAATCCTTTGAAACTGAATGATAGTGATATAAAATGATTAAATGAAACTAAATTATGCTAGATTATCTAATCCCTAATCTATATGCAAGTTTTGATGCAACTAAAATTAACTGATATGCTAATTAGAAGCTAATTAAACTGATATTGACTATTTATGAACTATGATGCAAATTATGAACTAAAACCTGCTGAATTGACCTAAGTAACTCTAATGAAACAGTATTCTATTACTAAAACAACCCCTAGCACAATTTTATAACCTGATCCAAACACCACTTCTACTAACTGATATGCAACTAAGTCCACCTAGTTACTGATGTTATCTTGCACAATCCTCAATCTAGATTCAAATTACTTAGTAACAACTAATTGAACCAATTATAACAGTAGTGCAACTCTCAAACAGATCTGATCTAAATGTGCAATTTATGACAGAAATTATGCAGAACACTTTTTACGATAAAATAGAAAAATCTACTAACCAAACAAGCTTAATCAACAAGTAACTACACTAAAGCAAGCATAAACAAGCAACAATAAGCAATACTAAGCAATTCTACACTACTGATTCAAATATTTAGGCAGGATTATGAACTTACAAAGGTCCAGCCACTATGGCTTGCAAACGAGAACAGAATACCACTATCCTAAACATATTACCAATCCAAATTCAACCCAATTCCAAATCAAACCAGTGAATCAACCCAATTCAGCTTCTATTTTCATAGCAGTTGACTTAGTTTGACTTATTTTGTGAATTGATTGTAGGAACTGAGTAGTTAATATTTAAGCAAATAATAAGCTAAAGTGAGCTTATAAAAGCTTATAGAAACAGAAAACATAAACTGAATACAGTTTTAAAACAGATTTGAGATAATTTTTTTTATTTTTCAAATAATTTTTCCAATTTTTTGTGATTTTTGTTTTTGAGACAAAACAAGCTGAAATTGAATATGGATAAACTAATATGATGATTTAAAGTACTAATAAGCTACTGGAAGCACTTAAAACATAAATTAAAGGAATTTAGAAATTAAGCTAAAATGATTTTATTACTTTAAAAACAGATTACAATGGAGATTGGGAATATAAATACTAAATTTAAACATTAAACAGAAATAAGCTAAACTAAATGCTACTCCGAAACTACATGCTTAACAACTGTGAAATCAGGGGGTATTTATAGCAGAGCCTTGGGTCTTGGAAGGATCCAAAAGTTGCTATTTGTGTTTCTTTTGAGCTCTTTCTAATCGTCAGATCATATCCCAGCATCATCCAACCTTTCACAACCCTTGGATCAAATTCACCATGTAGCTTTGGCCAATCAGAGAGCAGCAAGACACACGGATTGCCAGCGTGGCATTCCGTGTGTCAGGCATTGTCAGGGAATGTCAAAATGTCCTTTGATTGTACCAATTTAAGCTAATTGAGAGGAGGGTAATTTAGGGTTCTTACTTTTTCTGGGTTAAGTGGGAATTGGGGGTAAACTTGTTGGCGGGTAAATGTTTAGGAGTAAAATATTTTAATCCGTTTTGACTTTCATTGACTATGGGGTAATAAGGGTGTTGACCAGTTGACCGGGTTATGGACTTGGGTACGATTTAACCGGTATTGGATGGGCTTTTGTTAAAATTGGGCTTTGAGGATAATTGGGCCAAGAATGAGATAAGGGTTGGATCCGGGTATAAAGGATTTAGATTTAGCGTTTTTAAATTTATAGTTTAGGATAGAAAATGTCAATTGGTGAAATGTAGGGACCAAAGCTTTAATATTTGGAAAGTGTATTCCAAGGACAAATCTTGACAATTCCATAAACTCCAAGGACTAATCTTAAAATTCCAATGGTATTTTCTGACAATTGTTGAAACTTGAAGGACTGATTCTGTCAATTCTTTAAAGTTGATCCAATCTTTCATAAATCATCCTTTCAGCATCAAAATCTTTACTCATTTTTGATTTCCCGGCTCAGCTTTTGCACTCTTTTCCTTCTCGTGCTCGGGGTTTTGTCTGATTTGTCTTTCTTTTGCGTGTTTTGTCATATCCGTACCTGCACATGCATAAACTCAAGAAACCAACAAATATTAGGAATAAACGGCTCTTTCTTGGTTATTTTAGGCCTGATTTTGTAAAGAAAAGGTATGTGTTTTAGCACATACCATTGCTTCTTCATGATTTCTTTCTTCATATACAGCCATAAGAAATCCTTGTTGATCTGCATTTTGTGTTTGTTTCCTGGTTTTAACACCAGACTGCACATCTCTAATCACATTACCAAGAGGATGATTCTTGTGAATTTTTGTTTGGAGGGTTGAGAGAAAATCATATGTGAGAGGTATGTTGTGGAAATCAGCTCCAAAATCATCAAAAATATCAGTTTGTGGAGCAGGACTAACTGTTGGTTCATCAGAATTAGCATTTTGCCCAGCAGTACTATCTTTTAGCATAACAGTACCATCTCTATTTGTACTGCTTTCAGGAATCTCTCTATTCTGAGTATCTACATCCTCTGTATTGATCACACTAGCATCATTTTCCTTTGAAACATCATCAGTAGGAGATGGTGGATCATCACTCTTTGAAGAAGAAGCAATCTCAGAATTGTCCTTCAAGACTTGCACTAAAATGTGATCATGATCTGATTCTTCCTCCATGCTTGGTATATCTGTATCAACATATTCTTTTAAACCTGCAAAATCATTAGTATTTGTACCTACATTCACTGGTACATAGTTCATAGATTGGGTTAGAGAATCAAGATCAAACAACCATTTTGGACATTCTCCTACAACATTAACCTTATTCTCCAAAAACTCTACATGAAGGGTTTCCTCTACCTTTCTAGTTCTCAGATTATATACTCTAAAAGCTTTACTAACCATAGAGTACCCAACAAAGAAACCCTCATCAGATCTTCCATCAAATTTACCCAAATAATCTAAGGTATTGAGAATAGTGACATGAAATCCAAATGGTCTCATGAACTCTAATGTAGGGTATCTACCTCTAAACAACTCATAATGTGTCTTGTTTTGAGAATGAACTACTAAAACCCTGTTTTGCACATAACAAGCAGTATTAACTGCTTCTGCCTAAAAAATCATGGGAAGCTTGGAATCAGCTAACATGGTCCTAGCAGCTTCTATCAAAGTCCAATTTCTCCTCTCAACAACCCCATTTTGTTGAGGAGTTCTAGCCACACTAAACTATCTTTTAATACCTTTTTCCCTACAAAAGTCATCCGTAACTCTATTTTTAAATTTTGTCCCATTATCACACCTGATGATCTTCACGTTCTTATCAACTAGGTTTTCTACTTCTGTGATGAAAGTCTTAAGAATGCTGGAAGTCTCACCCTTAGCTCCTAGAAATAAAACCCATGTAAACCTGCTATAATCATCAGTACTAACAACGCAATACCTTTTATGTTGTATACTACTCAAAGATGTAGGACCAAATAAGTCCATATGAAGCATGTATAAAGGTTGAGTAATAGAGTTTTGGGTCTTTCACAAACTCATTCACGATCCTATGTTCAAACAAGGCGATCTTTGATGCTCACGTGGGTAACTTCATCAATCAACTAGCTCTTCTCATTAGTCAAAACATGAATTCTCTCCACAAACCAACAACAACCTCGAATCGCATCTAACCCACACAATCAAGCCATCATTAAAGATGGAAGGATCGTGGTGCAACCGATTCGGGAAAGACAATATGATCGGGAAGAGGTGGCTGGGAGAGGTTATGTTGGCAACGAATCGAGGAAGAAATGGTAACCAAGGTCAAGCTAAGCCAATCAAATGTTATAAGCGTGGTGGTGAAGGACACATTGCAAGGCGCACATCTCCAAAGCGCCCACGTATCGCCGACTTCGAGATAAGATGTTTGCCGCACAAGCTCGGGACAATGGTGCCTTTGGATGAAGAGGAATTGCTGCTTCTTCTTGAGGGCAATGCCAAGACCTATGATGCGAGATGTGGATGAGCGACCTATTCGGAGATAGGTCACAATCATCGAATGCCTTTCAAGTTGGCCGTTGTGATGCATGCGACGACTGATGTAGAGGATGGACCCATCGCACACACAATTTTCATGGCTAGCATTTCTCCAATGGTTTCTCCCAAGGTCTCTTCTTCACCACAAGCCGGCACATCCAAGGACAAACTCATCTCGGAGGTATTAAAACTATACGATGATGTCGATGTGCAGGATGCATGACAAAGTACAATCAATGAAACTATTGAATCAGTTTTGGGTCTTGGCTTACAATAAGCTACGTGTTGCTTACACCGCATGTGCTCCGATGATTCCGTAATTTCGAACTAAATGCCTATAAGCTACGTGTTGCTTACAGTCTTAAGCGATAAGCATAGCATTCCCTTGTTGAGGAACCAAATCCAGAGGTAATTAAAAGGCTAGAAATGCTCATAAGGTGCTTTATGATGGTAATGAAATCCTTAAGCCTAGGCGAAACCTAGTTGCGTTGAGTGCAATCGAGGAAGATAAGAAATCAAATGAAATCACTAGGGAAAAGATGAATAAGAAACAAAATGATCCCAAATGCAAAGAGAAAAACATAATTATCACTCCTCATGATTACAAGAAGGAAAACTGGATTTCCTTGAACAAGTTTAAGCCTCGAGACTTTGTTGACTCCCGAACAAGTCTTACGGAAAAAGATTTAGATAAGCGTAGCGGAAAATATTGTTGAAACAAACCCTCCCTTAGGAAAATGCCTAGAGCGATGTGTATCCTCTAATACACCAATGCATCTTGTACCTAGAACAATTGCCACTAAAAGCAAGACATTAATTAGCCAATACGTTATATTTCAACTATTTGTTGATTTTGAGAAAACTTGCAAGAAAAGGATCACACCCATGTATAACTGAAGGAGAAAGGGTTTGAACATATGAAGCATGTATAAAGGTCGAGTAATAGAGTTTTGGGTCTTAGGTTAAATAAGTCCATATGAAGCATGTATAAAGGTTGAGTAATAGAGTTTTGGGTCTTAGGCTATTAATAAGCTCCTGTTGCTTACGAAAATGTCAAAACTTCAAATATCAAGACATCTTCGGATGCTCCGAGTTTGATGCGCTTTTCAAATTAACAAACGAGATGAGCGATTCAAGCTCGGTGTAACGATCGATCGAAAGTTGAAAGCCCAAATCTCTCAATTAAAGGGTCAACGAACAATATGACAGCTCCCAAATGCCTCCTCCTTTAGATTCTCAGAATTCTCAAACGTTTCATCTTCAAAACCTAGTAAATGCTTTACAAAAGGAAAACGAAAGTTTTCTAGAAGAAAATGAAAAGGTTAACGTCATTTCAATGAGTTATTTGAATCAATTAAAGTCACTCAGTAACAAAAACAATGAACAAATAGCTTCATTGCAAAAGGAAATTGAGAATCAAGGGTTAGGTAAAAGGAAAATGCCAATGACCAATGGGAGAATGTTGTATCAAAGGTTCACTCTTTTAATAAATATGCTTTATCTCATGACATATGTCCCTCCTCATCTAAGGAACAACAAACTTGCCATTCAAACATACTTCTCATCCTTAAGGATTGCCTAGAATGTGAGATTGTTGAAGAGGATAAGCTAGAGAAACCTCATGATAATGCAATTGGACATGCATGCTTATATGCCAAACGATCTCAAGAAATCTTAGAATGCTTGATCACAATATGCCCAAAGACATTAGGTGAGAGTTAACCCTTGATTCCATGCTCGATGCCTAATGCCAAATATGATATGCACTCGATTCCCAATGTTTTGAATGTGAACCGTGAGTGTACCCTTGAGTAGTTGATTCTAGATCATCAATGTCCGATTAATTTTGTTAATACTAAAATTCATGCTAAGAAGACTAAAAGGCAAAACGAATGAAATTTAGAAAAACAAGGAAACCACGGAAGAACATTGAAGAAAATAGGCTTCTATTGGATACACAATTGGTCATAAGACTAATCGGATAGTGCCCACTAGAAAATGGATGCCTCTTGGTAGAACTATTCCTTTAAGAAGTGATCACATTGTGAGCAGGCTAATCTGAGACACTAGTATCTTGCATCTATTCACAATGATTCCATTGCCTCACTTCGATATGAATGCTTCTATTTACATGTGGGTGGTCCAACCATTGTAACTAACCAAATGGAACCCATTCTTGCATGGGATCCCAATTATCCATTATCCATTCTTGTTTGTGTTCAACCGCGGATCGTTCAAATCGATTACGTGATACCGGACTCAGTTGTTCCAAGCATATGATCTGGAGACCGATCACTGCTCATGAACCATGAGCAAATTCATCGGGATCATTAGATTTCGTAATGATCATTTCGTGCTATTATGGGTTATGGAGATTATGTTGTTGGTGATAGTGTCATCTCTAGAGTTTTGGGTCTTAGGTTACATTAAGCTGTGTTGCTTACCTTTACACCATCTCTATCGATGACATGATGAGGCCTCTCCAATCGCTTGTTATCTAAGGCTTCAAACTTTAGGCAAGCCACACAAGTTTGGTCATTTGTAAAATGTTTTGAGGCAGTCCTCTTACCAAACCATCTTTTGCAATCTTATAAATGGTTTTAAAGTTAATGTGACCAAGTCTCTTATGCCATAACATAGACTTATCCAATGATGCTTTTGCAACCAAACAAGTAAGATTCTCCTTAGGAACTATGGTTTTCATGTCAACACTATAAAGATTGCCTTTCCTAGGGACTCTAAGCAACACCTCATTGTCATCAGGGAACTTAATGTCTTGGGAGAGGATAAGACACTCAGTGTCAGTAAACAACACAAAGTTCTTTTTGTCACCCATTTGTGACACACTAAAGAGATTGTATTTTAGCTCCTTCACATAATACACATCTTCAAAATCAAGACTGATAGTCTTGATTGTACCTGTACCAGTAATCCTGCCACCTATACCACCACCAAAAGAAACATATCCACCATCCAAAGTTTTAAAGTCTAAAAGGTAGGACATATTCCCAGTCATGTGCCTAGAACATCCACTGTCTAAGTATCCTTGATCTTCTTTATCATTTGAATGTCCTTGCACACAAAAGAAAGGAAATTAGTTTCCTTTAGGGACCCAAGCCATCACTGACTTGGATCTGCCTCGTGTATCAATGTAATTGTATTTCTTCATAGTTATTGATGCACTGGATTTGGTGGGTCTCCATTTCCAGCATGCTAAGGCCTTAGCAACATTGACCCCAATATCCCTGACAGTGCCCACAGACCTAGCAGTACTAACTACTGGCCTAGTAGTACAAACTGTTGGACTAGTAGTTCTTACTTTTTGACTCCAAACCTTATTTTTAAACACATTTCTCTTTTAAAAACTTGAAGTTGGTTTAGTACTTGAGACTGTTTGTTTTGAGTAAGCAATTTGATTTGGTCTAGCAGTACTTAAAGATTTGATGCCAGACTTCAATAAGACTGGTCTGGGAGTCAAATTACTATTTACATTAGGGTGAGTATTCCTTGAAAAAATTTGTGTTCACCCTTGTATTAGCATACCTTGGTACCCTTGAATTCCCATTTACCATCTTTTTCCCTTTATGGTAATTACACTCAGCCTGCAAATGGTTAAAACTACCACAAATATAGCAAGCTTTATTACACATAATAAACTCACTGCCTAGTTGTTGGGACTTGACATTATTCCAGCTTCTCTTATTTCCCTTAGGATGTGGAGACCTACTGGTTGACCTATACAACTCTACATATCTAACTGTTGGCCTAACTTGTTTTACATCCTTCTTAGGTATAACAGTTTTAACTTTAGGCTTAGCAGTTTCTTTGTGAGCACCAGTAGTGCCAACTACTTCCTTATTTACTTTTACCTCAGACACATTTTCCTCAACCAATGAGGTATCACTAGAACTTTCAAAAGCATCATTGACCTCAGACTTTTCTCAACTCACATTTTCTTTAGTCCTAGGTCCATATTCAAATCTGGCTCTTGAAATTCCTCCAAACCAGTGTGTGCTAAGTCAATACCTGGAGGTGAAGGAACACCTCTAAATGGAGGCGGAACAGGTTTTTAACCAAATGCGAATTTTGCTTTATTTTGAATTTGACCCTCAAGCATTTTAGAAACCTAGTTAGATGAATATTCTAGAGTCTCTACACTAATATGTATGTTTTCATTAGCTTTCTTTATCTTTTAAGCACAACAATGTTTTCAGAAACAACAGACTCATTTTGTTTGTAATGCACTATTTGCTCTTCTAATACAGCTAAAGCTCTTTTATGATTTGCAAGATTATAACTAGTGTGATTTAGCTCTATTCTCTGATTCTCATATTTTTCTTTAAGGGACTCACATTCTTATAAGGCAGAACATGACTTTGAATAAATTTTAGTGGAAAGTACCTCATAATCAGATAAAGTCATAAGTGTCATCACTGTAGCCACCATTGTTGATTATGTTGATGGTTCCTCCTCATCAGCCATGAAACTCCAGTCATAGCCAAGACCATCAATCGCCATCATAGCCTTTGAAGACGGCTCCTCCACAGTCATCTTTTTTCCATTGTTCTTCTTGTTCCATCTGGTCTTGCTGTCCTGTTGCTTTGGTCGTCTGCATTCTCTAGCAAAATGCCCCATCTTGTGACAGTTGAAGCATTCCACCTTTGATTTGTCAAATCCAGCTGTGTCATCACCACTGATGGTGATCTTCTTCCTAGTTCTCTGCCAGAACTTCTTAGCCCTAATACTTAGAAGAGTAAAATTTCACTTGATGTCCATATCTTCAAGGTCATCATCATCAATTTGCTTAAGATCTTCATGAGAGAGCAGATATCCATTTGCTTGACTTGATAGAAAAGCATAGAAAGTTGTATCACCAATACCAGCAGGACCAGTTTCTGAACTAACAGTACTAACCTTAGGGTTAGTAGTACTAACTCTTGAGGCCATAACATCTTAGGACTGGTATTGTTGTGAGCAGATACAAAAGCCATGTTCCCTGAACTAGAAATTATGCCTACAAATTTATTAACTTTCTGTTCAAAATTTTGAAATTGTTGTACAAGTCATTCAGAGTCATGGTATCAATCTCTGATTTGTTCTTCTAGACAACCACATGTGTGTACCATTCTGCAGGCAAACTCCTTAGAAACTTTGAGTTGAGGTCTTCTTGAGGAATATTGACACCCAATACAGCTAGTTGGCTGACTAACTTCTGCAATTTGTTGAACATATGATCAAGAGATTCATTGTTGGTTTCAGTAAAGTAATCAAAATTCGGCTTCATCAAAGCCTTTTGAGTTTTCTTGGTAGCTTCATTACTACCAAACCTAGTGACAATAGCCTCAAACAATGTTTTAGCAGTCTTGTATTGACTGAAATCCACTACATGTTAGTTGGGGATTGCCATCAACAACAATCTCCTAGATTTGTGATATTCTTCTTTGCTATTTTCTCATCTACAGTAAGAGGATCATTCTTCTTGGTAACATTCTTGCCATCAACTATTGTTTTAGTGGTAGAAGGTTTGAAGGAGTCTCCATTCTGTATAATCTCCCATCCAACACCAAAAATAATTGCTCAATTCTGAGCCTCCACATCTCAAACTCATTCTGTTTGAGCATGGGTAACTTAGCAGTAGAATTTTTTGTGAAGTCTCCATGTCCATGAATCTTGATGGGAAAACAGAGTGATCAAGTAAGGATCTTCTAAATCAAAGTATCGAAACCAAGGCTCTGATACCACTTGTGAGGATCTGTACACTCGAGACTTTTGTTGTAGATACTTTGAGGATATACCAAGTAGTATGCGGAATCTACAACTTAATAATTTAGAAGATTAGTATTGCTTGATGTATGAGTGAATGAATAAAACAGTAAACAAATTATGAACAATGTTATAACCAAACGCTTCAATATTATTAATTATAATACGAGTGATCTCAACTATCACTAGGGTTTACAACCTTAAAGCTTAACAAAAGATACGTATTGAACATCTAACTTAGGACCTCTTTTTATAGCACAAGGAGTCCTGTACAAGATAACTATCAATCTAATCGTATAAGATATACACAATATCTATTCTATAAATACAAAATGCGTACACATCATACAAGCAGTACAAACTATATGTACTAGCAGTCTAAGTCAATTAGTACTGCTAGTGTTATCTTCAGCAGTTCCTGTCTGTATGCTTGGCAATACTAAGTCTGTTAGTACTGGTACGTTTAACTCCTAACACGCCGTCACAAATGTAAATCTATATATATTTTTGCATTATTTTTATTCTAAAGTTTGAAACTTGTATGCAACTTGTGGAGGACAAACCCTAGACGAATTTCACCAGCTTTTTAGGCCTTTTTGCCATTAATAACTCGATGTTTTATTAAAGATAAGTTATTCTTTTATTAATCATTGGAATATGTCTATGTGTTGTGTGGTTATTTGTCTTTATTTTCTTCGATTTAACATGATAGGCTAAATTATATTATGTTTGTTTATGATTGCGTAAAACCTAGTTATAATCTTTGATATTATAACTTCTTGTTAGTGGTGTGTGCGTTAGACATTAGAAAACTAGCTGTATTCCGTACCATAGTTAGACGTCTAGTGAAACTTGATTATATTAGAGTATACTCTCGATTATAGTCGATTGGTAACACCGCCTAGGTTGTCACGTAGATAGCGAACTTGGCCAATATGCTGCTGAAGTAGGGGAATACTTACGCATTACACTAACGAGGGTGACATGGCAATAAGTTAAAGAATTCAACTAGGGAGTAATGCATGATTAAGTAAGTACATTTTTTACCTATACGAATTTCCACCAAATTTTGCTTTTCCTTGCAATTAGTTTAGTTTTAGTTTAATTAGTAGAATTAGTAGTTAAAAACCAAACTCTTCAAACCTCATATTTCACTTGCTTTCAATTAAATATAAAAAGACCAAAATAATCTTCCTTCAACCCTTAGACTAATTTTGACATATACTTTGAACCTACCTCACTAGTGCTCTAGAGAACGATCAATCCCTCGTGTCTTACCTTTACTACACTACAACGGTTAGGTACTGTGCCTAGAAGGATTGTAAAACTTCTTGTGTTTACAATTATTACATCAACTTAATACAGAGGTTGCATGAGTAAGTTATGTTGTTGTAGATGTGTATAGCAGTATTAGAGTGTCAGATTATATTAACAATCAAATCAATATCTCAAGATAATGATGCGGAAATATGATCATGAAATCCAATGCAACATCCACGATGTGAAATCTGAGTAACAAACCTGGACTAGTTAGGTTAACCAATTAGCATACAATTTGAAAAATCAAAGTATGACATGCGTTCAGTTTTGGCGTAATGATAGCACTGGCAGGATTTCTTGATGATCATCGTGAAAGATCTTATAGATTATCATCATATAACTTTGATCTCTACGTCAGTTACAGTTATATCATAATAGACATAATGGTTATTCCTGGATTACAAAGATTTCTAGTTATCACTTAGTCAAATCATTTAAAGAAATAACTTAGTGGCATACGTTCAGCACTGGGATGATGTTAACACTGGTAGCATTTCCCGAGAATCCTCGTGAAAGATCAATATTATATCTCATTACGTCGGCTCCGTTTATATTACAATAGACATAATGTTCATGCTTGGATCATGTAGATACTAGTTAACACTTGTTGTTAAAAACAACTAAGTGACCTACGTTCAGTGTTGTTTTATGTTGGCACTTGTAGGATTTCCATTCAATCATCGCGGGATACCAAATTTTGGTATCACTATTGTGGAAAACTAGAAAGGGGGTTGAATAGTTTTACCGATTAAAACTTTGTCTTAAAATATTTAGATCAACTTGTGTCAATCTATTAGAGTGTGTATGTTGGATGTTGATAGATAAGTATATAAATATGTAATGCAAAGTTAAAGAGTAAGAAACACAAAACCATGACACGAGTGTTTATAGTGGTTCGGCTACAAAGACACCTTCCTTGCCCTACTCTACTCCCCGAGTCACCTACTCGAGAGTTCGTTAGCACTACACGACACAAACTCCTTATGGCAGAGAAGCCTTCACAACGTCACCTACTCTTTTTCCGGTACAAGGCTAGACATCGGGTTCTTCCATGAGGTAGAACCAAACCTATCACAACGTCGCCTACACTTTATATGGTACAAGGCTAGATACCGAGTTCGATTACCTAGGAGGAACTACTACCAAACACTACACAACACCTATTCCAAAGGAGACCCACTCCTTATTACAACATCATCAAGGATATCAATATCCTTGGACACGACCTATCTCTATTTGTACATCGATGAACCATATCGATTGTACACCCTTGGCATCTTTCACTAATGCCTTTGACATGATCTTTTGGCACCTTTCACTAATGCCTCCGACTTGACCCTTTTGGCATCCTTCACTAATGCCTTTGACACGGACGTTCGGCACCTCTCACTAATGCCTTCGTCTTGACCCTTTTGGAATCTTTCACTAATGCCTTCGACTTGGCCCTTTGGCATCCTTCACTAATACCTTTGACATGGACATTCGACACCTTTAACTAATGCCTTCGTCTTGACCCTTTTGGCATCCTTCACTAATGCCTTTGACACAAACCTTCTATAGAGGAAGAAAGAACTATCAACAAGAGAACTTCAGTAGTCTTGATGATGACGAAGCATGGCAACTCATGGACTAAAGCTTGCTCGACTTCAAGAAGTGATGATCTCGCCTTTAAGAGGAACCTATAGAATCACACAAACTACATAGAAAGATCCCTTGGATCTGAGGTTAGAGAGTTTACAATACTAGGAGAAAGTATGTATGGAAGTGGCAACTTACAATGAAGAAATGGCTCACTATTTATAGACAAAAACATGCTACTGTTCCATGGATCCCACGGATCCCTTGCTTGAGGGATCCGTCTAGTGTAATACTAGGGTATCCAAATATATACAATGTATCTAGAAGATGCAATGCATCTAGTCAATGGGTCTTGGGTTAGCTCCATGGGTCATGGATAATACCCATGATGACTTATGCATGATGTCATACAATGGGTCATGGGTTATGGATCATGCTTTATGGGTATGGGTCATGGACTTTGTGTTTTACCCAGCTACATTCAATGTATTTAGTCAATGGGTCAAATATTTATATTTCTACCCATTTTATTACCCATTATAATACATACTAAGTATGTATATATCTACCCATTATGTAAACACTAGTTGTTGTACATATGCATTACTATACCATGAAAACACTATTGCTTGCTTAGTGTTTTATATGAAGACGTAAGTGTGTTAGTAAACTATTGGCTCAAACCATTTACGTATTTTATTTGTTTCGTTAAAATGATTTTACGTTTGTTATCGACAAAAGATCATAAAATATAAATAAATGTTTTTACGGCTTATTTGTATTAACAATCTCCCCCTTTTTGTTGATGACAAAACATAAGATTATTTTAAGGAAAAACTAAAATTTGTAAAAGTTTGAATTGGAGTTTTTACTCTCTTCTCCCCTTTTTTTTCGAAACAAAAAGAGCGTCGAAAAGAAACTAACACATTTATGGAAAACTAGAAGGGGGGTTGAATAGTTTTACCAATTTAAAACTTCCTTTAAATAATTAGATCGACTTATGTCAATCTATTTGGTTGTTTATGTTGGACGTTGATAGATAGATATATAAACGTGTAATGAAAGATAAAGAGTAAGAAGCACATCACCACGACACAAGTATTTATAGTGGTTCGGAACAAGGACATCTTCCTTGCCCTACTCCACCCCCGAGTCACCTACTCGAGAGTTCAGAACACTACACCAATCTCCTTATGGCGGAGAAGCCTTCACAACCTCGCTTACACCTTTTTCCTAGACAAAGCTAAATACCGAGTTCTTTCACACCAGGCGAACCACACCAATCACAACGTCGCCTAACCTTTATACGGTGCTAGGCTAACCACCGAGTTCTTTCACACCAAGGAGAACTAATCCTATCACAAAGTCGCCGACCCTTTATTAGGTACTAGGCTAAGCACCTAGTTCCATTACCATGGAGGAACTACTACCTTTCACGACACAAAACCTAATCTCAAGGAGATCCACTCCTTGTTACAACACTCTCAAGGACATCACCATCCTTGGAAATAAACAACTATTTATATGTATAACGATGCACCTCATCGATTATACGACCTAGGCATTCTTCCCTAATGCCACTTGATTTGATTCTTAGGCATCCTTCACTAATGCCTTTGACACAACGCTGGCACCCTTCACTAATGCCTTCGCTTGACACCTCTAGCATTCTTCAAGAATGGTTTTGACACTGACGATAAGCACCCTTCACTAAGGCTTTCATCTTGACACTTTCTCGCATCCTTCACTAATGCCTTTAACACAACATCTATAAAGGAAGAAAGAACTATCAACAAGAGAACCTCATTGTCTTGATGATGACGGCATGGCAACTCATGGACTTGAGCTTGTTCGACTTCAAGTAGTAGTGATCTCGCCTTTAAGAGGAACCTAGAGAATCACACAAAACAAAAGACAAACTACATAGATCTCTTGGATCCGAGGTTAGAGATATAATACTGAGAAAGTATATGTGAAGTGGTAAGTAAAAAGAATAAATGGCTCTCTATTTATGAGGAAATTTTCATCGCTCCTGATCTCATGGATCCTCCCACAGGGACCCTAAAGCAGCGTAAAGCTAGGGATCCGTGGACGCCTCTTCGCCCATGGGTATTTTTGGTTATGGGTCATGGGTCATGGGTTATGGGTTGATCCATGGGTTTCTTTCTAGATACAAATGTATCTCTAGAATACATTGAACTTGGCTAAGTGGTTTGGAAAAAACCATGGGTTATGGGTGAATACCATTTGCTAGTTTTTACCCATTTAGTATATACTTGTTTTTACCTATTTTAGTATAAACTTATTTTTACCCATTTTAGTATATACTTGGTTAAGCATATGTTAGCCCAATATGTAAATACTAGTTGTTGTACATATGTATCTAAATCATAAAATCACTTATACTTGTTTTAGTGTTTTATGTGAAAATGTTAGTGTGTTAGAAAACTATTGAATCAAACTCTTTACGTATTTTATTTGTTTCGTTAAAATGATTTTACGCTTGTTATTGACAAAACATTAGAAGATCGAAAATATAAATAAACGCTTTTATGGCTTATTTGTATTAACAATCTCCCTTTTGTTGATGACAAAACATAAAATTATGTTAAGGAAAAACTAAAATTGTAGTAATTTTGAATTAGTAGTTTTACTTTTTTTCTCCCTTTTGTCGAAACAAAAGCGCTTAAAGAAACTAACACAATTTTTATACTAAAAATATGTACAAGAAATTGTAAAGAGAGAAGTGACGGAATGATACTGTCTTAACTCCCCCTTGACGAGTCCATCCCTTTGAGAGGGCGTCAAGTACATAACGTAAAATAAACTAATGTGTTTGCAAATGGTTCATCTAAGTGACGAAAACGTGCTCCCCCTTGAAGATTGCCAAGTTGCAAAAGGGGTGTCATGAAGTATAATCCAAAAGCGGATTAAGTTGCAAGTGATTTTGCAATATCGTTTGACACAAAGCTCCCCTAGCTTTATGATGTCAAAATCTTCATGTGTATTTTGAAAATCTACAAAATAAAGGTTAGAAAACAAGAGTATAGTGCATAATTTCCTGTAAATAAAACTCGTTAGTAGAAATTTGTGCTCGTATCACGGATCCCACTTTCCCTCTCGAGGGATCCGCTCTAGGCATTTTGAGGATCCGTACTGTTCGGTGACAGCTTTTCAAGAATGAGAATGTGCCAATCAATGCTAATGAGGAGGTGAAAGATATAAGAAGCACAACACATCATGGCATGTAAGTATTCATTCAATAAAAACAAGAGATAATCAAGCAAATCTCTAAACTAAGAGAATGAACTTAGCCATACAAGTACTACTAATGTTAATGAGTTACCCAAACTCAAGATTCAACTAAAAGCTTAATGATGATCAAGGATGAGATAGGATTCCTAAACGCTCTAAGTTTGAGCTTGTAACTAAGATGCTCATTGTTGTTTATGTTGTTGACCTCTTCGAAACGCTCGAGGAGGTGATAAACATGAAACGTTGTTTTCACGTAGTTCATGTATCAACCTTTCAACATGTTGACAATGATAGCAATCCTTGTCATGGTTTTGAACTTTGAAGTGGTGGTTCAAGTGAAGTTGGTCGAGGATCTTCAAATGAAGGAGGAATCATGGAGGCTCATTAAGTAATGACTCTACAATGTTTGAGGTGGAGGTAAAAAGGATCAACTTCCATGTGGTCGGGTGGTTGACTTTGATGTCTTCTCATAATCTAAAATGGACTATTGGGGAATAAGAGAGGTTCATATTGGAGCAAGTGTTGATTCAAAGACTTTGATTTTGTTGCCCAACCTTTTCAAGTGAATTTGTTGGTAGTGATGTAAGATGAGATGGCCAAGGAGGTAAGTCTTCAAATTGAGAATGTGGAGATGATTGTGAGGCGGCTCTAGGCACCAATGATGTTGGTTGAGTTGTGGAGGTATGTTTGGTTTAGTAGAGTTTGTGATGATATCCTTGTGGGACCAACTTTTAGTTTGATTGGTTTCTTTGGTGTAGGGGAAATCCTAGCATTTGTGGACTTAACCGAGATGATTCGCTTGAGGAAACTGTATGACCTTAGCAAGTTTCTTGGTGGTTCTTGGGTGGATGAGTTAGCACTAAGAGCCTTTCTCATGATGAAATGACTAAGGAAGGTGGTTGAAATTGCCGATAATTGTGTTTGTTTTTGATGACTAAAGTGTTCTAGCAATATGGCTTATAAAGGGAAGAATTTGGCAAATGCATTTAAGATTTTTAGCCACTAAAATTCTTAGAGATGTGATGATTAACATGCACAAGGTTGAAGTTCAGAGTTTCACTAATCTAGGAACTCATTTAAGATGAGATGGAGTGTTTGAGTGAGCAAGATGAGCTTGAAATGATTGTTTAAGCTAGAGTTTGACTTAATCTGTCAACCGGATCCCGCGGTTCCCTCCTATGAGGGATCCGGCTAGGCTAATCCTAGGGATCCGGCTCTCAGCAGTTATGAGTGATTTTAGGAATGAA
>CM040238.1:144347024-144420692 GCA_022545495.1 Chrysanthemum lavandulifolium
GTTAAATTGGTAGGAACCATAGCTTTTGAAGTAGTTGTGTACAATGTTTATAAAGCATAATTTTGGTAAACATGAATTTTTCATGTTTTCAGCAAATTATGAATTTTTCATGTTTTCATAGGGTGATATGAAATTGCCCCTTTATCCAAAATAAATTAACTGGAAATGGGGATATAATTAATGTACAAATTAACCATGATAGGTACAAAAGTTGCGCTGACAATGAGACAGAATCAACAATTCACTCCAAACCCTGTCTCGACAAACCAATTAATCAATCTACCAAAACAGTAGCTAGCTAGGACGGATCCTCGGCAGTTGTAGAAAACAACAAGGCATCAAGGACCACACGCACAGGTGGGCTCAAGGGGTGATAGAGTAGACCGGGATCCCAAATGCCTTACTTGAAGACCAGCAGTTTCACATCCGCTGAAGAATAATGACTCATCTTCTTTCCCGATTCTGCGCTCCAACTCATCAAGAAAGCTGGTCGAGGCACCAGCAACTCTTCTTCTGATGAATCACTATCTGAAAACAACCACCAAGTTAGTTAAATGACATAATAATCATCTCATTTACAAGTTACAGACATTTACCTGCACAAGTTTTTCGTGGCGTGTAACACTTTAAGAGGAAGCAGAGAGTCTTTATTAAGTTCGGATATTGTTTCACATCTGTTAGAAAACAAACTTGTTTAGTATAACTACAATTTCCAAAGAAGTGAGAAAGTTGATCAGATAAGTAGCAAGTGAAAACAAAAACACATCTGACATTCTGATGTACCTTCCAACCAGTTACTATTGATTATTACACGCATGATTAACTAAAACCTCAGATTTCAAAAATAATTGAAACACACAAGGAACAACACTTGCTACTTGATACCATTGTGTTGTTTTGCATACATGGTAGCATTTAAGCAATATTACAAACACAATGGGATTTTGTAACATACAACCATGTAGGCAACTTGTGTGTTGAATGAAGATCAAAAAAGAATGAAATTTTGTACTTTATGAATTAAAATTTCTTAAGCTATTTGAAGTTTTCCCATTAATCACTGACAGTGACCATGTAAAAGTTAAACACAGTATTACTAAGTGAATTTTTTTTGTTAGTACAACTTTAACCAAATAAGAAACCAAGTCATTGCCGTATTCTTGCCCCATGTTTGATTCTTCTTTGAAACAAAATTTACCAACAAAACTACAAAAGGATTGGCATAACGTAAACCATTTTTGAACTTTTTATTTTGTGTAGTTGACTGCCAGCAATCTTAATATACAAAAACTAATCATCCAACAATAAGAAAACATAACTATAAACGGCAATTGCATAACGGACAGCATCTACTTAGACTATGTAAAAGCACATTTCATCAAATATGTTATTGAACATAGAGGACATGATTACCCCTAAAAACTAATCATGTCCTGAATGATATCATTAACTCACTAATGGCTAATCCAAACATGTAACAATTAACACCGCTTAGATAGCACTTGATAGAACTAGAATAGAATAAGGGAGCTTACACAGTAAGATGTCGCTAGCAATAATGAGGTCCCATTCTGGATTAGGATTTGGGAAGGATCACCCCATGAATCTGGTAGAGTACAGAGCATATATACATATGTGAGGGTATTGACTACTTATATAACAGATATTAAGTAACACTACATCAAATATATGTCATGTGCATTCAAATATTGTTATTCTTATTCTGACATTATTTAACAAATTATAAAAAAGTTCTACAAATTATCCTGTCCACAATCTATTTTCAAAGTTGGAATATTATCGCTAGTTAAAAATCCAAAAAATTTTAGAAAACTGTTTAAGCATGAAAATTTTGAAATTTGAAGTCTATTACACTAGAAATTTGTTAGTTTTTTTGGGTAAAAGGGACAACAATCCCCGTTAAATAAGAAATTTGTTAGTTATTACTATGTGAACAATAATGTCATAAACGGAAAAGAGAACTAACGCTTATATGAGAAAGCACGGAGATACCCCATTGATTGTGCAGTTATGAGCTATGTTATCTTCAATCTCCTGATCATCATAGTCTGAAGTCGTAATGTCTACCTGATACAACTTGCTCAAAAGATGGCCAACGCCTGTTCCACTGCCATCACATAAGCAAAAGTATTTAGTTATCAGAAACAAAATTCCTTGAATAATGAAAATTTTTATTGCATGCGCGAAAGGAACCAATAATAAGTACAGAGGACTGAGGACTTGCCTCCCAACTCAATGATACGGCGCCCTTGTAAGTTTAACCTTTGTTGAACTAACCACTCTACAAATGCAAATGTTCCTGGCCATAGTAGGTTCGCATTCACCTGGTGAAAGGAAAATTCTAATGACCAATTCCTGCAATCAATTGAAAGTATATATGATGAAAGATATTACTTGGTTAAACACTCCATTAATTCAAGATACTATATGAAAATCTACTTGATCAACCTTAAAGTTTTCTACCATACAAGATTTAGTCAGATAATTTTATTGCAATAACCTAAAATGAAAAGGAAAGATCTTAATTATGTACGGTGATCATGAAATCTCAAATGAAAGTTTAGAATAAAAAGCCTATGCCTGAGATTGAAAACTACTAAGTTTATCATCTTTATTATAAGCACTATAAAATATAAGGTTTGCCATCTTTGACATTGAGATTTTAATTATCGGTTGTTAGAGGGTTTTGGCGCGCTTAGTGCCAATGAACACAAGGTTTTCACATAAGTTACAATAGAGCTAAGCAGGGCAACTTAGTAGAAAAATACACCTTTGTATCATCAATTACTATGCCACCACACTAAAAATCCTCATTTGCTGAGAGTATGGTCATATTTGTTAGATAAGAGATCACTTAACTTTTATTTTGTTTTGCTCATACACACGAGAATACCCGTATGTCATCAGGTGGTTGTATGAAAGATAGTGGATACTTATATATGCATATCCACTGGTACCTTGGTCGCTGGTTCCCTGGACCCTAGTACCCATCGGGAGTCCTGGTACCCAACCCAATCAATAGAGACAATTGCTTATTGTAAAATGCCCCTAATAAAAAGAGGGAAATTAGAAGAGGTTAGTCCAAGTCAGCTAATAAGAGTATGGGCTGAATAGCCTGCCTAGTAGCATGAAATTTACAACCCGCCATTTCCTTTTGGTTAAAATGGCCCTAATAAAATAAATCCCAACACTAGAGTAGTTTGACATACACCTGATGCCTAGGGTATAAACTTGAAACGTTTTTATAAGATACATATATACTTGTATGAATTAAAAAAATAGTGCATCTTAAATGTATCAAGCTACGCTGCGAGCGTGTATATATTATCAATTGGTCGAATGGATTTAGTTAGATGGCATTCGGGCAGCATTGGTGTAATCTAAAAGTGATTGTTTTTATTCTTGATAAAAATAACAATGTTATACAATACTAACCATTCCGGGGAACTGGTGACTTCTTTGAACATAAGAAGAAGACGACTTATCATCATCTTGTGTTTGCTCATCTGTTAAAATCCAACAAACACTTTATATGTGATGTCATCTTATTTATCTGTGAGAGAAAGAAGGGAATATACCGGAAGATGCAGAGGAGTCGTCGTCTTGATGAAAAAGGGAAGATGGTGAAAATAAAGCAATCTCCATCCTTTCTTTGCTAATGATGATGCCCTAGTTACCAAACTTTTCTTTTTTCTCTCTTTAATAACAAGGTGTCGTCAATGATCCACTAGCCCAGCGGTGAAACACCGAGTTTTCCCATAGGCCGAAACCCACCAAAGAGTGAACTACCCGATTAAATCTCATCCTTCGGCGCTGAGACATGAGCAGATGCATGACGTGTCGCTGGCTTTTCTAGAATTTACCAGAGTGATTGCGACGGATCCTGTTCAGATAACCGACCACCCCTGTTGTACTCCACGCTATAAGTGCTATTGATTCAAAGATACGAAAAATGTTCAATCACAAAAAAAACAAGATGTCCATATTACATTTACTAGCAGCACCACAAGATTACAGCTGACGCCATACAATTAAATTTTTCAATGATTTTTTTAGATCTATATTTTAAATACAATAGATATACGGACGAAGATAATTTTAGCTAATAACATCATATGCTAATAACAAAATTTTTCATATAAAATTATAGATCATCCACGTGATGCGTGACAATAATGAGTTTTAGTAGAGTGATATCAGAAAATGACGTAGATAAAAGTATTGACACAAATACAGTAGTCATAAGTTATCATTAAATAATAACACCATAAATGACTTTTAAAAATCACTTACATTATACTAAAATTTAGTTCAATGTTTGTTAAATTTGTCCTACATATATGGATGATACAAGTAAAGATTACTTATAAAGATGAAGTAAAAATAAATATTCAATAAATCATGCAAGCATTTTAAAAAGATAATTATTATTATTCATATATATATATATATATATATATATATATATATATATATATATATATATATATATATATATATATATATATATATATATATAGATCTTTATTCGGAGAACCTCTGTCATGAATCATGGTAACCCCCATCTAAGCCGCTCATTTTTGATCAATGACTGAAATGCTATGTGGCAAATCTGTAATTAAGTAAAAGATGAGACATTTTGTTATATTTATAGGAGGGGTAGTATAGGATTTTGTGTTAGAATATGTTTAGAACCGTATTATCTCAACTAGATCTAGAAATCAAAATAACATTTCACTCTCCATCTATTTCTTCTTCACCCCAAACCCTAGCCGCCTCTTCACAATCTTCTTCTCATAATTGCTTTCACCCTTAATAGATTCTCTATTAGTATCAAAGTTTATTTTGAGATATCATTTGGCTCAGTATGTTGTAACCCCGCAAGTGTATCTCATCCATGGATCTTTTATCATATTTAAATATATCTTTTAATAATTGTTAATTGTTACGCATCCATCATGCGGATAGTACATAGCGTGACTGTGGTCCGCCTCCTCACAAAACTTTCGATTTGTAAACCGTGGTGGTTGCGTCGCCGACGGGATGCGGTCCGTGGTCGTGGTCATGGAGAAAGAAGCACAAGGTAACATGTTATGTAATCCGTAAATTTATCGCTTTATCGCTTTATTTTGATGGGTAGATAATAATTGATGTTTAAAAATTTGCAAAATGGTTCTTGTTTAACAAAGGTCTCATCCCATTAAAATATTTTCAATGTTGCAGTGAGACCCTCCATCATCGCCGCCTCAGAAACCACTTATGTCCTCACCGTCGTAGCATCTTCGAACATTCCTGAACCATCATCCGCCGATGTCGACCTTTGAAACGCAATCGGTTTTCGCTAAGGCTTTTAAAACATCAAGGTAGGTGGTTTTCTTAGGTTTTGTTTATGGTTTGTTGGTCATCGATGGTAATCAAAGGTCTTTAAAGATCTTTTAAAAAAAAAAAAAAAAAAAAAAAGGTTTATCTTTGAAGGATTGAAAGTTCGGATCGCTTTTAAAACCGGGTCTTGTTTTTATTTTTGACAAACTTTTCGTGTCTTCCGTGCTACCTCGCCGAATCCTCCGATGCTTGAATATGTATTCTTTATTTTATTGTTGTTAATAATTGTTATAAAATTAAACATGTAAATATATATTGTTATAAAGTTTTTAGTATTTGTAAGATTTGTATTTTCTCAAGTTTTCATTTTTATCAATATTTTTTTTTCGATCCGTGTTTATTTAATTTTTTCGATTTTAAATATTGTTAATAGTTTTTTTTCGTGTTTGCTTATGCTTGTCGGAAAATATGCCGCCAGTATCCACCATGGTCGAATATGTTCTGTCACCGCACCGCCACTAAGTTGCTTTTGTTGCTTAGAGATATGTTGTTTCTTTTAAAGTTTTTAGAGGTAAGTTTTGTTATAAAATTGATACCACAGTTTGACAAGAAAACACTAACTCGGTTAAAATTTTTTTGTTATAAAGTTCCTACATTTTCTCGCTTTAGCCAAGAATACATGTCTAAACTTAATAATCAATCTATAGTTCAATACACCACTAATAGAGAAAGATTGAACATATGTAGTTTTAAGGTTTGTACTGGTTAGTTAACTATATGTATTGGTCAGTAATAACATGTAACGCAGTCGAAACATATATGTACTCATGAACACGTATGTTTACTTAGTATACAACATATATGTTTTGTGTTTCGATTATAAAACATGTATGTTTTGTATCGATATCGGCTACACTTAATTGTAGATCTATTTTTATTTTAAAGGAAAAAGAGTGTTATAGTTTATTTTTTTGTGCTTAGACATGGTTAATTGGAACATGTACGTTCAAAACATGTATGTTTTAAAACTTGAATGCTTCTAAACATGTATGCTAAAAACATGTATGTTTTAAAACATGTATGTTTTAAAACATGTATGTTTTAAAAACATGTATGTTCTAATTGTTTTTGTTCATGCTTGTTTTGATTGATGAAAATAACGATATCATTCAAGACCGGAAGTGGATGAATACAAATATACATGAAGATTTGAAGATATACGATTATTGCATATGTGTTTTTGTACTTGTAATTAAATGAAATGTAACATTTAAGTATATGAATCTTGTTTTTCTTTTATAATGGTTTATGTTTTTAATTTATGCTTCAAACTTCAAAAATAATAATAATGCTAGCAAAAACATACATGTACTTCACTAAAAAAAAACATGCTTAAAAACATGCAAAAACATACATGTACTTCACTAAAAAATCATGCAAAAACATACATGTACTTCACTAAAAAAAATGCATGCACCTGTAAGATTATGAAACCATGCTTAAAAAAAAAAAAAAAAATCCGAAAATTTAGGAATGCCTAAAATCGTGATTTAATAAAAAATAAAAATATATAAAAATTGTATTTTACTATAATACCCTTTGGATTAATAATAATTTTTAATATTTAAAAATCTCATTGGTTTAGAAGGGTTTCAAAGTTCTCGTGACTTAACAAGTGCTTCTCAAATAAAGGTCCCCTATATATATATATATATATATATATATATATATATATATATATATATATATATATATATATATATATATATATATATATATATATATATATATATATATATATATATAATATAATTAGCACTTTGCACCTTTGCATCCTTTGCTTTGAAAAATCGTCCGATTTTTATAAAATGTAGTTTTAGTTTTTACGGTAAGTTTTATTAAAAAAATCCAAAAGTCGATATTTTGATTCTCGAGGCACTCTTGTGATTTAATAATATTTTTGAACATTGTATTTTAGTATGCATTTTAAACTCTATTGATTTAACAATATCATTTTCGGACGACTTTTATGGGTTAGTCAAGCGGTTGTGACTCGGTTCCGGTTAACCCCTTAGCTGGTCCGTTTTTAAAACCATATGTACTATGAACTTGTTTACATATAAATTGCATGAAGATTTGTGTGTTTTATTAGTTTGTACAATATGTATAATAACTAAGTATTTTTCATATTAGGGGTGTTTTAAAAATAACATTTATTAGGTATTTATTGTTATGGACGTTTTTTCTTATATTAAATTATTTTGTATTTTTTTATTATTTTTTATAAAAACATGTCTAAAAAAATGCTTTAAAGTGTTGCAACAAATGATATTATATATGTACTTATTAAAATTTGTCATTATTAGCAAGTGTTGAATCTTAATTTTTTAAGCCTTCCTTTTTAGGAATGTCTCAAATGCTTTATAATGTAGTATAGATATGTGTAAATGTGTATAATCATATAATTAGGACTTTACACCTTTACATCCTTTGCTTTGAAAAAATCGTCCGATTTTCATAAAACAAAGTTTTTAGTTTTTACGGTAAGTTTTATTAAAAAAAATCCAAAAGGCGCATATGTTGATTCTCGAGGCACTCTTGTGATTTAATAATATTTTTTGAACATTGTATTTTAGTATGCATTTTTAAACTCTATTGATTTAACAATATCGTTTTCGGACGACTTTTATGGGCTAGCCGAACCAATTGTGACTCCGGTTCCCCGTTAAACCTGTTGGCCCGGTCTGTTTTTTAAAACCATATGTACCATGAACTTGTTTACGTATATATTGCATGAAGATTTGTGTGTTTTATTAGTTTGTACAATATGTATAATAACAAGTATTTTTCATATTAGGGGTGTTTTAAAAATAACATTTATTAGGTATTTATTGTTATTGACGTTTTTTTCTTATATTAAATTACTTTGTATTTTTTTATTATTTTTTATAAAAACATATCTAAAAAAAGTGCTTTAAAGTGTTGCAACAAATGCTATTATAGATGTACTTATTAAAATTTGCCATTATTAGCAAGTATTGAATCTTAATTTTTTAAGCCTTCCTTTTTAGGATTGTCCCAAATGCTTTATAATGTAGTATAGATTTTATGAAAAAGAGTTGAACTTTAAAAGTTACACTATGTTCTCAAGTCAAATTTTTAAAAAATGGAAGGGGATATGACGGAAAGAGGAAAGTAAGAAATGACACTATAAAAAAATTGGTTGTTTGTATTTGTGTTCTTGAGTTTGTATTTTAAGTTGGAAAGAAAGGAAAGAAAACTATCCAAATTACGAATATACCCTCAAAACATAACTTACTCTTATCACATTTAGTTGAAGCCTCTAGTTACCTTTCAAGTTTCATCGTTTCGTAATCTTTATATGTATTTTGGTATCACAATTTACTCTTCTATTGAAACCTTGTCTCTATTTCTATCCAGCTCAAATATATAAATACAGAAAGAAAGGATTAAGCATTGAGTTACAGATCAATGATTACCTTTACACTACTAGTACATCAAAAATTAAGTCTATCACTAGTACAGATAAAAGTAAGCGGACTGCGTAATATTTAAGGCTATCACTAGTACATCAAAAATTACATAAACGAAGTAAGAATTGTCATTCTTTGTTAATCTGAACTGACATCTACCCCTTTGTGCTTCAAGAATTCCTTCGCCTCAATCACGCCTTACAAAAATGGATCAACAGAGGATCATATCACAAAGATTTACAATACGATAGGAACAGATAACAACTTCTTCGATGAGAATTGAAATGATAAAAGGACAAAAGAAAAAGCCTGCAATTCGGGTTACCCACTAATCACTACGCACAAACGCATATTGCAATGTAAACAACCTCTTGAATGACTTTGATGTTGTGACCCACTACTACTCAACCCAGTTTAAAATATTTGAACAAAAAGGTCGATCAGAATACCAAATATTAATGATTAATCTGCTTGAATAGAATGTTTATAAAATACCTGTTGTGGACAAGCAGGAAATTGCATCAAACAAACACAAAGCATTAATAGGCCATAGCATCCTAGCGACACAATGAAGTACAGAGGTAGCTGGGAAAACAAAAGTATCAAGCACGAGGAACAATTATTAGATATGTATAAAAAATAAAAATAGGTGTAAAGGTAAAAAATAATAGAGCGTGCATGAAAATTTGAGGATAAGATTGTAATTTAACAAAGGGCCATGATGTTAATTACTGATTTCCCTTCCTAATCCCCCCAAATATGGGCGGAACATATTAACACACAAAAGCTCATACCTTTCCCTCCCTCCCACCTTCCCGTCCTCTATCTTTCCATCTTAAAAAAAAAACTCAAGAACGCCCCTTTTTTGATTCCCCTTCCCATCCCCCTCCATTACTCTTAAAAAAAAAAAAAAAAAAAAAAAAAAAACCCCGAGAATGGGTTGTTTGATAAAAAAAAACTATGATTTAGCACTTAATGGTTCAAAGTTGTTGAATGGTTCAAGGTTGATGAATGATTATCATTATAAATGAAACAGATTGTTTGATAACCATTTTGAAATAAAAAAAAATAAGAATACCGATATGACTTATTTATTTATTTTTATTTTTTTATGGTTAGAACTTTATTAAATATGTAATTTAATATATGTTTTGAAGTGATAGAAATTTTAGTTCAACAAAAGTTAGCTAGAAAAAAAATTAGATAAACACATTATACGATAATTTCAAATATAGAAAAAATTACTTGAAAGACGTGTTCTAATCATTTTTAACTAATCTTATCTTCGTGTTTGTTTGATCAATGATAATATGTATAAAATATAAGGGAAATATAAGTAGGTAAAAAAAGAAAACCTCATTAATTGTTATGAGGAGGTAGGCATAGTACAACATGAGAAAAGAAAAATGATCACATAACAATTAGCTACCGAATGGGAGACTATACTTTTTATGCTGGCCCACTCAGTATCAAAATGAACCATTTAGTGCCTATATTCTTTGTATCAAACAATTTCCTCACTAACCGAGTATGAGATGCACACTTAATTATCCCATTAAGTTGCTATCAAACATCCCTTTAATCAAATTCAATTTTAATCGATTTAAGCTTTTCAACCATTTTCATCGTTTTACTTTTATTTTCAAATTATATATATCTCAAATGTGTTTTATCATTTATTATATAAATAAATAATAACCGCGAAAATAAAATAAAATAAAATATCTAAAGCCCACAACCTTGCTTATTGTCCACTTAACATTTGAACTCGATCAATATTGATGCCTCTATTTATGTTTTGCAATGCGTATGATGAAGTGTTTAGATTTTACCTTTTCGGACTTTATGCTTGTTTTGTTTAGTATTTTGTATTTTATTTTGAATGCTCATGATAACACATTAATGAAAAAAACATTTAGGGTTTAAGTTAGTACACTTATCTTAAGCATTATAGTTATAGCTACGATTTGTTACTAATAAAATGATATATAGTTATAGCTACAATTTGTTACTAATAAAATGACAGAAAAAAAAGAAAAAAAGACACGACCCTTGTTTTGTAAAAGATAAGTGGTTAAGTTTAAAAGACAAGAAATAAATATTGTTGAAATTATACCTAGTAAGTTAAATTTACAAAGTCAAAATGGGTATTTCTAGTGTCATTCTATCTAAGATAAAGTACAAGAATATGTTATGTCATAAAGGTAAACATGTATTTGTATTGTATTTGTTTTAACACAATACCGGACTATTTGTGTTCTTTCTTTATTTTTAGTTTGCTAACTGTAAATGAAGGGTATCCATACTCTTAATCTTGGGTTTCAGCCTCATTAATCATCTCGACTTATCTATTTTTCTCTCTCATCTTTTGATATTTTTATGTTTTCTGTTGATTCAATCATGCAGACAGATCAACTGTATTGATAGAGTTATTATTTTTTTTTCTTTTGAGTGTTTCTAGTGAAGAATCATTGTTGAGTGTCTTCCTTTTTGAGATAGCACTCATTTGAGGACTACTTGTTTCTATTCATGTATTGTTCTTTGATTAATAAAGTGAACTAAGGGTGGTTGGTTGAGTTCAAATATGATTTTGAAACATGTTATCAGTTGATAATGGTATCAGAGCTTATGATATGATCTCGTGAATTATTGATATCTAGGGCTTCTAACAAGTTTATCAGAATTTGGAAGTTTCTGAAATTAGTTAAAGATTTGGTGATTGTGTGGTTAGATTCAATGATTTTGGGTTGGATTTTGATTTGTTCGGTGTTGATTGATCGGATCATCTAGAAAGCTAATGGGTTTGATCGATAACCGGCGTTCTTGATGGGTTAGTTGAAATATTTATGGTGGAAATCGTTTTCTAGGGTTTGGATCAAGAAACTCTAGATTTAATTTAATTTTGATGGTTTATTTAGGCTTTGTGATGTTCACGAAGTATCGGTGGTTTAGTTCGACTTTAAACCCGATCTAAGTTCGATTTCTAGTTCATGTTAATAGCGACCCCATATGCCTATGATTTAATCCATAATATTAGTTATGTGTTGTACCATGCACACAAGTTCCTACATAAATGAGGCTAGATCCTATGCGAATTGAAACACTTATTAAAAAATTCAGCTTAATCGGGAACCATGAACTCGAGCATAAAGTCAATTGTTCAAAACCTTGGGTTTTGGTCGAATTTGAAGCGTTAGGAGGAGAGATATTTCATTTTTAGGGAGAAGTAATGAAATCTCTAATGAAAGTGCCTTGTATTTATAAGCAACCAACCTTATAGAAATTCTATCATAATTAGGATGCTTAGTAATTATTCCTAAGTCCCTAAGTTTGATAATTAATCAAACTTAGTCCTTATCACTTAAATATAGTCGATTCATATATATAGAAGATATGGATTTATTTTTTCTATATTAAGTATATATTCATTTTTCTTATAATTTCCATTTGACTTCCTATCTCTTTTTGTTTAGTGTGCACCGGTGTGACCTTTCGACATTTCTATGAGTATCATTCATGAAATTTATTGTTCTTATGGACTCAATTCCTTCAAATCTAATCTATTAGCATCAATCTTCATTCATAACAAACAAAGCAAGGTAGTATTAGCTCTTTCATCTTCTAATTATTAGGTTTTACTTATTTGATCAGCTTATTTGAACCTTGAGGACAATGTACAAACCAAGTGTAGGGAGGGTATTCGAAACCTTAGAAACTAATCTTCATTGGTTGGTTGTCTCGCCTTCTTAATAACTTTTGATGAAACACTTAAAATTGCTAGCGATAGCTTAAAACCAAAAACCCACAAACATCATATCCTGCACGGCAGGCTGTGCGGGTTCAGTTTTTCAAAGTCGACTTTCCTCTTACCCGATAAAGTTTGATCTTTCAATACATGTTTGTACATGATATTTAAGATTTTATATAATCTCGCAACAAGATTTGAACTTAAAAAGATGATGAAAATACCTCCTGTTTTACAAAACGCCAACTCAAACAAGGAGATTCTTGTTTTAGCAAAACCGTCAAATGAAAACATGAATTGGATATAATCTTTTCATATGACTTAGTTAATCACGTAACGAGTTTACTCCCTTATTGGTCAAACAAGTTAAGGTCACTTTACGAAAATGCACTTCCCTCTTATTGGTTAATGTTTTACTAAATATGCAAGGCACTTAAATTTGTTGCATCAAGGTGATTAGTTAACATGAATAATTGTAGCTTAAAAAAGATTATAACACTTGGATTTTGAATTTGAAATTTGAAATTTGAATTTTGAGATAAGAATCTCATTTGCAATCTTTCCTTGTTCAACACTCAATGTCTTTTACAATCCTCGCTTTTCTCATACCTTGTTCCCCATTCAAACAACACATACTCCTCCATTTCTTGTCCTTCACTCAATGAACAAAGTCTCCACCTCCATTGCTTGTCTCATATTCAAAGGACGAAGGCTCCTCTTCCATGCTTTGCTCCTAACTTTATGAACACTTCCTTATTTTACTCTTTGTCACACCCCAAAATATCGCAATGAACGATAGTGTCATTGGGGTATGACGTCATAGCACAAAGTATGGATAAAGAAACGACCTCTATAATGAGACGTTTGAAAAGTTTACCATTCGATTACATAAGTTAAAGTTTACAAAACAAGAAGTTCCAAAGTTTGGTAATACATAAAGGTTTACACAACATGTCGAATGGTAATTGATAAAAGTACAAGACTCCAATGTATGCCATGTGACCCAAAAGCTCCATGAAATGCTATCGCCTTACGACCTGAGATAAACATGCTAAAAAGTGTCAACACGAAGGTTGGTGAGTTCATAAGTTTGTTGAAAATGATTTGGAAAAGTCTATAAAGAATGTTGATGCAAGAAAGGCATTGCAAATCCATTCGGCCCGAGTTCCGCCATACAAAACTACGCAACCTATGTGGGTATTTGTTAGCTTGATACTTTTTTTTTTTTTTTTTTTTTTTTTTTTTTTTTAAGTATAAGTAAGTGTAAGTTAATTAAAGTTAAGTGATAACTTGTATACACATTTGAGTATTTAAGGTAGCGTTAGTTAAAAATAAATTTCAACGGGTCAAGATAAAATATATTGAGGTCATAAAATTATAAAAATATATTTATTGAAAGATTTGAGTGAATAAATATTTATCGGGTTGAATTTGAGAAAACCGTCAGTAATTTATATAAACATAAAAATTTATATACTGAATTAAATTTAAAACACCGGTAAACTAATAATAATATTTTATAGACTTAATATGAGTATAAAATATATTGTGATAAATTTTGGAAGTATCGGATCAATTGTTCAAAATAATTATTTCTGCTGATAGCGTTTATTTAATAAGAAAATAAACGTTTAATGAAAATGCAAAATCCATGCATAAATTGATATGAAATGATGAATATGGAGTTTGAGAAATGACCGAAAATTGAGAATTGTGACATTCTTCCCATGTCGGAGGAATCACGCACTGTGATTCAATCGATGATACATAAAGGTTCACCCTTAGATTTGTGAAATCGTGGTGTATGGTTAAAGTGCTTATGCCAAAACTTACGCGTCTAGGTTTCTTATCTAATGAGACTCACCGAATTTGAATAATACGGTGGATCACTTAATGGTCTAGGGATAACGTATCGTTATGCATTGCGGGCTTCCTCGGTTCCTACATAGAATGCTCGAGCTCGGGGTGGGGTGATATTGAGTCTGTGGTTTGGGTTGTTTCGTCAATTGCTAAAGCTAGGTGTTGGTTACCACGTGGTTGCCTCTGCGTTCCATTCAACTTAGGACAATTATTCGGAAGTGATTCGGTTGTTACATTCAAAGCAAGTCCTTTGGTTATTCCTCATGTTGCCCACGTTAGCGGTGTTACTGTGTTTTACATCGCTCCTTAAAATGGCGTATCGATTGCAATTTGTACACAAGCGGCAAGGCTTGGTCTTCGGATGATGATAAGCACATTTGGCACACTTGGGATGTGTACCGCATACTCTCTTTGTTGCATGCAGTTGCCACAAAACTCTTGCTCTTTTGTTGTCTCGCTACCACGTCCATCCGCTTATTCGACCCACTCGCTTCCTTCCTCTTGTCACTTGCTCTTCAAAGTACCATTTCTAACCATCTAAATGCGCCGGGGTTCCCGCCTCAAGATTGCACTTTGTATTGTAGACGGCTCGGTCATTTTCACAGCCCACGGATTTCGTGCACAAGACCATATATGTACCTCGCGATTCTCTTGGATTCGGGGGTAACCATATGAGGAACTAGTCCGGCTAATTCATGAAATCGATCATGTGGTGCGTGACCGCCTCCTATCATAGAGTGATGATAAAGTTCATGTTCTAGTTTCGCATTTCATTGTCCGGCGTTACTCTTCTTGCAATAACGCCTTAAATTGGTCCCATGTCATACCTATAGTCGCTTCTCCGCCCCTAGCTCGTAGGCATGTGTTCCACCATGTCAATGTCTTCCCCGATAGCAAGCAAGTCGCATACTTCACCCTCCGATGTGTGGCACAATTCGCGATGTCGATCACCGACTGTCTTCTCTACCCATCGAGTATACGCCAAAGCACCTCCTATACCATCAAACTCCACGGTTTGCATACCGAAAATTCCTTATACGTGCATCCATTACATTGTTGTTGTTGGTGGTGGTGGTGTTGTTATTATTGCCACCGCCAACTACATTGTTGGTGTCGACATTCCTGTTCCGTGGTTTCCCGAGTTATTCATATGGTTTCCAACTTGTGTGACAATAGTGGGAAGCAAGATTTGAAGTTGTTGACGATGATGGCGGCAAAATCGTGGTTTCCGCCATGTTGTTGTCATTGTTACCAATGTCGTTACCGCCTTCTCTACCTCCACGCCACCTGTCCTTCCACCCCTTTGCGCCGCACCACCTCGGTTAGTCTGCGTGTTACCCTCTTTGGTGCCATGATCTCGCAAGGAAAGAACCGTTGAATTCCCAATGTCTATACTTAACGTCCTCAAATATAATACCACGCCACAAATTGGTTCCTAAGGTGTGCCCATCGATCTACGTATGCGTGGTCGCATATGTCCACGTGGGTTGTGACGCATTTATAATTATGTTGGCCACCATAATTATAATTGCCTCATTTCACACGCGTACATACCACCAAACATACACGTCTCGGCGATTGATGTTCTTGAAATAGGTAGCCATTCTATCATCCGATTCTAAGCGGTGAAGGAGGAATTTAGGGTAGGTATCTATGGGAGTTGCACTGGTGTATAGGAATTCCTTTAGGTGCTAAAGTCACTATGAGGTTTGGTCGCCAGCTAGTTCCAAAGTATCCTCAAGAGAACTCCCATCCTCGGGCAAAATCATCAAATCTATCCGACTTTATAGTAACACTTATTTAGCTCGATCTCGTGTCTCATCAAACAAGAACCGTCACGAGATCAAGTTAGATAAGTGCTCACATCGAGCTCCATATTTTTAATGACTTGACTAGATTTTGGGACTCCCCTATCGGTACAAGGAAACCACGTTATCCAATGAGGTGGTTCTAGAAGAAATATTTAAGAAAACATATGCATACGAAAAGTGTGTAAGGCAATAGGAAAAGAGAGGATCGACGTGAAAGCGGTTATAGTCTAGGAACTAAATGCAACCTAGTTCTCTATAACCAAGGCTCGATACAATCATCACACCCCAAAATATCGCAATGGAACGATAGTGTCATTGGGGTATGACGTCATAGCACAAAGTATGGATAAAGAAAACGACCTCTATAATGAGACATTTTGAAAAGTTTACCATTCGATTACATAAGTTAAAGTTTACAAAACAAGAAGTTCCAAAGTTTGGTAATACATAAAGGTTTACACAACATGTCGAATGGTAATTGATAAAAGTACAAGACTCCAATGTATGCCATGTGACCCAAAAGCTCCATGAAATGCTATCGCCTTACGACCGAGATAAACATGCTAAAAGTGTCAACACGAAGGTTGGTGAGTTCATAAGTTTGTTGAAAATGATTTGGAAAAGTCTATAAAGAATGTTGATGCAGCAAAGGCATTGCAAATCCATTCGGCCCGAGTTCGCCCATACAAAACTCGCAACCTATGTGTTCACAACCCATTGCCAAAATAGAATTGTCAATCTTGTATGTAAGTAGGACATATGTGCATACGATATATACATGTACTTAATGCAAAGAATCACGCCAATCGAACCTCTTGACAAGTCTAAATTGTTTGTTATGTTTCATTGAATAACAGATTATATTCACCCTGTGTCACGTCATCAAGGACCCAAGGCGGGGCGCCACCGATAGCACGATCAATACCTCTCCGGCCCCGCAGAGTTAACCAAATGCTAACGTATGTATGTTGATGCATAATTGAAAACAAGTTTAGCACATTAAGGCACATATCGCAATAAACCACACATAATGTCCAAAGAGTATAAGAAGTATAGTGTAACACAATTGTATAAATGGTTTGAGTATTCGCAAGAGTAAAACAAGTATTTAAGCATGTATCTCCCCCAAAGAGTTTGTAAGAATTTAAACGAGTAAAAGCGGGGTATGAACTCACCTGGTATGATTGATATGCTAACAAAATGAAGTGCACTAAAAGAGGCTCGAAACTATCCGCGACCTAAAATGAATGTCATGACTTGAGTTATGATATGTTGTCGTGAATCGTGATACAATGTCGTGCATGCAAACTCATATGATATCCATACCACTTGTACGTTTTGGAAATAATGTTTATCGTCAAAATATATGTTTATGACATCCCGTCGTATTAAAAATACTCTACAAGTAGTTACGTTGAAACAACCTCCTATGATAGTCGCAAAATGGTGTACATCGAGTGTTAAGAAACGAACTCAACAGTTTTGGAAGGCTTGTATCATTATCTCAAAGTTTCAGTGTTTAAGTTTCCATCCTAGAGTCTCGATCACAAAGAAAAATATATAGGTTAAGTATGGTACTTTAGTCCAAAAATATAGTTTAAGGGTGGTTTCCGGCAAAGTTTGAGTGACTATATTTTATTCGTTATAACTCCGCTTGACAAACGGTTGGACATTTTGGAAAATAGGCTAGGCGAACTTACTTTTACTAGAAGACATCTCTTTATAAAAAGTTCTACATCATTGTTAAAAACGTCCTCCAACATGGTCTCTAGTTTTGCCGTAATACTTGCCTATTAGAATTAACGAGTGTTGGAAAACCCGCGATGCAAATGGATTGCTTAAGGACTTACTTTGCAATGACACTTAAACCTCGGGGTTGTTTTGCCAAGTTGCAAAGATTATTAATGCTAAAGGACTTACTTTGCAACGACACTTGAACCTCGGGTAATGTTTTCGCCAAGTTGGCAAACTTGGCATTAAATCTTGCATATTTTGGGTGAAAGGCTCTCGCCTTTTAGTATATATATTAATATAGTTTTTCTTATATAATAAAGTTCTGGCAACTTTGTGAAAACGTGTATAATTTAATCGTTACAAATCCGTTTTCTACATTTTATATGTCCTTAGCTTCGTATCAAAGTATACTAATATATTTTTGACAAGTCGACATAATTTATAACACCTAAGTTTCATTTTTGACTCGTAAAGGGTGACATTTTCATCTTGAAATTTCCGAGAAAATTATAGTTTTTCGCCAACTTGAAAAATTCATAACTTCTTCGTTATAGCTCCGCTTTAATCCGTTCAAGCGGCCACGTTTCGTTTTAAAGTGTATTTTCTAAATATCTAGCCCAAAATAATATACCCACTGTCGGATTTTCCAGATTTTAAAAATATTGGCAGACCCTTTTAAAAGCGTGCGAAATGAGTTTTCTCGCGCCAAACATATTCTAACCCATTCAAAACAACTCCGAAGCTATTCTAATCCTACCATACACCTTCTTAGGGTGTCATGAGTTCCTAGACATCACCAAAAGTAATATATAACAAGGAGTAATTATAGGATGACTTATATATTCATAACTCTTAAAAATCAATGAAAAGTGGTACAACATCATATGACTTGCATGTTTTTGCTCAAATATGATGAAATGGATATGAAATGAATATGAAAGATGAAAATGGACATGAGATGCTTACAAGAATACTTGATGAGGTTTATGAGAACAAAGGGTTTTCCTAATCACCCTAGGTTTTTATTTCAAACCTATACAAAGAGTGATACTAGAGTGTTAAATAACTTTATCTTGAAAATTTTATGATGATCTTCTTGGTCTTATGGTGTGGCGGTTTGCAAGAGAGAAAGAAAGGAAGAGAGAAACCTTGATCTTTTCACTTTGTAATTTAGAGTTGTATGTGTTTAAGGAGTATAAAATGATATAAATGTAGATATTTTGTACAAGAATGGTGTGTCATCTATGCATGTCGACAATGGTGGGTATTTGTTAGCTTGATTTTTTTTTTTTTTTTTTTTTTTTTTTTTTTTAAGTAAGTGTAAGTTAATTAAAGTTAAGTGATAACTTGTATACACATTTGAGTATTTAAGGTAGCGTTAGTTAAAATAAATTTCAACGGGTCAAGATAAAATATATTGAGGTCATAAAATTATAAAATATATTTCTTGAAAGATTTGAGTGAATAAATATTTATCGGGTTGAATTTGAGAAAACCGTAAGTAATTTATATAAACATAAAAATTTATATCTGAATTAAATTTAAAACACCGGTAAACTAATAATAATATTTTATAGACTTAATATGAGTATAAAATATATTGTGATAAATTTTGAAGTATCGGATCAATTGTTCAAAATAATTATTTACGTGATAGCGTTTATTTAATAAGAAAATAAACGTTTAATGAAAATGCAAAATCCATGCATAAATTGATATGAAATGATGAATATGGAGTTTGAGAAATGACCGAAAATTGAGAATTGTGACACTCTTCTTGTTCTCCACTCCAAATAGTTTCCTCTCATACATTCATCTTCTCTTTAATCAAGAAACATTCATTCTACAACAACTAGAATTTCATTTGAAATTGGGAGTCAAGGCATTATTCATTGCTTGATCAACACTTATAGATAAACATTGTATTCATCATTCTCTTCTCATCTCTCAAATGGACAAAAGTACTAAACCACTCTACAAGACTTTTTCTGGCCCTACTAAACCCTAAGTTAACATGGCTAATGAGTTGGTTATTGGGGATTTTGAATGAACTTGGGAAGATCAAAAGTAAAGTGCACATGGGTGTTTAACAAGAGCAAATGACTAATTATAGACGATAGGACAAACAATACATGTCACGCTAGGCTCACGCGCCAGGGACTATTTCCCTTGGCTTGTTTATAAATAGACACCTCTTGTCATAATTTCATTGGATCTCTTTCCAAACATTTCTCCCATTTATTTTCTTTTCTTTAATCCCTCTAAGTCTTTCAATCTTCCTATATCTTACTATCATCACATTGAAAACAAGCTTCTTCGTCAGAAAAGAGCAACAAGAACTTAATCCACTCTTGTGTGTTGTTTCGAGAGTCTTCTTCTACTCTATTCTTTAGATTGAGTCCTTCGTTGGTGTTTTAGTAAATACTATAGCTCTCATTCATTTGTAAAGTCTTCTCCGTTTGTGGATAAGCAAGGGTGTATAAGTCTTGTACCTTGTGGTCTAGCCTTGATCCAGTGAATGTCAAGTTGGGTTTGTTACTTCCTTGGTGGAAGTCTTTGTGGTAGTAAGAGTCGTGAGCTCTTTATGGGTAGTTTCGGGTGCGAAACTCCGTTGTGTGCTAGTTGTTTCTAAGTGAGCATTGATCTAAGTGCATGTCGGTAGAGCTAAGGTTGTACAGTTTATCCACCGCAAGGATATGGTACTGGTGAAGAGTATATGTGTACCAGATTCTCAACTAGATGTACGGATGATCTAAACCCCTCATCCCAAACCAATATATATTGTTCTGTTTGTCTCTCTTCCCTCATCTCTTTACACACGATATTATTGTTCACACCCTTATATGTGAACTTGAGACTTAACTTACTTAAACTAAAAATAAATCGAAAAGAACGCATTCACCACCTCTACGGTTTCTACAATTGGTATCAGAGCGGGATACTCAAGTTTTCAAGCGTAAAAACCTTTTTGCAAAAGTGTTTTAGAGTCCAAAACTTCTTTTTCAAAAAATTGAAATCCTAAACTATTTTTTGAAAATGTTGAGTAAGATTCATGGCTCAAGAGAACTATGGAGAAGAGTGCTTTATGCAATGACCACCATTGCTTAAACCTGAGGGTTTTTGCTTTTGGAAAACTTGTTTTGAGACTTATGTTAAGTCTAAAGTCTTGACTTGTGGGAGGTGATTATAAATGGTGACTTTGTTTTTACAATGAGATTCATAAAAAAAAGTTTATAAAACCATTTTTAGAACTAAAAGAAGATGAAAAGAAGAAACTTGTAAAAATAATGAAGCCAAAATGACTATTTATAATGTTTTACCCCGTAAAAAGTATGAACGCGTTTTTATTTGTAAAACTGCAGAAGAAATTTGGTACACACTTATAATCATCCACCAAGGTAACTCATAAGTCAAGGATTGTAAGATTGATTTTCTCATTCAACAATATGAGACGTTTAAGCTATTGGATGAAGAAACTATTGATAGTGGTTATACAATGTTCAATGCTACTGTTACTAGTCTTAAATCTTTATCAAGAATATTCTAACAAGAATCATGTGAGAAAGTTTCTTGGGCTTTACATTGAAATGACATCTGAAGGTGATGGCTATTGAGGAAGCCAAGGATTTGGCGGAACTTCCTCTTGATGAGTTAATTGGCAACCTTAATGTATATGAAATGGTTAGAGAATGTGATGATGTAATTTCTAAGAACAAAAATGACAAAGGTTAAGTCATTGGATCTTATACTAAAGTCATTAGAGGTGAATCTAATGATGATAGTGATAGTCAATAGGATAGTGAAGAAGATGATGTTGAAGATAGTGAAGATTTTAACTTAATGGGGAAAAACTTTAGGAAGTTTTTCAAGAAGGGTAAAGTTTTTGGTAGAAACAAAAATGGTTTTAGAAAAGGTGGTAGGTGTGATGGTAGAGGTCGTAGTTATACGAATAGAGGCATTGGAAACTATAGGAGAGAACGAGGTTGTTATGGTTGCAGAGACAAGAACCACTTCATTGATGATTATCCGGAGGCAAAAGAGAACAAGGAGTTCGTTGGCAAAGCTTGGAGTGATAGTGAAGATGGTGTTCAAGTGGAGAAGGACGCAACTTGTTTTATACAGGGGTGGAGGGAGGGGGTGACTAGCGGGTGCTAGGCCCCCTCCAGTGAAGCCCATTCATTGTATTATGATATGAGCCATAATCTAATTATATGTGTACAACTGACCTCCCCCAATAAATGTAAACTTATCTATAACAAGAGTTAAAAGGTAATAGACGTGAACAAATATCTTTCATGTTTAAGTGGCTGCAAAGAAATAGATATCTATAAAATGTTTTAAACATTTAGTATTTTACGTACGTTGTATAAAAATGGTTAAGATAATTGTTTTTATACTCATGATATGTCAAAAACTAAGAATATTATACTTAATAATAAATAGTTTTTCGCACATAAAAATAAATGACAATCTCGAAGTAGTAAGTTAATATTTCATTAACCTCACACATACAACTAGTATTAGAATAAATGGAACACATTCCTTAAATTTTTATTTTCTTTTTAAAAAGAGTGATCGTGAGGGTCAAGAAAGATTTTGAGTACATATCAATTCATTATTCAAATTATGATTGATATCATCATCGAATCTACATACTCAATCACACTCGGTTGTTATGTAAATAATGACGTCCTCTCAAGATGAAAATAATATGCATCGGATCATAACTCACACTTGTGTTGAAGATGTCATATTGAGTCTTCTTGTCCAATGGTTGTGTTCCAAACATTAAACTAATATGTTTAAAAGATGTATAAAATACACAACTAAGAAGGATTGACAACTTGGATGTTTCATCTGAAATATTCAAGTAATTTACTTTGCAATGCAATTAGTAAATGTGTCATTTCTGAAAAAGCAAGCACGAGCAAACAAACAACATACGTAAACTTTGCTCATGAATGACGCAACACTCAACATGACATGTCTAGTAAAAGTGTCACACATAATATGTTATTAACTATTATGTATGTCGTCAATCTTCGAGAAGATCACATGTATTTCTCTTATCAAAATATTGACAAAGGATAGCTTTTGTCTTATGCATCTTGTTTTCTTTGTAACATGAATAGTTATGTTACAAAAGAATACACCGCATCTTGTTTAATAGTATAGGATATTAGATTTGAATAATAACCCAATACAACATATGTCATTGCATAAACAATTAAAATTGGTCATACACTAAAATACGTGTTTTACTAAGCATTCGTAAGAGTGATAAGTTTCCTCTTAGAAAAGCATATTTGTTGAAATATACAATATGTCTCATTTCAATCATACATCATATAATACTCAAAAGATCTATTGAGGTAATTAACCTTTACTAGATTCTTTTCTGAAAATATGAAAAGGAGCATTCTTGAAACACACTCGATGTAGAAGATTCTACATTAAGGCATCTCTTGGCTCTAGAAAATCAAATCGTGTTAAAATAACATGTAACGACTCAACAAACAAAGATGTCATCCAAGAGATCATGAAATGAACCATCTACACCAAATAACCTATAAATCTCAAATAGGAAATTGAAACAGTGTGCTTGCCTTTGTTTGGATATTGTGTAAGACATGTCATCTTCATTAACCGGCTTTTATAATATGGTTAGCTGAGTTATATCAGGCCATGTATTAGCAGAATAAGCTAATATCATCTTTGCTACACTTCGATAGGAAAATATAGGAATTTGAATTTTTCTAACATGAGAATGACTACTGGAGAACCTATCACACTAGAATTCAATTTGACCTAACGATTGAGTTGCTTCCAGGAGAGAAGTTTGGTTCGCGGTATAGCCCGTAAAAATGGTCGTGTTTAGCTTGAATTGAGCACCACTAATGATAGTCTCATACTCATTCTCTAACTTGAAATTTTTTTATTCCTACATTTGACTAAAGATTGTTTGCATCGGTGAACTTTATCTCCTATTAGGATTTCATTTTGAACAAGTAGTAATTAGGATCCTCCTTAGCGAACCTAGATTATATGCATCCCACATATGTGTTTCAAAGTGATAACATGTTCTTGTGAGATATGATTAAATGCCTTCATGTTTTCTTAATGCTCAGTAATTATTTAATTAATTATTGAATGCTTGTTTATTAGAAAGATTTTTCTTTCGTTTAGATATTCTGATATAATATCTCTTGATATGTATATCTATGATACATGCTCTTAAATACTAAATTTTATCATGTTTTGTATGATGTTTGCATTTGTTTCTTATGTGCATTTTACATGATTTTCTTTTTAATTGTGCACCCACACTATGTTGTTTTGACACATAATGCATTAGGTATGCCTATCACTATAAACTTTTAGATGTCATATAGTCTTACACTAGTATCAAAATCTAAAAGTTAAAGTAATCCCAAATTGTCCTAATTCCTTGGTCATCTCTTTGCTTTCTTCCGATGATACACACTTTTGTCAAGGGAGGTTAGATACAAACCTAGTAGAACTCGGAGTAGGTTTGACAACTTAAATATTTTATCCAAATGTTCAAGTAATTTTAACTTGCAACCGCAATTGTTAAATGTCATATCCGAAACATCATATTTAAGCCTTTTAACAACATATGTTAAAACGATCATCCAAAAGCTAAAATCTAACATCAAACTTCGGGTCACAAAGGACTCACGAATTCCTACATTAAGGGATTTGTAGTTTCTTTCATCCTCGTCTGAATATAGACTCCTTAAGACCCCTTCTTTCTGTATGTCTCTTTCATCCCCATAAGTTTGTCATGGTATTTTATCATCAAGCTCACCTCATTTATAACGAGAATCGAACTTTATCCATTGATTTTAGGGTAGAAAATCAACGTATCATCCTATCTCGCCAAGAGTTCGTTGATACTCTCTTTCTTTCGAATAACGGGTAATATGCCTATACGAAGATTGATATTTTTGAGTCTTTTCTTTTTCGTCGTCAATCTTAATCACCTACCGACTTGTAGCGATCTCACAACAACAATGGATGTTCATCCCAAAAATCCCATCAATCACCATAAGAACACCAAAACTCAATCAACTTGAAGCCATCCTTATGTTCCAAACCGAGTCTCGCCTACACATCTACCACCATTGTGTCGGTAAAATACTTCATTCTTTTAGTCCTAAAACCGCTGCGATTAGCACCATTAGCCTTGCTTTACGCCTTTAAAATCCCATGCAACACTCGCATATGAAATTCATAAAACTCCGTCATCATTTCCTTCGCAACAACGTCCAGAAAGGAAACATCTCTATCAAAAAGGTTCCGACGGAAGATAATATCGCCGACATTGTAACCAAACCTCTCAAACGTGAACTATTCAACTACTTACGCTTAGGTCTAGGAATGACGGAACACATTCTGTAAATTTCATAATTTACATGTGTTCAAAACGTCTTTCGAGTCACGTCAAATGACTATTTAAATATTTCATTGGAAATATTCAAGTCATCTCTAGTTGTCAAGTGTTGTGCGTCAAATCCCGTTGGATTTATCCTTTAAAGAAATTTAATCCTCTCAAGATTAGAGTCAAATTCTCTCAAGCTTCCAATGACAACTTAAATTTTTCATCTGAAATATTTAAAGTATATTTAATTTGTGAAATTCAATTAAATGTCATCTCTCGTTCTCGATCAATGTTCACCGAATCCCGTTGGATTCATTCATAAAAGAATTTATTTGGTATAAATTCCTTTAATCTAAGGTTCAGAAAGATCACAACACATGTGAAATTTATTTGTTGAAAATCAAATTTTGGGTCAAAACTGACCTCAGCAGGTCACAATACTCTTAAATAGGGGACGGTACCGCTAAATTTAATGGTACCGTCGGACCGCTGTCTGCTGAGACAATTTATTTCGTTTTCATTTCTCACAGTCTCAAAAACACTATTAAAATCCACTTGTTGCAGTCTTGAACCAGAATCGTCTCCTATCGAAATAGATTCTGATTATCTTTTAATTCCTTAGCTTTTCCATTTTCACAACCTTTTACAATCATCCTCTTGATCCTTGAGTCAAAAAATAGTTCCACATAGTCCAAAACATACATTATGTTTTGTTACTTATGTATCCATCATTTTCTCAATTTATCTTCGATTCTCAACCCTCATTCTACATTAACAATGCTTCCGCATCTCAGTCATATTCCACAAATTTTGAGCAAAGAAACTCTAGGATAAGTGTGAGACAACCCTTCTTCATCAACGTAGTTTCCTTTATCAAAGATAATCCTACTAGAACCTCATCAGTAACTCCACATCTTTGAAAAATATGTCTTCTTAACCTTTAGCACTCTTTCGCGTAATCACATGCCTCATCATATGAATGTTCTATCAATATTTACAATGATCGTGTAGAGCTACATAACTTCGAAGGTGAAGTTCATTATATGCTATCCACCACTTGTCATGACGTTACTAAGCTCATCGCTTCCGTCAACGTTTATTCATTAGCACATCTTGTCCGGATGGCCAACAATTAAGTGGGACCTAAATCACATTCATACACATATAGTTTTTCACAAAACACTCTCAAGAACACACAAATGTGGTTCTTATTCCCTAGAATTCTTTACTAAAACACTCACTTCTTAAGTACCCGCTACTTAGCAAAACCCTAGTCACAAAACCACAATCGGTTCTAGCTTCCTAACCTCTACTCTTTGTGATCACCTAGACATTTGTTCTATACAAGCACCTTCAACCTTCACATCAAACCTCACAATAATATCATTCATCATCACACTCAACCCTTTTAACTAAACTTCACTCTTGACAGTGATATTTAGTTTAAGAACCTTTAACCCATCGATCCTTACACTCAAACCTTATAGCTACACTTCACTCTTGATTGTGATCATTATCTTTAGAACCTTTAAACCATATATCGATCTTATACAAACCCTATAAGAAATACATCGATCATTACACTCAAACCTTACAACTAGTCTTCACTCTTGATAGTGATAGTTACTTAAATAACCTTCAATCCTCACAATCATTATACCCAAAGTGTATAACTACACAATCACACGAAATCCTTCATGCACCAAATTATCTCTAACACATAACTAGGATCATCAAAAACTAGAACTCTAGAACTTCGTCACCTCAACCCTTTTAGATAAATTCACCCTCAATAGGATTACATGCACATCCTTTTTGTCACACCCCCAAATTACCTGTTTTGCAGCGGAATGGAATTCCTGGGGGATGACTGTCATAGCATCACAATCACAGTTATATCGAACGACCTAAAGTGTCATTTGTAAAACACATCGTTTGATACATTAAAAACATTCAGTGTTACAAAGATAGGTCCCAAAAGTAGATAAAGTTTGCGGAAATAAATTTATTACAAGCCCAAACGATGTTTTTAAAAGTGCCATAATTTACAAGTGAGACGCGTCGTCATCGCGACTCTATGAAGGTTCCTTATGCGTGCCATGATGTAAATGCCTTAGTTACCTGAAAATACATTGCTAAAACGGTCAACAATAATGTTGGTGAGAAATCATAGGTTTATGAAAAATGTTTTATACGACTACACAAGTATAGGCCATGTATGACAAATATGCCACATAAAAATGTTACAATTGCTATAAGCACATGACACCGAAGCTAGACTGTTCATGATGTTCGCCCTAACAGAGTGTTTTCCAAACAACTCAAATAATGATATTAAATGAAATGCATTCGTTTGACCAGTTGGGACCACCAACCTGGATGCAAGAGTCACCTTCAATAGATCTATTCACTCACCCTCGCTTCTTCCGGAATTAACGGTTCATGATTATGAAATGGGGACATTCAATTGGCAATGAGGTAACTTAAGAAATGTAATGAATTTGATATACTTGGTATCGTAATAAAAATGATGTGCAATGTATTCTCCCCCGTAGGTTTGAAAATAAGTATAAACATGTACAACGGGGCTATGAAAACTCACTTGGTACAATGATGCGATGGCAAAAGTGAGTACACTGAAATGAAGCGCAAATCTCTAACCGTGACCTATTATGAATGATATGATCTATAATAAGTTATGATGTAATGTTATGCATGCAAACTCATATGATATCTATACCACTTGTGAATTTTGAAAATAAAGTTTATCGTCGAAAAATAAGTTTATAACGTATTGTCAAGTTAAAAATTACTTTACAAGTATTTACGTTGAAATGATATCCTGCGATAGTCATTTAGTGATTTATTATGAAATTATAGTTTTTCGTCGCAAAACAATATAATTTGACAATTGATGAAAGTGACTAAATGGCCTCGAAAAGCTAGTCGTAAAATAGTTAATATCGAGTGTTAGAAAACAAACTCAACGGTTTTGGAAAGCTTGTAGCATTATCTCAAAGTCTTAGCTTTTAAATTTTCATCATAGAGATCTCGATCATGGAGAAAAACATAGGTAAAGTAGGGTACTTGTACCAAAAATATTGTTTAAGGGTAGTTTTCGGCAAAGTTTGAGTGACCGTATTTTATTCGTTACAACTCCGTTTGACGAACGGTTGAACATTTTGGAAAATAGGCTAGGTGAACTTACTTTTACTAGAAGACATCATTTTCTAAAAGTATTCTATCGATGTTAAAACGACTCTCAACATGGTCACCGCGACAATAATTTTTGACTAATAGGAAATATATATAAGTGTTCTACTTGTGAAAATAGTTACGCCAACCTTATTTAAACGCTGTAATTTAGTCGTTATAAGTCCGTTTTCACGCTTTATATGTCCTTAGCTTCGTGTTAAAGTATACTAATATATTTTTGATAAATCGACTAATTTAGATAACGCTTAAGACTCATTTTTTACCCTTAAAAATTCTGGACAGCATGCTGTTTTTCCGGAAAATATAGTTTTCGTCGTTAAACTTGAAAATAGTATAACTTCTTCGTTATACATCCGTTTTAACCCGTTCAAGCGACCACGTTTTCATTTTAAAGTATATTTTCTGAATATCTAGCCCAAAATATTTTATAAACTGTAGAAATTTCCAGACTTAGAAAAAATGATCAGACCTTATATTTAGTTTGTTGAAAGTGATTTCTCTCGCGTAATACTTATTCTAACCACTTCAAATCAACACTAAAGCTATTCTGAACCTACCATACACCTTCTTAGGGTGTCATGGGTTCCTAAACATCATTAAAAATGATATGTTTCAAGGGATTAATTATAGGATGGTATATACTAATTATAAGTACTAAAAACATTAAAAGTGGTATAGATACTCATATAACTTGCATGTTTTCTTTCAAGCATAATAAAAATAACTTAAGTATGAATATGAAAGATTAAAAATGATCATGATATGCTTACTAGTATGATGATGAGGTTTATAGAACAAGGTTTTTCCTAATTACCTTAGGTTTTTATTGCAAAACCTTAAATAAGAGTATACTAGAGTGTATAAAATAACTTGATCCCTGAAAATTCTTGAGTTTCTTCCTTGTTTTGGTCTTGGCCGGTTCTAAGAGATGGAGTTGAGAGAGTTTTATTTTTTTTTCACCCAAGTATTATGTATGTATGTGTATATTAGATAGTATATAATTAAAATAAATACAAATGGCAAGTCTAGGAAGGTATGTGTAAGTCTAGGGCTTAAGATATTTTGTAAATACTTGGTGTGTCATGTTTTTGGTCGACAAAAGGGTACAAAAAAAGAAAGGTGGTGAAATTTTTGTATGACAAAAATATCAAAGTGTAAGTATATTAGGTAATTTGTATGTATAATTAAGTATTTAGGGTAGCGTTAGCTAAAAATAAATTGTAACGGAGCAAAATAAAATATATCGAAGTTGTAAAAACTATAAAAATACATTTCTTGCAAAAATTGAGTGAAATAATAATTATCGAGTAGTATTTAAGAAAACCGTCGTAAATATATATATATAACAATTTATATACAAAATAAATTTAAAACATCGGGTAAACTAATAATATAATTTTTATAGTCTTAATATGAGTATAAAAATATATCAGAATAATTTTTGAAAGTGTCGGATCAAATATTCAAAATAATTGATTACGCGATAGCGTTTATTTAATAGGAAAATATACGTTCAATGAAATATGCAAAACCATGCATGAACTAATATGATGATGATGTTACCAATGATATGTAGACTAATTCTAGTCTATATGAAGTGTCCTCAATGATATTTCATGAATTCGCAGCTAAACCCTTACGGTTACGCGAATTTGATAATCGTAAACCTAGTTTACGATAAATGATGAATAGTGAAGCATGAATAGTAATTTTTTCCGGGAATGAATAGTATTTTGTGAATAGTAAAATTTTGAAATACGTTCTCGTAATATCAAATCGACTTGAAAATGATGAATAGTAAGCGATGAATAGTAAATTCCGAGATGAATAGTAATTTGAGAAATGACACGAAATTACGAGTTGTCACACTTTATCCTTTGAAATATATCATACATCTCATTGTCGTGCAAATGATATATTAATCTAAACTGTCTTTGCCCACCTTTTCTCAAAGATCAAATCCAACACTTTCCGTCTTTTGGAATTACTTGCATTTGCATCTAGGTGCATATCACTCTAGTTATCATTTTTTTCTTTTTGAGTCTATATATGACTTGTTATAATATTAGTGACATATATCTACCTCAATTAGAGTATGTCTCATCAATAAAATATTCTTTACGCTAATCATCTTAGGTAATGATTATGTCGTTCAAAAGGTTTGTTAGAACTCACCTTCCCAATGACAACTTGGAAAAGCCATTCCATAATTTCATGTGTCATTCCATGATTGGTTGAACAATTACACCTTAGGTTGTCGGTCGGTTGTGACACTCAAGTGTCTTTGAATTGCAATACACATTCATTTTTTTTGGTCGCTCCACTTTCTTGGGCTTTCTTCTTTGCTTTTATCCTTTTGTCACACTTTCATCACGTGTCCAACCTTTAACATACTTTGATATGCTCACATACCTCATCAAACTCATTGATTTTAGGTAGGTATATTTTAAATTTTTAACATAGTTTAACCCTTGCATGTCTCGCTAAGTGTTCTATAATAATTGCTCCTATTCTATTATATATTATGTTGCACGAAGATAACTCTTGATGTAGGAAAAGCCTTTATAAGAATTTGATCCATGGATTCGCTAGAAACAAAGGTAAATTTAGAAGGGATACAATCATAGGGGAGCATTAATCTAGGGGAGCACGGAGTATTTCTAACAGTTGTGATCGAAAATTAATCGATGATGCAAGCTCGCATTTCTAGGGAGAAAGGTAGCTACTTTAATAAGGAGAGAGAAGGTGTCACACCCCAAATTACATTGTGCGTGGAATGGAATACCCGGGATGACATCATAGCATCACAATTACTATTATATTGAACGACCTAAAGTGTCGTTTGGAAAATACATCGCTTGATTGAATAAAATAATCGAGTTTACAAAGTATTGGTCCCAAAAGATTTCCAAAGTACCAAAATGAATTTGTTACAATTAAACGATAGTTAAGTGCATAAAATATATGTGAGACGCGTCAACTCGGCGACTCCATGCAAGCCATGATGATATGCTAATACCGAGATAAAACATGCTTAAAACAAGTCAACACAAAGGTTAAGTGAAATTCATAGGTTTAATTAAATCGTTTGAACACAATATTCGTAGTGTGAGTTACATTGTTTCACACACATCGTTGAAAACAAAATAGCATTTATTTCACCAAGTTCATGACAACCAAAGCGTAAACCTCGTACCAATAGAAATTGGTAAAATTGTTTCATCAAGCCCTAATAGGTAAACTTGCCAATTTACCTTAATGATTCAAATATAGTGCATTCGATTTCCCTAAGCGGGTCAATAAGAACGGAGTGTTAATTCCAATAGGCCTATTCACAATATTCGTGCTCACTGCAAGTGACTAATGGTGCATGATGTAGGGACTTCAAACATGGCAATTGAATACTTAGTGACAATAAAGCATTTGGTAATAACATACAGTTCAAATCATTTGTGTTCGATTAAAATACAACATGTATCTCCCCAAGAGTTTGTAAAACAATTAAGTAATAGAAAGTGGGGCTATGAACTCACCTGATGCAATGTTTATGATGACAAGAGTGGATACACTGAAATGAGGTGCAAACTCTAACTACAACCTATGATGAATGATATGATATATTATAAGTCATGAATTTATATCGTACATGCAAATTCACATGTAATCTATACCACTTGTACATTTTTAAAATGTAGTTTACCGTCGAAATATATGTTTATGACATCTCGTCATGTTATAAAATACTTTGCAAGTACTTATGTTGAAATGATATCCTACGATAGTCATTTAGTGATTTATTAAGAAATTATAGTTTTTCGTCAGAAACAATATAATTTGACAATTCATGAAAGTGACTAAATGACCTCGAAAAGCTAGTCGTAAAATAGTGAATATCGGTGTTAGGAAACAAACTCAACGGTTTTGGAAATCTTGTAACATTGTCTCAAAGTCTTAGCTTTTAAATTTTTATCATAGAGGTCTCGACCATGGAGAAAAATATAGGTGAAGTAAGGTATTTGGACTCAAAATATTGTTTAAGGGTAATTTTCGGCAAAGTTTGAGTGACCGAATTTTATTCGTTACAACTCCGTTTGACAAACGGTTGAACATTTTGGAAAATAGGCTAGGTGAACTTACTTTTACTAGAAGACATCGTTTTCTAAAAAGTATTCTATCGATGTTAAAAACGACTCTCAACATGGTCACTAGCGACAACTAGTTTGGCTATTAGAAAATATATATGTAAGTGTTTTATACTTGTGAATAATAGTTACGACAACCTTATTTAAACGCGTGTAATTTAGTCATTATAAGTCCGTTTTCTACGTTTTATATGTCCTTAGCTTCGTGTTAAAGTATACTAATATATTTTTGATAAATCGACTCATTTAGATAATGCTTAAAACTCATTTTTGACCCTTACAAATTCTGGACAGCATGCTGTTTTTCCGGAAAATATAGTTTTCGTCGTTAAACTTGAAAATAGCATAACTTCTTCGTTATAAATCCGTTTTAACCCGTTCAAGCGACCACGGTTTCGTTTTAAAGCATATTTTCTGAATATCTAGCCCAAAATAATTTATAAACTCTCGAAATTTCCAGACTTCACAAAAATGATCAGACCCTATTTTTAGTTTGTCGAAAGTGATTTTTCTTGCGAAATACTTATTCTAACCACTTCAAATCAACACCAAATCTATTCTAAACCTACCATACACCTTCTTAGGGTATCATGGGTTCCTAAACATCATCAAAAATGATATGTTTCAAGGGATTAATTATAGGATGATATATACTAATTATAAGTACTAAAACATTAAAAGTGGTATAGATACACATATAACTTGCATGTTTTCTTTCAAGCACAATAAAAATAACTTAAGTATGAATATGAGAGATTAATAATGATCATGAAATGCTTACTAGTATGATGATGAGGTTTATGGAACAAGGTTTTTCCTAAATACTCTAGGTTTCTATTGCAAAACCCTTAAAAGAAAGTATACTAGAGTGTATAAATAACTTGATCTTGAAAATTTTTGTGTTCCTTCTTGTTTCCTTGGCCGGCCTTCAAGAGTAAAATGGAGAGGTTTTATATTTTTTTTCACCTTTGCAATAGTGTATGAATGTGTTTAGTTTGTGTATAAGATAGTATATTATTAAAACCAATACAAGTGTTAGTCTATAATGGTATATGTGTAAGGGCTAGTGAAGATTTTTATGTAAAAATTGTGTTGTGTCATTGTTTTGGTCGACAATGGTAAAAAAAATAAAAAAATAGGTGGTGTATTTTGATGTATTAATGTATAAAAGTGTAAGTATAGTATGTAATTTGTAAGTGTAATTAAGTATTTAGGGTAGCGTTAGCTAAAAATAAATTTTAACGGAACAAGATAAAATATATCGAAGTCGTAAAAATTATAAAAATACATTTCTAACAAGAATTGAGTGAAATAATAATTATCGAGTAGTATTTACGAAAACCGTCATATATATATATATATATATATATATATATATATATATATATATATATATATATATATAACAATTTATATACAAAATAAATTTAAAACATCGAGTAAACTAATAATATAATTTTTCTAGTCTTTAAATGAGTGTAAAATATATCGGGATAATTTTGGAAGTGTCGGATTAATTATTCAAAATAAATGATTATACGATAGCGTTTATTTAATAGGAGAATATACGTTTAATGAAATATGCAAATTCATGCATGAACTAATATGATGATGATGTTACTAATGATATGTAGACTAAATCTAGTATATATAAAATGTTCTCAATGATTTTTCATGAATTCGCAGCTAAACCCTTACGGTTACGCGAATTTGATACTCGTAAACCTAGTTTACGATAAATGATGAATGGTGAATCATGAATAGTATTTTCTCCGAGAATGAATAGTGTTTCGTGAATGTAAAATTTTGAAATAACCTTTCAAAATATCAAATCGACTTCAAAACGATGAATAGTAAAATGATGAATAGTAACCGATGAATAGTAAATTCCGAGATGAATAGTAAAATTTTAAAGTTTGTGAAATGACCTGAAATTATGATTTGTCACATTCGCCCACCCAAAAAGGAATTCAGTCCCTGAATTCAGTTCGTGTTGGTCTCTAAAGTTTAGGGTTTGTGATGAATAACGAGGAGAGAAGACATGAGGAGGTGTCATTACGATTATCTATGATTAAGAGTGTATAAACATTGCGATGGAGAAAATATTGAAAGAATATCCCATGAGTATCACCTTGACTTTTAGGAATATGTGAAAATTTTGTTTGCACTAAGATTTATAAATAACTGCTCCCAACATAACATGATCCCTCCAAAATTAGACATAGTTAGCTAGGCTATGTATAATTAAAGAACGATAATGTGACGTTCGGTTTAGTTGTTATAACTCTCAATGTTTACATAGATTTAAACCATGTCGTTAAAATAGCAGTTAAGGTAAAAGGAAGTAAAATTCTTGTAAGTGATAACAAATCGGAAAGGAAAATGAAGTACGATAGATGAGAATATTTCACAACGAGTGATTTATCAAACAGTACATAGTCTTAAGTCATAAAGATCCGAATACTAGGGAAGACATAAACTTAGTACAACATAGTGCATAGGAAAATAAGACTGTTAATTTCTAAACTTCTTCAGTCTTCCGCATTGTTGATACCTTGATGAGTTTCTCCTCCTTCTAACATATATGCTTTCCCATGAGCGCCTTCAACTTGTTGACCTTGGTTTTGGGGACATTGGTTCCGATAGTGTCCTTGCTCCCCACATCCGAAACATGTGACTATGGCTTTACCTCTACAATCCCTGGCGAGGTGTCCTGATTTTTGGCATTTGTGGCACTTGGCGGGGCAAGGACCTGAGTGATGAAACTTACATCGATTACATAGTGGGTGTGTTCAAGATAACCTCGCGCTTCTATTGGTGCAAAGAACATAAACCTTTGCGACTTCTTGCCTTCTATTCTATTGTTAGTGATGGTTAGTGTTTCGGTTTTGATTGTCGTTATTATAACCTCCCTGGTCATTTTCCCATTTCCTTTTGTTGTTGCTAGTTTGGTTGTTGTTGTTGTTGTTGTTGTTGTTGTTGTTGTTGTTGTTGTTGTTGTTGTTGTTGTTGTTGTGGTTATTGTTGATATTGTTTTCCCCCTTCACAACTTGGGCCATGAGTTTTTGTGATACCCTGATAGATTCTTCAATTGTTTGTGGATCGTAAGAAATTACATCACCTTGAATAATCTGTGGAAGTCCTCCAATGAAAACTTCTAGTAGTTTCTCATTGTCCGAAACCATAGATGGACATAAAGCAGCCAACTCTTGAAACCTTCTGATGTAGGTCTCGATATCGTACCCAACAGTCACTAGCTCATAAAATTCCGTTTCCAACTTCTTCACCTCAGTACGCGGACAATACTTCTTCGTCAACAACCCTTTGAATTGCTCCCAGGTGAGCTTGTAAGCATTTTCCATTCCCATAGGTTGTGCATACGAGTTCCACCACGACATTGCCCCATCTAAAAGTGTACTTGTAGCGAACTTAACCTTGCAATCATCTGGGCAATTGCATAAAAGAAACACAGACTCCATTTTCTCAAACCATCGAACCATAGAAGTGGCTCCTTCCGTGCCTTTGAACTTTGTGGGATCACCGATTTTAAAATCCTTGTATGAACAATTCCGAACCCCAGACCCTCCTGCAATCCCTGCAGTAGCAGCAAGTCTGGCAGCTTCAGTGAGAGTCGCAACCTCGGCAGAGAGCAACTCTAGCGGCGAAGTAGTCTGTAGCCTTAAAGAAGATTAGCAAGTCTTGCGGCTTGCAAGAGTCAGTGACCTCAGCAGCAGACCACCATTGTTGCTCTTTCATTCCTTATTGCCTCGGCTATACTATCCCTCACATACTTCTGGATAGCCGCTTGTGTCATTTCGGGTGCAACTTTTTTCGGCGCCATAACTCTTCAAAATAAGAGGAAAGGTGAGACGTAGCAAAGTCCTATGTTAAGAATAAGCGCTCTAAAGAGATGTGATAGGAGGTGATAAATTTGAGGTTATTTTTCAAAATGATTGACGGATTCCTAGGAGATGGGTTATGAGATGTGGTAAGTATTTCAAATGTATGACAATTTAGTGACTTAATGTGTGAATAACGTGTAACTCGACATGTTGGTGGTGAAACAAAGGAGTGAGAGAGACTTCGCCCTCCTTGAAGGTTTTGTCTCGGCATTCGATGTTATCGATGATGAGTCAACTGATGTTAAAATTTTGATAGGGAATGACAAGGCATTCTCCACATTGAAGTCTAAAGAAAGGATAATGGAATGGGTATTTTAAGGCATCTATGTGACAATCGATTTGAAATGAAAGTAAATAACTCGAATAATGTGTATGAATCCGCATGTAAAGTGAATATGCACTTATTATGAAATGATGAGATGCTATGATGATGTAGTTATAGTCTAGGGTCAATGATGCAACCTAGTTCTCTATAATCAAGCTCGATGCCAATCATCACACCCCAAATTACTGTTTTGCGTGGAATGGAATACAGGGGATGGTGTCATAGCATCACAATTACTATTATATTGAGCGACCTAAAGTATCGTTTGGAAAATACATCGTTTGATTGAATAAAATAATCGAGTTTACAAAGTATTGGTCCCAAAAGATTTCCAAAGTACCAAAATGAATTTGTTACAATCAAACGATAGTTAAGTGCATAAAATATATGTGAGGCGCATCAACTCGGCGACTCCATGCAAGCCATGATGATATGCTAATACCGAGATAAAACATGCTTAAAACAGTCAACACAAAGGTTGAGTGAAATCCATAGGTTTAATTAAATCGTTTGAACACAATATTCAGTAGTGTGAGTTACATTGTTTCACACACATCGTTGAAAACAAAACAACATTTATTTCACCAAGTTCATGACAACCAAAGCGTAAACCTCGTACCAATAGAAATTGGTAAAATCGTTTCATCACAGCCCTAATAGGTAAACTTGCCAATTTACCTTAATGATTCAAATATAGTGCGTTCGATTTCCCTAACTAGGTCAATAAGAACGGAGTGTTAATTCAATAGGCGTATTCACAATATTCGCTCACACCGCAAGTGACTAATGGTGCATGATGTAGGGACTTCAAACATGGCAATTGAATACTTAGTGACAATAAAGCATTTGGATATAACATACAGTTCAAAGCATTTGTGTTCGATTAAAATACAACATGTATCTCCCACAAGAGTTTGTAAAACAATTAAGTAATAGAAAGTGGGGCTATGAACTCACCGATGCAATGTTTATGATGACAAGAGTGGATACACTGAAATGAGGTGCAAACTCTAACTGCAACCTATGATGAATGATATGATCTATTATAAGTCATGAATTTATATCGTACATGCAAATTCACATGTAATCTATACCACTTGTACATTTTTGAAAATGTAGTTTACCGTCGAAATATATGTTTATGACATCTCGTCATGTTATAAAATACTTTGCAAGTACTTACGTTGAAATGATATCCTACGATAGTCATTTAGTGATTTATTAAGAAATTATAGTTTTTCGTCGTAAAACAATATAATTTGACTATTCATGAAAGTGACTAAATGGCCTCGAAAAGCTAGTCGTAAAATAGTGAATATCGGGTGTTAGGAAACAAACTCAACGGTTTTGGAAATCTTGTAACATTGTCTCAAAGTCTTAGCTTTTAAATTTTTATCATAGAGGTCTCGATCATGGAGAAAAATATAGGTGAAGTAAGGTACTTTAACTCAAAATATTGTTTAAGGGTAATTTTCGGCAAAGTTTGAGTGACCGCATTTTATTCGTTACAACTCCGTTTGACAAACGGTTGAATATTTTGGAAAATAGGCTAGGTGAACTTACTTTTACTATAAGACATCTTTTTCTAAAAAGTATTCAATCGATGTTAAAAACGACTCTCAACATGGTCACTAGCGACAACTAGTTTGGCTATTAGAAAATATATATGTAAGTGTTTTATACTTGTGAATAATAGTTACAACAACCTTATTTAAACGCATGTAATTTAGTCGTTATAAGTCCGTTTTCTACGTTTTATATGTCCTTAGCTTCGTGTTAAAGTATACTAATATATTTTTGATAAATCAACTCATTTAGATAACGCTTAAAACTCATTTTTGACTCTTAAAAATTCTGGACAGCATGCTGTTTTTCGGGAAAATAGCATAACTTATTCGTTATAAATACTTTTTAACCCGTTCAAGAGACCAAGGTTACGTTTTAAAGCATATTTTCTGAATATCTATCCCAAAATAATTTATAAACTGTCGAAATTTCCAGACTTCACAAAAATGATCAGACCCTATTTTTAGTTTGTCGAAAGTGATTTTTCTTGCGAAATACTTATTCTAACCACTTCAAATCAACACCAAAGCTATTCTAAACCTACCATACACCTTCTTAGGGTGTCATGGGTTCCTAAACATCATCAAAAATGATATGTTTCAAGGGATTAATTATAGGATGATATATACTAATTATAAGTACTAAAACATTAAAAGTGGTATAGATACACATATAACTTGCATGTTTTCTTTCAAGCACAATAAAAATAACTTAAGTATGAATATGAGAGATTAATAATGATCATGAAATGCTTACTAGTATGATAATGAGGTTTATGGAACAAGGTTTTTCCTAAATACTCTAGGTTTTTATTGCAAAACTCTTAAAAGAAAGTATACTAGAGTGTATAAATAACTTGATCTTGAAAATTTTTGTGTTCCTTCTTGTTTTTCTTCCTTGGCGGCCTTCAAGAGTAAAATGGAGAGGTTTTCTATTTTTTTCACCTTTGCAATAGTGTATGAATGTGTTTAGTTTGTGTATAAGATAGTATATTATTAAAACCAATACAAGTGTTAGTCTATAATGGTATATGTGTAAGGGCTAGTGAAGATTTTTATGTAAAAATTGTGTTGTGTCATTGTTTTGGTCGACAATGGTAAAAAAAAAAGAAAGGGTGGTGTATTTTGATGTATTAATGTATAAAAGTGTAAGTATAGTATGTAATTTGTAAGTGTAATTAAGTATTTAGGGTAGCGTTAGCTAAAAATAAATTTTAACGAACAAGATATAATATATCGATGTCGTAAAAATTATAAAATACATTTCTTACAAGAATTGAGTGAAATAATAATTATATATAGTATATATATTATATATAATATATATATATATATATATATATATATATATATATACAATTTATATACAAAATAAATTTAAAACATCGGGTAAACTAATAATATAATTTTATAGTCTTAAAATGAGTATAAAAATATATCGGATAATTTTGGAAGTGTCGGATTAATTATTCAAAATAAATGATTATAACGATAGTGTTTATTTAATAGGAGAATATCGTTTAATGAAATATGCAAATTCATGCATGAACTAATATGATGATGATGTTACTAATGATATGTAGACTAAATCTAGTCTATATGAAATGTTCTCAATGATTTTTCATGAATTCGCAGCTAAACCCTTACGGTTACGCGAATTTGATACTCGTAAACCTAGTTTACGATAAATGATGAATGGTGAATCATGTAGTGATTTTTCTCCGGGAATGAATAGTGTTTCATGAATAGTAAAATTTTGAAATAACCTTTCAAAATATCAAATCGACTTCGAAAACGATGAATAGTAAAATGATGAATAGTACCGATGAATAGTAAATTCGAGATGAATAGTAAAATTTTAAAGTTTGTAAATGACCGAAATTACGATTTGTCACGAAGGAAATCTCAAAGCTCGCAACCACCTTTTGCTTGAACAAAAGGGAGAAGGAAGTGTAAGTAGGTAATTTTACATTTCTCGTGTGTCACGGTTTATTACTTGTCATCATAAAAAGGGGATATTGTTAGTGCAAACATTACGATATTTAAACAAAACTGTTTCTTCGCTTTAATAATGACAAACATGTAACTTGTAATGCATAACGTAAAATGCGCAAGTTACTTGTAAACACAAATCACCAATGCATACTTACATCAACATCTCTCGAAGTCTCAAGTATGCTTCAAATCAGTCGCAGATTTCCATTCCGGCGTAAATCACTCAAGGTATGAACAAACAAGTTTAAAACTTGAAAATGATCAAAGGATTAAATTTTTGTTCAAAGACTTCACATTTTTAATGTGACAAAACATTTCTTCAAAAATACATTTTACAAATTATTTTTGAATTAAAAAGAAATGTTTTATTTTGAAAAATTAGTTTAAAAGATCCCGACAGCTATCCCCCCCAAACAGCTCTAAACATCCCCAAATAAACCTTCACCACTAAAAACAAAAAGTGAAGCATCTTTGGTACAGACGGTACCACTAATTGTATGACGGCACCGTTAAATTTAGTGGCGTTGTCTGAACTTTATTGCTACCGTCGGTCTGTAATGGCTAGTTTTTCCTTTGCCTATAAATAGTGAACCATTTTACACATTTTGAAAAGGTTTTTCCACACAGAACTTTATGTTCTTTATCCACCCACTCCAATCCACTTTCTTTGATCATGTAGTTAGTTTATTTTTGTTTAAGGGTGATCCAATCATCCAACCAAGAGATCACATTCATTCCTCTACTAGTCCAAGAGAAGAACACACCGTATCAAGAAGATACAAAGTGTTGTAGTGTTAGTGTAGTGTGTCCGTAAGACTTGTGATCTTGTTGAGATCAAGAATATCTCGTGTGGCTAGTGTTGTTAGTGTGTAGATCAGGTAGATCGTGTAGATCGCATTGATCGTAAAGATCGAGTATAGATCATGGGGATCTTTTAGCTTGTGTGTTTTGAAAGGATTGGGTAGATCGTGTATTAGATTGGTACTAGCTAGATTAGTACTCGACATTTAGCTTAGTGTCGGAAAATAATGTAAGCGACGTTGTATGGTTTTATCCACCGAGAAGGGAGCTTGTTGGTTAATGGAGTAAATCTCTAGTTGGGTACTCGGGGAGTGGAGTAGGGCGAAGATGAGCTTCATGATCGAACCACTATGATTATTTTTGAAATTACTGCTTTACATTTATATTTGGCATTGCATTTATATTTATGTGATTTGTTGCTTATATTATGTTAGTTGTGTTTGCGTCATGGAATGTTACTTATAATATGTCTAAGTTTGTATTATTGTGACACCCTTACTTGTTGCTTTATATTATCTCTAGTTCTTGTATGACTAGTGTTGATACTTTTCATATTAAGCACACTTGATTGGGAGTTTGATACAAAAGTTTTTAGTTTTTAAGCGGAACGTATTCACCCCCCTACGCTTTTTCACAAATTTTGTTAAAGGAATTGAAATACTCACAAAAGAAAAAAATTTCTTGAAAATGAACAAACTAAATTAAATGACAAAATGAATAAGCTTGTCCTTGAAGTAAAAAAAAAGAAAGAAAGAAACACACCTTGCAAAATGCAAAGAGGTGACTGAACAATTTCAAAGTTGTGAGAAACTCACACACGAGGTTGACTCTTTGAAATGCAATGTGTCTAAGATTCAAGAAGAGGCGTTGAGTTTTTCAAAATTAAAAAAGAGTAGTGGTATGCTAGATGTGAAGGAATTATGTGCACAAATAATGTATACGTAATTATGTATTTAATAATATATAAGTGAAATCACATTCGGTAATTTAAGGCATTAAAGGGTCACACTTGTGCATCGTAACTAGAAGTAAATATTCATTATAAACGTAATTAATGCTAAGGGTCAAGAGTATTAAGATAACAAGATTAATTAAATTAATTATTATTAAAAGTGTAGACATAGTGGGATATTAACGGTTTAACTGAAACCCTTAATTAATTATAAGAAAATAGTATGTTAGATTTGAAGGAATTATGCGCACAGATAATATATACGTAATTATATATTTAATAACATATAAGTGAAATCACATTCGGTAATTAAGGCACTAGAAGAGTCACACCTGTGTATCATAACTGGAAGTAAATCTTTATTATCAACGTAATTAATACTAAGGGCCGAGAGTATTAAATTAACTGAGTTAATTTAATTAATTATAAAGTTTATAATTAAATGTGTAAACATGGTGGGAGATTAAGGGTTTAAGTGAAAATTAGGAGGTTTGCTTGGAACACAAGGAAACATGCCCTTTTAACGCTCAATTTATACATGTTTTTACTCCCGTTATCCATATGTTTGTGCATAATATTTGGTTATATTTGTGAACTTTTGGCACTTAAAGGTTTAAAAGAATTATTCAGGTTTAGGTATGATCAAGATGAAGAAAATGGCAAAAATGATAAAGAAAGGACGATAAATCCGAGAAGATATGCATAAAGGAAGATTCTACCCATCCTCAGCCGTCCAAATTATTTATGAGTTGTAGGCTGAGTTCCAATCACCTAAATTGTTTGTGAACCGTGAGTTAACCGCCAACCGCAAGGCTGAGTCTCCAACCGTGCGGCTGGAGCAATTTTAGCTGAAAAGTTGCATTTATGAGATTTTTAACTCCTCTGATTTATAGAGTCCAATCATTTCTGAACCATTAGTGCCCATCGACGGTTTTGGGCATTTTTACTTGTTAGTGAAGTGTAGCCACTCGTACTTAACAAGTCATAAGTTAACTAATTAATTTTAGTTATTATTACTTTAATTTAAAGTTAACTTACTTCTACGTATAATCAAGAAAGTTCAATTGCTTAATCTTAACTCGTAACCAACACTAGACTATGATCTGTCTAGGTGTTCTATACATTTTATTTTCTTTTTACACATATTTTATATGTACTATTGCTATTATACCATTTATACGTAAACTTTGTATCTTTTATATTTTACGCGTATTCAACCTACGTTTTTAGGTTTTAACAACGTATAAGCACTCCGTTAAACTTATCACTCATCTAATATCTTATGATAGGGTATGTTGATAATTTCTAACATTTTATAAGGCTTATGTTTTTACATTACTCGGTTTTAAGTTTCCAGAGTTAAAAACCTAACGGTTGCAATTACCGAGATCAAACTACACCTCGTAACTCAAAGTTGTAACAAAACCAACCACTACTCACCTCAAGGGTGAGATGGCCGTTTTTTAAGAGTCACCAAAGCCACATGGCTTGGACAAACTCTTAACTTACAAAATGAAAACACATGTACTTGTTTTGTCCCCCACTACTTGCGTGTTACCATAAGACTTATCTCTACACCTCATTTGATACAAACTACACGTTGGGAATTATATTTTGTAATGTTTAAGTCTTGTTTAGAGTTAAGTCTGGTAGCTTTAGTAATTAAGTCTGGTAGATCAGACTAAATTCTGTTGGTAGTTAAGTCTGCCAGTACTAAAGATGTTAAGTCTGGCAGAACAAATAGTCGTGAGTCTGTTTATGTCTAAAACAGAATAGTTTGTTAGAGCTATATTAGGAATAGATATGTACGAGTAGAGATATCTTAGGAGAAGATATCTTTACCCTTCTACAAGTTTGTTAAATTAGGGTTTCCTTGGTGTATAAAAGGATTCCTGAGGTGTTAGGTTAATGTATGTGTTGTATGCATTAGCCTTTGAGCAAATTAATAGAAAATACGAAGTTAGTAATTCTTGTGTTCTTTATACTTTGTGTGTTAAGATTCCGCATTAACACATCAAGCTTTTGCTAAGAGTTCTTCATATAGTAATTTGGATTTATTCAAGATTACTATTAGTCATTCAAGGCTACTTGGATCCATAAACTTTTGGACCTACACTACATCACCCAAAATCCTCTCCATTCCTCCTTGTGTCTGTACACTTCAAACAACCATAAACCATCCGTACTTGATTCTTTAGTCAAGATTTAGTGTTTAGTTAAAGGTTTTAGTGATCTCATGATTCTTGGGTTGTTTTGATCATCTATTGGGTAGATTTGAAGATAACTAAGTTTTTCTTGGAAGATTGGTACAAGTATTTCAGGTGGGTAGAACAAGATTAACAAGGGTTTATAAGGTTGGGTTAAAGATTTGAAGATAGGGTTTTGATTGTGTTTCTTGTTCTTGTAATTTTTCTTCATCCTTTCATCGTAAGATTATGTTTAATTTTCTTGTTCTTATTCAATATGGTTGTATAGCTACTGAACTTTATTTATTTTCTTGATGTAAGTATGATTTTGTAAGAGTTGGACATTGTACACATGAATTAAACCATAAAAACGAGCTTAAACAAGCCCTAGGTGTTACAAAATGAAAATTAGATCAGTAGCAAATATTGAATTGACTGGAGAACTCAGTGAACTTTGGATCTTAGGTAAAAAGATAGGATTGTAGAGCTATGTCTTACCTTCGATTTGCTGGGTAGCTCACTCCATAACTCCTCTGGATGAGTAAATTAGAGCCAAAACGGTAAAACATGTCAAAATTTGCACCCCAAATTATTTGGCTAAAATCTCTTAACATTTTCATAGAACCCGTGGAAAACTAGAAGGGGGGATTCAATCTTATGTGAAATCTTGTGGATGAATAGATAGTACCAAAAAATAGATAAAGTAAGTAAAGAATGCAAGTAAGAGATAGAAAGTAGCGAAACAAGTGATTTATAGTGGTTCGTGTAACACCCCCAATTCTGATATGCAGGGGAATTCAAACTGGGTATGACTTGATGGCACAACAGTCATAATAATAGAAAACGATCTCTAAAAGAGTCGTTTTAAAAAAAAAGCTTCATCATTCAAATATACCAGAGTTTACAAAATAGGTCCCAGTTGGTTCCATTGATTACAAAACACATCAATATAAAGTTTTTGATGTTTTGTGAATGATAAATTATTTATATATAGCCTTCTGGATCTTGCCCTTCCATGCCAGCTTCCGACATTATGGACCTGAAATACATGCTTAAAACAGTCAACACAAAGGTTGAGTGAAATTCATAGAGTTTGTTTGATGGTTGAACACATTATGTTGTTAGTGTGAGTTAATTAGACTCACACCATTGGTTTGAAAACAAAACAATTATTATTAGACTAAGCATCATGCAATTAAGGCATTAACGTGTTCCAAAATTAATTGGAGAAAATGTCGGTGCGTGCCCTATCAGGTAAAATTGCCGTTTTTACCAATGTTACTCAAATATAGTGCATTTGTTTACCGGACCTGGTCAAACAAACGGGATTCATCAATCCCAATAGATCTATTCACAATATTCGTGCCCACTCTCACTAGTGATTAATGATTCATGATTAAGGGACTTAAGTTTGGCAAATGCGGTAACTTAGTGCTAATAACAATCAGATAAGTATACAGTTTGAAAGCAATGTGTTCGGTTTAAAATAAAGCATGTATCTCCCCTTAAGGTTTGTAAAACAATTAAGTAATAGAAAGTGGGGCTATGAACTCACCAAGAGTTGATGATGTTAAGTACTAACGGATGTGATGGATAAGTCGGAAGACTTCTACGTGCAACCTAAAATGAAATGTTGCGACTTAAGTTTGGAACAATGTTTAGGAAAACATAAACCATTCTATATATATTTCTATGTTGATCATGATGTAGTCAATTATCATTTGATGTTTATAGAAAGATCTTTAATATGTGAAAACGTATTTAGTTTATAGATGTCGTACTACCGTTTGGGCCATCATAATTCGAGAGGTCATGCAAGTAACGTTCAAGGAGTTAGGACACTTTAAATCGTAAATCCAAAGAACTCGTCGATCGTTTTACTCAAATGAAACCCTCACATGAAGCTCCCTACTATTGTAGCACTTAGTAAATACAACATACGTTTTGAGTGAAGATTGTTATAACATAAAGTTTATCATGTTTTTAATAAGTATCTAGTTTTTACAAGTTCTCGTCGTTTCATAAATATGATTACCTTAGTTAACGGTCTTGAGTAAACAAGCCTTGAGGCTTTAGCCATGGCCTTGCCGTGACTTTGGTCTTGAATACCATGGTCTTGAGACTTATCTTTGACCTTAGCCGTATCCGTGGTCTTGGCTTATGGCCATTAGGCTCTTGGTTTGCTTTTAGTTGTGACAAAAGTATAGTTATGAGACCATATAAAGGGGAGTTTCTGTTTTTGAAAGATAATGGCCTGTTTATGCGTTTTCAAGGTCCGAGCTTCATTAATAGTGAAGGAAAAGCGTCGTTCGGACAACTTTCATGTTTTAACTTTTGATGATTCGGACCGAAGTACCACTTTTAAAACGCAGAACCAAAGCAGTTTCAATATGGCGGTTTGGCGTTTTAGTTTCGCTAACTTCTTTTGACTATAACTTTTGACTCGTTTGTCCGTTTCGGGTGGTTCAAATTGCTATGTTTACCTTTTTATCTTGTCTACCATATTATGTAAGTTAGAAAGTCCATAGATTACTGATTTTAATGGTCTCAAATGTGTAGAATATGACTAGTTTACTAGTTTGTTACTTTTATGACAATATGTAAATTAAAACAAGTGATTGAGTATATGTACATCATGAATCAACATAGTAACTATATATATAGCATGAAATAGTTAAGATTATGAATAATAAAGATGAGATGATGGTGGTGATAAGTTGCTTACAACTTTTGGCTTTCAATAAGAAAGGAGTAACTTAGTAAGGATAGGACTTTGATTGATCACTTAAGACTTTGGATTGAGCTAGATTTCCACACCTTGGTACCCTTGCAAACTTGAAGAGTTGGTAATAAAGTACTAAGTGACTTGAGTGGATTTAAACTCAAGAAGATCACTTAAACTTGCTAGAGATTTGATGAAGTAGCTTGATCTTTGGAACTTCTTTGCACAAACTTGGAGTTTAAAGATCAAATGATGGAAGATATGATGGATTTATGCTATGAAAAACCTAAAACAGTTTGTGAAGGTGTTTATGATGTATATCACTTCTTATTTATAGGAGGGTAAGTTTGGTTAACCATATATTGGGTTAAATATTAACCATGGTTAAGTTAGGACACTTGTAATGATCTAAATGAACCATGGTTAGGATTAAGCCACCAATATGATGACTCCCCCCCAAAGAGGCGGTCACAATGTGTCTAGGTGGCTTAGATGATAATTCTTGATCTTATCTTGAGTTTAGAGTAAGTTTTGGTTCCGTTAAATGTCAACCGTAAGTCGTTAAGCCATAAAACGTAAAACTGGGTATCGTAAAAATACGAAACTTACAAGAATGATGAGACTCATCATTATACTCCATCTAAAAATATAAAATGAGTGATAAGTCTCATTGGGTGCAAAACGCCGCTTAAAGTCGAAATACGGTAAAAAAGCGTAATTCGCAGTTTATCGGAAAAGAACGAAATTTCGTGGAAACGATCTTGAATTTATTTAGAGTAGACTAAAATTAGTCTAAAGTGATATGAGATGTCAAAATGTGGTTTTCATCATACGCAGGATAACTTAATGATTATTTGTGAAGTTTAAAAGTTCTGTGATTTAAGCAAAAATGTAGAACGTACAATGTTAATTCCTTTATGGTCAAGGAGGAGGAAATATGTTTGACTTTTCAAAAATGTAAAAGTGTCAAAACATATTTGAAACACGATGCGAGGAATCGTTAAGTCCGGATGTAAGTAGAATTGTTTAAAACGTAAGTTTAGTTTCATCCAGTAGCGAGGTTTATTTGGTAACATAAAATGAATCTTAAAAATTCTCAAATTAATCATGAGTGATCTAAAATTAATCGATGTGAGGAAAATTATCGAGTTGATTTTCGTTAAGCGTGATGTTTAAGCGGTGTATCACCAAAATGAAACTATATAACGATGTTTTCTTAATAACTTTTGCGAAGATGATCTAACGATTGTCGAATTCTCAGGATATTACTAAAATAATTTATCTTACTAGAATGTGAAATAAAAATTTTACGGATGAATAGTGAAAGTAAATAGTAAATGTGAATAGTAAAAGTGAATAGTAAATTCTCGAAAATGAAAAGTAACCTGAAAATGCGGGTGGTTACAGTCTCCCCCCGTTGGAGAAATCACGTCCTCATGATTTAGTTGTTACTTGATGGTGATGCTCCTTAAAAAAGGCGAGGGTACTTTCGACGCATTTGGTCTTCTCTTTCCCATGTAAATTCTGGGCCACGTTGGGAGTTCCAACGAACTTTGACAATTGGTATTCGACTCTGTTTTAGTTGTTTGACCTCTCGGTTCATGATCTCCACAGGTTGTTCAATGAAGTGTAGATCATTGCTGAGTTTGAGTTCATCGAGTGGAATAACTAACGATTCTTTGGATAAACATTTCTTTAGGTTGGATACATGAAAAGTGGGATGTACATTCTCGAGTTCGATGGGAGCTCAAGTTTGTACGCCACTGGACAAACCCTAGCTAGGATTTTGAATGGACCTATGTATCTTGGGTTTAGTTTTCCAGGTTTACCGAATCGTATGACACCTTTCCAAGGTGAGACTTTTAGCATAACCTTGTCTCCAACTTGGAATTCCAAAGGTTTGCGTCGTACATCGGCATAACTCTTTGTCTATCTCTTGCTTTTGTAACCGATTTTGACTTGTATAATTTTCTCTATTGTTTCACGAATGAGTTCGGACGATGAGTTGAACATCTCCCACTTCGCCCAGCAGACGGCGATCGATACTTTCGACCGTAAAGTGCTTCAAAGGGTCTTGCCTTGATACTCGCGTGATAAGCTGTTATTGTAGGAGAATTCGACCAATGGTAAATGGTTATCCCATCCTTTTCCAAAGTCGATTATACAAGCTCGAAGCATGTCTTCCAGCGTTTGAATGGTTCGTTCACTCCGACCATAGGTTTGAGGGTGATATGCTGTACTCATGTCTAGGTTTGTTCCGAAGGCGTCTTAGAGTGACTGCCAGAAGTTTGAGGTAAATCTACCATCCCGGTCAGATATGATAGAGATCGGTGCACCATGTTTTGAGACTATTTCATTGACGTAAAGTCGCGTCAGCTGATCCATCTTGTAAGTCTCTTTGATTGGTATAAAGTGTGCGAACTTTGTGAGACGATCCACTATGACCCAGATGGAGTCATAACCGTTGGATGTCTTTAGGAGTTTAGTGATAAAATCCATTGTGATTCGTTCCCATTTCCATATCGGAATCTCGGGTTGTTGTAAGAGACCGGATGGTTTTTGGTGTTCAGCTTTCACTTTGGAACAAGTAAGGCATTTACTGACGTAGGTGACAATGTCGGCTTTCATGTTTGGCCACCAATAGAGTAGTTTTAGATCATGATACATCTTATCGGATCACGGATGTACGGAATATTTGGATTTGTGGGATTCAAGCATGATTAAATCAGTAAGCCACCATAAAGTGGTAACCAACTTCGTCCTTGAAGCATAAGGTTCCGTCGGAACGGGTTTCAAATTTATTCTGTATCATGCCGTCCAATTTCTCCTTCTCAATGTCTTGTTGTTTCACCGCTTCGGCTTGAGCATTGATTATTTGAGTAGGGAAATTTGAATTGATGGTTAGGACTAAAGCTCGAACTCGTAGAGGTTTAACCCTTTCCTTCCGGCTCAGGGCATCTGCTACTACATTGGTTTTTCTCGGATGATAGCGAATGTGGCAATCATAATCACTCGGTAGTTCCAACCATCGTCGTTGCCTCATGTTTAATTCCTTTTGATCAAGAATGTGTTGGAGACTTTTGTGGTCGGTAAACACAGTACATCTAGTACCGTATAGATAGTGTCTCCAGATTTTGAGTGCAAAGACTACTGCTCCTAACTCCAAGTCATGAGTATTGTAGTTTTCTTCATGTTTCTTGATTTGTTATGAAGCATAAGCCATGACCTTTTCTCGTTGCATGAGTACGGCTCCTAATCCTTGGTGTGAAGCATCGCAATAGACTACAAAATCTTCGATCCCATCTGGCAATTCTAGAATAGGGGCACTACAAAGTTTTTTTTTTGGATTTGGAAAGCTTCTTCTTCATCTTCGTTCCAGATGTACTTCTTGTTTTTCTGAGTTAGCGTAGTCAAAGGTTTGGCTATGGAGGAAAACCCTCAATAAACCTTCGATAATAAGCGGCCAAACCTAGAAATTGGCGAATTTACATGGGTGTTGGCCAATCATTGATAGCCTCAATTTTAGCGGGATCAACATGTAGACCCGTGTTATCGATAACATGCCCAAGGAATTGTACTAACTGAATCCAGAATTCACATTTAGAGAATTTTGCGCACAACTTCTCTTTCTTGAGCAAATCTAAAATCGTTCTCAGATGATCTTTATGTTCTTCTTCGCTTTTGGAGTATATAAGAATATCATCAATGAATACTATCACGAACTTGTCCAAGTATGGCTTACACACCCGATTCATGAGATCCATGAATACTGCTGGTGCATTCGTCAAGCGAAACGGCATTACTTGGAACTCGTGATGACCATAGTGAGTTCTAAAGGCTGTTTTTGGAAAGTCTTCTTCTCGAACCTTAACTTGATGGTAACCCGATCAAGGTCTATTTTTGAATAATAGGTCGAACCTTGTAGTTGATCGAATAGATCGTCGATTCTTGGCAAAGGCTATCGGTTCTTTATGGTTAATTTGTTTAGCTCACGATAGTTGATACACATTCATAACGATCCATCTTTCTTTTCACGAACAAGGCGGGAGCTCCCAAGGTGAGGAACTAGGTCGGATAAACCCTTGTCCGAAAGTTCTTGTAGTTGATTTGCCGTTCTTGCATCTCGGATGGTGCCGGTCTATAGGGTGCGCGGGCCACTAGCGCCGCTCCCGACACTAATTTAATTTGAAACTCTACTTGGCGTGATGGTGGAAGTCCGGGTAAGTCTTCGGAAAACTTTGAAATTCACGGCGATAGGAACGTCTTCAAGTCGTTTTCTTTGGATTCCTTCTCGTGCGTGAGCTAGAAATGCATAACATCCTTTTTAATATACTTCATGGTTTTCATACATGAGATGATGTTTAAGCGAGTTCCACTTTGATCACCACGGATGACCAAAGTTTCATTGTTACAAGGAATGTGAACAACTTTTTCGCCATAGATGATGTTGGCTCGATGTTTTGACAACCAATCCATGTCAATAACAACATCGAAACATCCAAGTTCGATTGGCATAAGATTAATGCTGAATGGATGATCTAAAAGGTTGAGGGTACAGTTTTGGAGTACAGTATTGGTGTTTACTAAGTTTCCATTAGCTAATTCAATACTATAGTGAGTATCCATAGTGGTTGGTGCAATATTAAGTAAAGGTGCAATTTTGGAAGATACAAAGCTCATATCAGCACCGGAATCGAATAAGACCTTAACAAGATGATTATTGAGTGAAAACGTACCAGTGACTACGTTCGGGTCTTGTTGAGGTTCACCGTTGCCCATAACATAGGCTCTACCACGAGCATCTCCGCCTTCTTGGCCACGGTTTTGAGGACAATTGGGTTTGACATGTCCTTTCTCCCCACACCCGATACATGTAACTATTGGTTCAAGATTAGCTCCAGTAGCCACAACTTTGCTTCTCTGATCTTTAGCATGATGTCACGGTTTTGACACTTGCGGCACTTGGTGAGCAAGGACCCATATGATGATAGTTACATTTATTGCTTTGTGGGTAGGTTCCACCATAATTTCCTCCATTGGTCTTTGCAACATAAGCCGTTGAGGCTTCTTGTCTTTTATTTTGTTGCTGATGGTGTTGGGTGTTACGATTTTGGTTGTTGGAAATGTTTCTTTGGTTGTTATCCCATTGTCGTTTGTTGTTGTTGTTTCGGTTGTAATTGTTTTTGGTATGGTTGTTGTTATTACGGTAGTTGGTGTTGTTGGTGGTAGTATTGAGATTCTGTCTTTGGGTAGCTCCTGTTCGAACCACTTGATCCATGAGACTTCGAGACATTCGCATAGCATCATCAAGTGACTTTGGATCAAACGATGTCATGTTTCCCTGGATAATAGGCGTAAGTCCCCATATATATCTCTCTAACATCTTTTCAGTTGTTGGAACCATTGATGGACATAGTATCGCCAATTCTTGAAATCGACGGTTGTAAGTAGCAATGTCAACACCTTTGAGAACATGGTTCGAACTCCACTTCCAATTTATGTATCTCACTACGAGGGCAATACTCCTTGATCATTAAACCCTTTAGAGCAACCCAAGAGATTTGAAAAGCACTCATGATACCTATTGGTTGAGCAAGCGCATTCCACCATGATAATGCACGATCCGATGAGTGTACAAGTGGCATATTGAACTTTGTCACTTTCAACGCATTTGTCGATTGAGAACACATACTCCATTCTTTCAAACCGTTGAGTTAAACCCCGGCTCCTTCGAACCCTTGAAATTTGTGGGTTTGCAACTCATAAATTCTTTGTATGAGCAACCTCTAGTTGCACTAGCTGCGACAAGCCTAGCGACTTCGATGGCGATGGCGGTAGCAAATGGCACTACGGCTTCAACGGCGGCTTTAGCGGTGCGGTGGCTTCAAGCGATGCGGCGACTTCAATGACTGCGGTTGTTGCAAAGAATGATGGCAGCAAAGAAGTGACTTCAATGGCATCGACAACTTCAACGGCTATGGCTGCTCTTTCAGCGTTAATTGCTGCATTCACTCGGGTAGTAATCATTCGCTCAATGGCAGCTGGATTCATTGGTTGAGGTGCTTTAGCTTTCTTTGGCGGCATGATTCTATCAAAAAGAGATATCAAGAGTTATAAAAAGATCATGATTTTTGATGGAAGGTTAGAAATAATAAAGTTTGGAGTTTTAAACTGTTAGGTCACTAGTTTTACAACCCAAGCATCAATAGAAAGAGTAGAGAGAAAGATGATCGGATGAACAATATTCAAAACACACACACACACGTTAATACTCGACCGGTTATGCGTAGGGTGAATGAGAGAATAAATTGAACAACCAACCCTCAAGTGAAGTGTGACAACCCGTACTTTCGTGTCATTTCTATTACGCTCATGTCTCATTATTTCAACATTTATAGTAAACTTGGTTTACTTGTTTCAATTCGCGTAACCTTGGAGGTTTAGCGGCGAATTCATGATCATGACATCACGTACATTTCATATGGACTAAGATTAGTCTACATTTCATTCACATCATGTGCACCTCATTAGTTCATTCACGACATTTTATTTCACATTCAACGCGTAATTTTTATGTTTAATAAACTTTATCGCGTGAGTTATTATTTTAACATTTAATCCGTTACTTTCAAAATGATCCCGATGTATTTTTAAACTTACATTTAGTTTATAAAACTATATTTTAGTTTTCTAATGTTTCAAATTTCTTTGGTACTTAAATCGTTAAAGTTTAATTATTACGTCGTTTTTCTTAAAAATTGTACGATAATTATTTTATCACCCAAATTTCACGAGGAAGGTATTTTTACAATTTTATTACCTCATTACATTCTATTTTGATCTATTAAAACTTACTTGTACCAAAAGTTACATTTAACTACACTTTTACTTATACATTTTATCAAATTCTACACAATTATACACAAGTTTTTAAAAGAAAAAAAAAATATTTGAGGGACACAAACACCCCAAAATCCGCCCTATGGATTGTCAATAAATGAGTGTTGAAAAAAACGAGACCTTTTGGACGAAAACTCATGAACTGAAACTTCTAGATATCGATACAAACTTTCCAAAACCATCGAGTTCGTTCTCTAACGATCGGCGTACACCATTTTAAGACTACTTTTCCTGGTCATTTTGTTGATTTCATGATTTTCCGGCGACATTTTTGCGGCGAAAAGTGGTAATTTCACCAAAATCATTATAAAACCATTATAGGATGACATTTTGACGTAAAACATGTAAAGTCATTTTTGAAGGGTCGGGACGTCAAAAGTATTTTTGACGAGTAATATTTTCAAAACCGTAAATGGTATAAATAACATCTGAGTGCATGCATAACATTACATTGCAACTCATTGCATATCATATCATTGGTAATAGGTCCCAGTTAGCGACACATTATACCTCGGTGTACTCACTCTGTCATCACTGCTTACCAGTGAGTTTCATAGCCCCAAAAATACTATATCGATTGATGATACATTGAGTTATATTGCTTATGTGCTATGGGGTTATTACAAAGTATTTATAGGAAGGGAGCTAGGCAACACTCCTACTCCCTTCCTTTCCTTAATGGACATGGGCCTAAGCTTATGGGCCTTCTACATAAGCTTAAGCTAATAACAAACATAAAGGCCATAATTAAGCTAACTATTACATATGAATCACTAACACTTGATTTAGGTTTAGGAGTGATTCCAACAATCTCCCCTAAGTGTTGGTGATGAATGAATGTAAGCGGTGAAGGTCTTGATGTAATAGTAGCTTTGGCGTCTTGACATTCTTCTTTCTTGTGAGAAGAATTGCCTTGATTTGAACAATCTCCTAGTGTAGAAATTGTTTTCTTTAAGCAGTTCTGCTTTGGCGTCATCATTAACTTTGTTCTTTGATCATTGTTCTTTGTGATGGTAGTGATAGTATGTTGTTGTTGTATGCATCAAGTGCGCCTCAGTGCCTTGTTGCTCCAGTGTCTCCGTCATTCTTCAACATGCTCACACGCTCTTTGGCGTTGGATTCTGATCTTGATGAAGTTCTTTAAGTCTTTAAACTTTGTAGATTCTTTGATTTGACGAAGAATCATTCGACTTTGTGTTGCTTTTAGATAAAACTTCCATTAGCGATGATGTTGGCGTGAGCATGTGAAGAATCTGCACGATCATTCCGCTCCGGAGGTTCCATAAGAAGAAAACATGTAAGCGGTTAGTAATAAAGCGGATTAAGCGCTACAAGTTTAAACTTGAGAGTGTTAACAACATAATGTGAAAACACTACTCTAATTCTCACAAAGGCCGTTCTGAGCTGGAGTCCCACAAGTGAGATAACGCGATGTCTGAAGTACACCTCTGATTCGGATAGTCGCCGAGGTACACGAAGCATCACCTGTTTGTAGACCGTTTGAGACACACTAAGCGTAATCCACGGGGTTACCGAAGTGACTGCTTGTCGGTGTTTGATGTTGACCACGGCGAGGAGTTTCCATTCAATCACCGAGGATCACGGTTGTGAACCTCTCATAAATGTTCTCGACAGTTGCTAAGATCATGAAGGACTCGATAACGTACCACCGATGTTCTTATTGTTGAACACCAAGTGATGAAATGTCAAGTGTACCTAAGAGATCTTTTGATGAATCTCGTGGCCCTAGACTCAATAGTGCATTTTGGTTTTCTGGCGGAGACTAGGGAGAGGTCTCCTTCTTCAATATCGGCAATCTCTAAGAGAAAGCCGATAGATTATGTAGGGTTCCTGTGAGAATGAAACAAGCTTTTGTTGAGAGAAACTTGAGTGGCTAAGAAGGTTTAGTGCATAAATCCTTTGGGTCCATGACGACTTTTAATCTTCAATACCGGCGTCATCAAGTGACAACCGGTAGCATATGAATTGAACCCGTTGTCGACCTAAGTTGAATAATCGGAGGGCTATTTCTTTTCACCCTTTTCTTTGCATTTCTTTTTAATTCTTCAACTCCTTCTTTCTCCGATTCTCATTTTCTCCTTTTTACAGTCATACCTAAGGACTTCTAAATTCTAACTATTTGTGATGTCCTTGGGTAGATCCCTCCGGCTCTGGCGGATAATAGGACGGTTATTCCTAACCGTAATCACCTTATAACTCCATTGCCATAAAACCATTTTCATGAAAATCTCTCAAAGTGTTTGTGAATGAAAAACATGTTTGAACACTTCAAGAGTTTTAGATTTTCAGAAATACTCCCCCTCCACATGTGCTTAAGAGTATTTATGGAAATATGCACAGTGAGGAAAGAGTTCGCACTTTTTGAATTGATCGACTCAAGATAGATAATTCCTAGCGAGACACGATTCGTTGCATAGTTAAAGAGATATATTGTCGACTTTTAGGTGACAACTAGCTCTAATAACTACCTTGAAGGTGTGGACAAACCGAAAGGTTGTCAAACCCGTGATAGTTCATGTCTATCAAGAGCTTCTCGAATGGGTACAATTTACTTGGATAAGTCTTGGAAGATAAATCTTTTCAATGTATATTTGTTCAAATCCCGTCAATTCATGTGTTGAAGTCTTTGCACGAGGATTCAACTAGCAAAACACAACATATTTCTTATCACATATTTTCTCCCCTCAAAAATGGCATATATATGTTATTTTTGAAGAAATGTTGAGAATAAATATGACCATTTTGAGTTTTGTGGGAAGATTGCACAAAAACGGTTTGTGAACAAAGTTTTAAGTCAAATACTCCCCTCGACAAGTGATATAAGCGGTTGAGGTTTTGAAAATCATAAGGGAAGTACTTGTTCTTTTGAGCAAAACCTTTAAAAAATGAAAGGTTTGATAGGTTTTACTCAAAAGTAAAGCTTTCGCTCCTTTTATAAGGATTGTGGCATCAAGCGTACCACGGGGTCCTTTTTGACAAGTACGGGTTGTACAACGATATGTGCACAAGCCATTGTCATTATAAATCACACATCAAATGATTATGAAATAGAAGCGGTTTAAAGTACCGGGTAGTCGGTAATGTTGCAGGAATGCGAACCGGGCGTTGATAGCGGTGAGATTAATCTGGGACGACCACTACAAAGCTCTCTAATGTTACAGGCGGTCCCTTAGATACAACCGTTCATCAATCATAGTGATGATCCTCGCACATCCTACGTCACGAGAGTTCCATCACTTTTTGTTCCCAATGTCTTCACGTATATCCTTTAACCTATAAGCCAATCCGTCCCTAACCTTCTTCAATGTGTGATCCCCAAACTTGTGAAGATCTCTACCGCCATCAAGCAATTTCGTTGAAGTTCCTTTGCTATAAACTACGCCCGAATGGTTTCTTGTGAGGTGTATTGTAGAAGGCGGTTGATGTCGGGAAGTTCTAGGCGAAGTGCGGAGAGGTTGACACGGGTGCGATAAGATTCAACAATGAGTTGTAGATATTCTACACGTTCTGTATGACTATGCTTCGATGAATATGAGCAAGGACTCGATGTATTCACGTTGTACTTGATCGAGAATTATCTCATGCGTCCACTGTGCTTTGGCAAGATCTGGATCTTCAATGTCGTTGAGAGACAAATTAGAAAGTCCGCTTCACTTGAATTCATAGTCTCTTTCGTCTTGTCTTTTGACCACAATTTTCTTAAGGAAAGTGTAGTCCCATTTAGATGAAAGATCAACATGTTTAACAACAACGATTCCTTTAATCTTGAACACTTCATGTTGAGACTTGAACACGGCGACACGTAGTAGATTAGGTCGGCGTTAGGCCAATGGTGAATCCATACATTGCATCACGGTCATACAATTCCACATTGTTAGAAAACATGTGGGTAGCCTTTTCCTCGATGGCTATGCGGTTAGAGTATATGGTGCCGGGAGCGGAAGTGTCGATGATGTAGCGTATTTCTTTGAACCATCAACTGCCGTGTAGAAGAAATTCCAAGTCGTTGTTGAAGAAGTAGCGAAATGGTATCTTAGGCTGATCTTGTTGGCCAATCATTGGTAGAGGTTTAGACCAATCGGTGTAGTATGGATGGTTATCTCTTCTGGTGAAGTCGATGTTTGCTTCAGGGTTGAGCCAATCAATGTTGTTAGACATGGCTCGTGCTATGTTTTCAATGTGATACTCAACCTCGATGGCACTTTCCGAGTCATCTTTTAGCAGTTGAAAAGCTTCATTCTTGATTCGTTTCAACTCGATTTCGTCATCTTTTCACACGGAATTTTCTTGCAATATCTTTGCATGCTCCAATGTACTACCGTCTTCGGATCTTGACCTTGGTGGGTAGGAGTAGAATTAACAAGTGTAGAAAACCATCGTATTCATCGGTGTCATCTTCATCTAGCCATGATCGGCGTCGGCCTTAAGCGCTTCTTCTTCTTTTTCTTAGGCACGGATGAGGATTACGGTTTCGAACTTTGTCGGGAGGCGGGTTGTTGTTGGGGCTCATGGAATTCCTCATCGTCACCACCCGTATACTCAAAGTGATCACGGTTTTCGAGCACTGGGTGGTAACTCGAATCTGAGGTTTTTAGTAGAAGCGAGGAGGAGATCTTTGTTGAAATGAGTCCGTTGGGGTGGAGGTTGCATCGAGGATGATTCACCGGACTTCTTGGGCGTTTGGGCTCGTTATTCTTATCCTTATCTTTATCTTCATCGTCGCGTGGGCGCTTAGGCCTTCAGCTTCTTCTCTCGCATGCTGATTTTAGTTGGTATTCGGTGATTGCTTCAAACAATTTACCTTCGTAAGAGGCAAATGTTGCGGATCGTTTCGACATTTGAGCTACCAACGGTTAACCAATTGACATCGAGAAGATTATGGGATCAAGCGGATTGATGTTCACATGCATTGGAGTTGATTTCATAGTATGCTTGGCAAGATGTAATAGATTCGGATAGAGTTGTTTGGTAAACATCTCCTTTGTAACTCGAGGAGCGATGTCAAGAAGGAACTTGTGAGTGTACCTTTGATCATCTCGTTCATATTCCCTTGAAGATCATCTTTCATGAGCTTGGAAGTATTCCTTTCAACTTGCATCTTGTCATTCTCATCATGAAGATCATGCTTGGTCGTGAGGAAATTGACTTTACGTAAAGCACGTCTTTCTTTCGACTTGTTTGTGACTTTAACGATTCGTGTCTTAGCTTGAGAGATCCAAAAGCGTTGGTTTCTTCAACGATCCGGATGTGGATCTGGTTGTTCTTTTGATGGTGGTGGTGAAGAATGAGATGATGAATCGAAGAGGAGGAGACATGAGGAGACTCGGGGTCTGTTGGGTTTTAGGTTCCTTGGATTTGATGAGACAAAGTAAATAGAAGAATGAAACATCAAGGGCTTAAAGAGAAAGAGAATAAATCTACAAAAAGATGGAAGGACTTGCTTGCAAAAGAAGATTTACTTATTAGTCCTTCGTAGTATCTTGTAAACCCTAATCCTCTAGTATATAAAGAGGACATGGGGTGTAGATTATAGATACAAGTCTTTCACAATGTAGACGTCTAGTAGATGGTGTGTGTGTAACCTAGACGTGTTTCTATAAACGTCTAGGGTTAGTGTTTGTTTTGTATATCCCTAAGATCCGAGATGGCTTAGATCCTATTACGATTAGGTAACACGTTATATTACGATCAATATATAATTGGGGAGATAATGATGAAAACCTTGTGTCAATAACATAGTTGTTTGTTCTATTCCGGCTGTGCATGATTGTTTGTCTATGTTATTGTTAAACCTAAGGCTCAAAGCGATCTCATGGGTCTTAACAAACTCCACAATTGGTATCGAGCTTGGGAGCTCGTTACCTAGGGATTCGCAAGGTTTCTTGCGACAAAGATTGAAGAAAATCGGTTTGTGCGAATTCGCAACTTTCTGTGACCTTGTTTTGAAATGGCGATAACTTTTTCGTTAACCGTTGGATCGGTTTGAAATTTTGGTGGAGCTTCTCTATACCTATTTAACTTTCCACCGAAGGAATTTTCGATCTGAGCTTCCAGTAAAAAGTTATACTATGTCGAAGTTGGCTGCAGAGGAGGTATTTAGTATTCGAATTTTAGGGTTTCTTCTTCATTATTTTTGTTGTGTATGGCATATGTTAATCTAATTGGTAGTTATTAACGGTGGTCGTCAGTGGTATCATTATGGGAATTATTGGAATTGATTTAATTGGCCATTCTCGTACTATTGGTCAATCATAGTATTAATCAAGATGGTGCGTATTGATTCAACATTGGCTGGTCGATGATGGCGTCTTATATACAATTTCATGATCGGTACTGATAAAAGTTTTTTCTTACCAATGCTACGTTCTCAAGTATCCACTGCTAATGGTATCGGTTCCACTGCTAGTATCTTCGCAACCACTTCTAGTTTACTCGTAACCCGCGGTCATCTTACAACCCCGATAGCTTCATCTCGTAACCACGGCTAACATTCATTGTAACCAGCGACAAGCTTCTCAAAACCACTTCTAGTTTATCGAAACCAACGATAGCTTTACTTGTAACCATGATGGGTTTCTCGAAGGTAACCTTTGCTAGTATGATTGGATACCACCTGCACGCTTCTTGATTACTATTGCTACTTTTATGTTAGTACTCTTTGTTTACTTTTATGCGTTATGGTGCTACTACGTGTTTGGATTATGAATAGAATACAAGTGTTTGTGGATTCGCATGGATAATCTCGTGTTCTTGCTACTAGTCATTCATTATTGTCTTTACACGGGGCGTCGAACTTGGTTACTATTGGTTCGAAGATGTGGATGGAGGTTAAAGGTGCCTTTGGTTCGTGATGCTTGTGACACTTTGATTTGCTTTTTCATATAACGTGCATGATCAAGTACCCATTAATTCATTATTATTATATTGATGAAGGTCCTTAAGGTATATTTAATCTTATTTCATCCATTAAAGCATTTGATGGGTCATTGATTGGTTACTCGTATTAAGTGGGACGGTGAATAGTTTTAAGATTTGCTCTTAATATTTAACCAATTGAGTTCTACTTTACTCTTGTTCCAAAAGGTTTATTGGTTGAGACTGCAAAGTGTGGACAGATTATGCATGTGTATGAGTTTATCGGTGAGACTCATGTTACTACGATTGGTGATTGTTGTTCGTGATTAAAAGGTGAAGTTTTTGATTTTATGGAAATGTCGGACAACACACATAAAAGATGGTTTTGGTTTTCAGATGGTTAGAAGGATATTGGACGACACACAGGTTATTGGAAGTTGTTCTTAAAAGTGTTAAAAGCTCGATTTGGATTTATTGGATTAGTTGATTACGAAGAAAGTTGATTATCACTAATTTGATGTTGTAGTTGAGTTTCACGGGTTTGTGTTCTTATCATATCTCAAAGTGGGTGTTACACTTTGTAGATAACTTGTTAGTGCTTTAATGATTGTGACGAAGAATTGACAAACACTTTAAGGGTAGCGTTATTGTGCTCGATGATTATTGTCAAGAGATTGCGGTCTCCTTATACATTGGTTAGTATCGTTCAGTCACGTGGATAAACAAGACATAAGATGCAAGTTTGGGTGATTTTACTTCTTCATCAAATTCGTTATATTTGGTTTTCTTCACAAGTGATCATTACATGGAGCTTCTGATTGAAGAATCTTTTTATGTTCGTGCACCACTCAAGGGAAGTTTCTCTCGCTTAATTTCTCTGTTGTTGATAACAAAAGGGAAGATATATTGGAGTGGCGTAGCATGGATTAAGGGAAGACAAAGGAAGACAAGAATGTTTCATTCATGGAGATGTTTACATCTCAACCACGCTACTTCGTCTAGGGAAGTTCGTACCACGACTTTGTTTGTTTTGTCATCATCAAATAGGGAAGATTGTTGGGTTTTAGGTTCCTTGGATTTGATGAGACAAAGTAAATAGAAGAATGAAACATCAAGGGCTTAAAGAAAGAGAATAAATCTACAAAAAGATGGAAGGACTTGCTTGCAAAGAAGATTTACTTATTGGTCCTTCGTAGTATCTTGTAAACCCTAATCCTCTAGTATATAAAGAGGACATGGGGTGTAGATTATAGATACAAGTCTTTCACAATGTGAGCGTCTAGTAGATGGTGTGTGTGTAACCTAGGCGTGTTTCTATAAGCGTCTAGGGTTAGTGTTTGTTTTGTATATCCTAAGATGCGAGATGGCTTAGATCCACTATTACGATTAGGTAACACGTTATATTCGATCAATATATAATTGGGAGATAATGATGAAAACCTTGTGTCAATAACATAGTTGTTTGTTCTATTCCATTGTGCATGATTGTTTGTCTATGTTATTGTTAAACCCTAAGGCTCAAAACGATCTCATGGAGTCTTAACAAACTCCACAGGTCCTTAGGAGGTTCAGAAGTTTCCTCTTTAGAACGTTGTGGACTATCTAGAAGAAGGTTATCGTAGTCAGTTTCTTCATCAGTTCCAGAATTAGTCTTTTCATCGACCTTAGTTTGGGCCTCTTCATACCTTTGTCATGAGCTGACCTCACTCGACTTTTTCTTTCTCGGACTTTTCCTTCTTTGGTTCCTCAAAGTCATAATTAATAGAATCCTCGAGCTTTTTTGTTGCACAAGGCGGTGGCACGGTTCCTTATCGGTTGATTAACGCATAGAATTCAGTGTAGAGTGGACATCACCACTTGACCCTCCGGGGCCGCGCATTTGATCTTGTTCAAATTCTTTAGCTTTGTCATGGAGTCTAATAATTTTAAACTTCTTCTGTATGTTGTCTCGGTGGCTCTTCATCAAGGCTTTCTTCTCGGGCTCAATTCTGAGTCTTCCCTTTGCAGTGTTCGACCATAGGGTGGGAGGTTTATTCTTGAAGGATTAATATCGGTTGCGGTTTGAGTAGAAGATCTCTTAAATCGATTACGTATCTTGAGCTTTTCGTCCACAAGCTTTCTTGGCGGTTCGAGACTTGGGAATGGGAATGAGAACAGCTTCCTTAGAGGAATAATCCTTTTACGTCCGAGGATTCCTCTTGGGGAACTTCCTCGACTCTCGGTGCTTGCGGCACTTCTGCCTCCTCTTACGGTTCTCCTTGTAGGTGTGCCGGAAGATTTCTCATCGAGATGACCAACTTTGCCTTCTTTAGCTGCTACGGATACCTTTTGTATGTGTAGAGCTTTTGATTTCATCGATGACGGAAGGTGATCCGGCAAGGCTGACACCTGTTTCTTAGTTGTTGATTCCTTGATTACATTTGTTAGAGTGGGTTCGGACAACATGTCGTGATTGTTGGGGTCATTGAGTCTCTTGGGAATATCTGGATTAAGCCCAAGTGCTCTTTGGATCAACATTTTGTATATCGATATAAGGAATCTTTGAGCCAAGCTTTTTGAGGAATGACATCATGTCGTCCCATATCGAGCTTCAATTTCGATGTGTTTCATGTTGATCAATGCCCAAAGATTTGCGGTTCCATGAGCTTGGGATGCTCATAGCCATTATCGCGACTAGAGGCAGTTGGTGATGATGATGTAGAGAGTTCTCCACGGTTGAGGAATATTCTTAAGCTCCACATGAGAATGCTTAGTGATTACTCCTGTAGCTTCATCATAACCAATATCGATCAAAATTACCATGTCTCTTGATGGGTGTGGCATAGAAATCGGTTGGCTCGATGTCAGGAATGAGAAAAACAACCCTTAAGTCTGCATGTGTGATGGTGACTTGTTTGTGATTGAGCGTCACTGTCACCGCACTTTGACCTTTGATCCTTTGCATTGAATTCCAGAACTAGTGAATGTAGATCTCCGACACTGTAGCAGAATGTGAGAGCATGTTCTGATAAGGATGATTCTTAAGAACATCCACAACAATCAAGCAAGAAGACTCTGAGCAGGTGAGAGTTTCAAAGTCAACCCGAAGGTTATTCTTTCCAATCATCATCGGATAGCCATTTGGGAAGATATCAGCAATAGTGAGAACATTTGGTGCATCCACATTCATCTGAGCGTCCATGTCAAGATCTGAAACACATTTAGCCAAAAGAACCAACATATCGAAAGACATTATGTTAGTCAACGAGATGGTTTTATTGACTACTTATTGAATGTGATAAGTCAATGATTATTCTGAGTCCAAAGTCACTTGTTTGTCAATAGTCTAATGAAGTCGTGATAAGTTTCGTGAGTTAGTTAACTTTAAGTTTTAAAGTTTATGTTATCACTTATTTTCACAACATATTAAGCGTTTAAGCTTATTAGTGACATTATTGGTTTAGTGACGTCATGATTTATTTATTTACAAGTTTGCAGCGTAACAATTCATAATGAAGGTTTAATCAAAGCTTAGGCGTGAAATGGTAGCTTATGCGTGGCAGGGAGTTATATATGCGTGGCGCAAGCTTATGCGTGGGATCTTGACTTCGCGTAAGAAATATTGCAGCGTGGGAAAAGGGGACCTTCGCGTAGAGCTTACGGCGTGGCGTATATAAACCTGCACGCGTAAGGCTTACTCGTAAGAGTAGACCTTATGCGTAGATGTCCTTGTTCACGCATATCCTTCACGGGATCTGCGTAGTCCCTTATGTAGAATCTTCACGCGTAGCGATTCGCGTGAGATTACTCTTCACTATAACCTTACGCGTAAGGTGATCCTTATCGTGAATTTCAAACAACCTTGATTACGAATTTTCACGTGAAGCAAACACGAAATGATTTCATCATAGCATCAATATTAAACACATTCATTCTATAACGAGATATAATCACAAACACTCATTCAAGCAGTTAGGCGTAGAACATATATTCTGCGTAGCCTAAAACCCTAAAGTTCAAGAATTACATATGAAATCTAGCCATAGGATTTGCACCAAAGTTTTTACGGGAAGTCTAGGAAGCATATAGAGTTGTTTTCTCCAAGTTTTAACATCAAATATGTCAAGGATCTAAAATACCCAAACCGTATGAACATAAACCATAGTTTTAAATTTACGAGACATTAGTGTTTCTGGGTAATTTCTGGGCATAACTATGATCGATTCAACTTGAAAACAACCTCATACAACAATCTTTAACACCAAAATCGTTCACATATGAAAATACCCAAACCCACGCATAAACCCTAATTTACAAAATCACTCAATTCGTGTATCTGGGTGTGTTTAAGTGATGAAAATGTAATCATTGATGTTAGGAAAACGTTTTGAAACAATTATTTCAACCACAAACACACAAACACAATTATGTGTTCATACGCTTATGCGTAGAACACAAAAATCATTATATCTCAAGTTTTAACAGTTGGATTTATGAAAGATTCAAAATCATTGTTTAAAACTTGTTATAAAACTATAATCACTTACAAATTGATGATCAAGTAACGGTTGAAGAGCGATTTTAGGCGTGGGATTTAGGTTGGTGAATAATAAATGAGGTGAAGTAAATGAGTTAGGTGGAGGTGTTTTGATAAAATAAGTTTATGCTTTTTGAGTTTTAGTCCTCCACCTTTTCCATTTCATCCAATGCCTTTTAACTTCCATTTGGTTACCAAGCGAAATATTTTAAGAAAGAAACTTGTGACACTCCCCTTGACTTAAGAAATAATGAAAGGTGATAAATTTTAGTCAGAGGGTGTTAGTGAACCGAGATGTGACCACCATTTTAAAGAAACAACGGGAAAAATAACATGCAAGTACGGTTATTTTGAAATAGTTAAATTTATTTTCTCCCCTCGACACTTGATCGGAAAAATCTTGAATTTTGAAAGATTTGAGTGTTGTGGAAGAAATGTACTTACCATGTTTGAAGAAATATAGATAGAAGAATATTTTGTTGTTTTATCAGTTTTATATTTTGTATTTTGTTTTGAAAAAATTATTTACAAAAGAGATTTTGGTGTTTGTGAGGTTTTAAGGCTGTTTTAAGAGTTCATCCAGTTCCTCTTGAGTCAAACACATACCAATCCGATGGACCAACTCATTAAACCTAGCGGAGGCAAGGATTTGGTGAGAAGATGCCAATTGGTATTACGTACCCCAGTATAATTCAAATGTACCTGTCCACATGGTGCTTGATGAAATGATAGCGAAGATCGATGTGCTTAGATTTCGAGTCTTGAGCCGGGTTGCGAGATCGCAATAACACTCGATTGTCGCGATACATCGAGGATTCATCAAATACGTAACCATAGTCTTTGAGTTGTGTTCTCATCCGGATGACTTGAGCACAACACGACAGCTACATATTACCTTCGGTTGATGATAGCGATGTACAATCCTGCTTTCTATTGCGGGACACGGTTTATCACCAAGAAATTGTAGTGCTCACGAAGTACTTTTCAGTGAATCTAAACATCTTGCATGATCGGCATCACGAAAAAGCGATTAGTTCAAACCGAGAATCCTTCGGATACGGATCCCAAGTTAATGGTTCCCTTGATATATCGGAGGATTCTTTTAGCCTCGAGAGGTGGGTTTCAGTTGGTCTCGTGATAATGGGATCGAGATAAGCAGCAAATACAATATCGGGCTGCTATTTATTAGATACATGAGAGACCCAATAATACTACGGTATTTGGTAGGGTCTACCAATTTCCATGTAAATCGTCTAGCTTCTTGGTATGAGTCATTGGTGTGGCATATGTGTCAGGTTTTCATTCAAATTTGTTTAACAATTCAAGGGCATATTTGGTGACTCAAGAAAATACCACGGGGTGATTGATGAACTTGTAGTCCTAGAAAGAGCGTAAGTTCACCCATCATGGACATTTCAAAATTTTTCTTCATTAGTTTTGCAAAAGCGATTGAGTACTTTTTATGTGTAGACCCAAAATGATGTCATCCACGTAAATTTGAACAATTAAGATATGTGCCCCATGATATTGTATGAAAAGTAGGGTCGACCGAACCTTTGGTGAAATTGTGGCAATGAGGAAAGATGATAGCTTATCGTACCATGCAGGAGCTTGGTTGAGACCATACTGAGCTTTGTTCGGTTTGTAGACATGGTTCGGGAACTGGGATCAACAAATTCTTACGGTTGGGTGACATAAACCGTTTCTTTCGGTTGTCCGTTGAGAAGCGCGGTTTGACATCCATCGAAGACCATCATGTTCATATGAGCTGTGACGCAAGAAATATCCTAACGACCTCAAGGCGAGCAGCCGGAGCAAATGATTCTTCAAAGTCAATACCCTCTTCACATCGATAACCCTTAGCCACCAGACGTGACTTGTTTACGATTCACGTTCCTTGACATCAATTTGTTCTTCCAAATCCATTTGAGACCAATGATGTAGACCCTGTTGGTCTTTCAACAGTTCCCATACTTCAAGGCGTTTGAATTGGTTGAGTTCTTCTTGCATGGATTCAATCCGGTTGTCTTTTGTCATTCGTCTTTAATGTTTTTAGGTTCAGATTGGCGAGACGGTGAGTGCATAAATGCAATGTTCACCATCTGTGTGAAGGCGTTGTCTCGTAACGTTGGTTGATTCGGGTTGCCATTAATATTTTCGGAGGATGGTCTTTTGTCCATCGATGTGTAGAGGTTGATGTTGATATCGTTGTGCGATTTTGAGGATTCAAATGGCTTGTTGAAGATTCCGCGACATCGGTGCATCGATCTCATTAGCAAGCGGGTTAAAGAGCATTTGGATCAAAATCTGCGGTGGGGTACTTCATTGAGAATATCATCATTTGGTTCATCATTGTTGGAGCGGTTTGTTCAAGCTGTTGTGGTGGAGTCAGCGGTGGTGCTTCTTCAATAGTAGTTGTTGAAGCGGTGTATCGGTATAAGAGTAGTATCGGGTTGAGCGTGAAACATCGGATACACAGAGCACGTTCATCGATGTAAATCCTTTGAATAGAGGAGCAAGAGTCTTTCCATTTCTTGACGAGTAAGGTGGGGCTTTGTTCGGTGATGATGGGGTTTGAGGAAGTTTAAGCGGTTGTGACCGGGTTCCAAGCTGTTATGCTCGAAGCCATTTCAGTAAGTTCATCAAAATGAGCATGAATCGTTTCCATAACCTCCTTTGTTCGGCGATTCCAGTTGAAACCTTTAGAATTATCACAATATCAATAAAGACTCCATTATCGACTTTGGATTTGACCTTTCCAAAGTCATCACGATCATTATTCGGATAGCAAGAGATCCAAATACATGAAAGTGTTTGAGATTCGGTTTTCATTGTGGACAAGCTCGAAGGTGTTTTGTTGTGGCGTTTTGTAATCATAGAATGGTTTTGAGTATAGCATGCGATGAATCGACACGCCCACAAGTAATCTAGGAGTTTAGCATTGATTAACATTGTTCTTGCGACTTCCACTAACGTTCGGTTTCGTCTTTCAACAACTCCGTTTTGTTACGGTGTACGTGCAATAGATGTCGATGATGAATTCCACTTTCTCATAAAATGCGAAGAGTTTGGTTAACAAATTAAGTTCCTTTATGCATTACGATTTGTTTGGCGGTGTTTGGTGAACACGTATTTTCGTGAGAAGGTGATGATCATCTGTGGACATCGATGAATATCAAAAGTACTTAAAGGTTTAGCATTCATTACATCACTTTTCTATTACATTTGTCGACGTAATTTCTAAAGTAGGTGCAACGTGAGTCTTATTCAAAATCCTAGGGTGTTCTTCTACTTGAGATTCCTTATTGATCTTTTCTTAGGTCTAAACTTCCTATTCTTCCTTGTATTGCTCCTAGGCTTTGAAGTGCGGACATTAGGAAAGAGGCAATTATTCTGCTATGTAATAGAGGGAAGCACATTAGTATCTTGTGATTTGATGAGGGATTCTAGGGTCACGATTACTAAGTGTTACTTGGTGCTATTCTCTTAATCACGGTAGGCGGAAGTTGTTCATACTTTCCTAACATTTCTCTTAACTTAAAGATAGTGTGCACCAATTCTTGATTTTCGTAACTAAGATTTCCCAAAAAATTCATGACTTCCTTAGTGTGTGCAAGAAAATGATCAAGCTCGTTGATGCTTCATCACGAGTCTTTTAAGTAAATCAAATATGACACCATATTCTGTTTAACTTTACAAGTTCTTGTTCATATTTTAAGATTTGACATTTCAAAGACACGCTTTGATCATCCGATTGCTCAAATTTTGGATTAAACGTTTTAGATTGCAACCGGTTGATTTTGTTTTGCAAAGCAAGTTCACGATTTTGACAATCCTTTTGACACCATTGAAGACGACGTTTGCTTTTGAAAGCTCGCTTATCAATCGCTCATTTTCCACTTTTAAAGACTCGATCGGATGCACATTATCGAGATTATCAACAACATTAACGTAGCAGCAGAATCAGCAGAGATATGATCGGATGCACGGCCTGAGAATGCAATAACACAACATTATGGATATCAAGACGTATAACATCTTCCAAGAGTTGATCAACATCTTTTCTTAACAATTTCTATTTACGTTTAGTATTTGAAATTGATGTTTCGTTTTCTCTAAAACTGCTTTCATGAAACCAAGTTCCTTATGAAAATCCTTTCCCAATGTTGTGCACAGTTTTCAAAATTTTGACATGGGGTAAAAGGCTTTTACAAGAATATCTCTATGTTCTCGCGCTAGAGGCGATTGAAAATGATTAACTTTTATTTCAGAATGAAATTCAATCTCATGTTCCAAAATTTTGAGGTCAGAAATGAAAGTGTCAAAGTAATGTATAACTCGACAACTTTCGACTTTTGTTTTAACTTCACTAAGTGAAGGTAAAGGACCATTAATTTGTGCACCATTGTGTTGGGGACTAACTTCAGAAACTGGTGTGATAACCAAAGGTTTGTTAGAAGTATCTTGTTGTGTGACAAAAGTTACGGCTTGTGAATAGTTAAATGGTTTGTTATAAACGACATTTTCCATTTTTTGACCGACTCTCGCCATCCGCATCTAATTCCTCCATGCGATTATATTCAACAACGATCATAATTGAATCATCAATTCTATGTTACGCACAGTAAACTTCGTGATTTTGTTTGAATGCTCGCTTTGAAAACTTTGGTTTGTAATCGCAAGAATCGGACCATATCCATTTGGATTAGGTTTAAAAGTAAACTTTTGAATAGTTGTGATTGACTCCACCATGTTTATAAACAACATTTCAAACTCTTTGATTTTGTTTTGTAACTCGACAATTTCTTCGAGATATGTATCTATTCATTTAGTGGAATGCTTTTTGTACTCAGAGAAGCTGTTTTGACAAGTTAACATTTCAGCCTTGGCTTTTGAATTTCAAAGTAAGGCGTTAATTTGTTGTTTATGTTCATATTTCAGGTTGTTCTATGTCGACAATAAAGCATTCTTCAAGCGCCTTGATCATGCATCTCGGCGCTCTAAAGATTGTTCGTTTGATGAGATTTAGCAAAGCGACTTCAAAACCTTTTTCACGGTTTTCTTGAGTTTTGAAAAATTGAGTTCCAATTTTAAACATTCAAGATCCTTGGTTAACAGTGCATTTTACTTTTAAGTCCTGATTTAATGCATGACATTCTTCCATTCGGTTTGATGGTCTTTGAATAAAAGAGCAAAATACGGATGAGGCAACGGTTCGGCGTCTTCAACGTGATTCACAACATGATCATTATTTAGATCCTCAGTATAACCACGGAGTCAATTTGATTATCAAAGGTAACCATAAGGTCATCTTGATCGTCAAATGTAACTACGGGTCTAGTTGAAAAATCGTCGAATGAGATGTGGATGACTCATTTTGAACAATCTGAGCCTTGCCGGATTTAGATGTTGGCGGAGATATTATATCATAGATAAATATGGTTTGTTCTGGTGCGAGAAAAGCCATCAATGTCATACACGGGCTGTGTCACTCATATGTAACTCTTGCATATTAGCCATCAACATAAGCTTCTTTGCATTGGCACTGCAAGTCCTCCATATCATCATCGAGTCTCCATCCGCCATAAAGATACATTCTTTGTCTGTGAGAGTTCCACCACTTCATCCTTAAGAGCCAAAAGTAAAGCCTCCTTGTGATAAGCACGCCCCTAGTCCTCGGCTTTGGGCATGCATTAGCCAGTGTCCCTTCTCATTGCGTTGCAATCAAGACCATTCAACCCATTTTGTTAGGATTTAGAAAATCCAGTATTAAAGTGTCGGTCACCTCAAGTATATATATCCGTTAGAAAGCTCGTAGTCGTAGTTATTTACTTTGTTAAGTAGTATTTAGTTAAGTAACACCGTGGAGGACGGACGGGTCTTTACCCATCAGTATGCGATCCATGTTCCGATAGGTGGTATTTATGTAATGACTATAAATACTCTCTACCTCCCAAGGTAGAGAGTTGGAGCTCATAATAAGACTTTTCTTTCTCTCACTAAAGTTCCCTAAACCTCTAACTTTCTCTCTAGAACTCTTTATGCGCCTATTTGATCTTATGGTTTAGTGTGTTTATGAAATCCAATATGTTACAAATGGTATCAAGAGCCATGGTTTGATCATCTTTACATATCGTTGGATATCTAGCGACTTTTAGGTGGTTTTAGAGTTTGAAAAGTTTAGTGGTTTTGCATCATTGGATCATTTCTAGTGTTAAAGTTTGAAACTTGAGTGTAGTTTTGTGTTTAGAATCATTGTATGTGCTTGGGTTTTGATTTGTTAAGCTTGAATCATCGTGGTTGGGTTGTTTTGGATTGAAAAGTGGTGTTTATGTGTTTTCTTGCTAGCGACTTAAGCCGAGGATAAGTTTATCTTGGTAGCGACTTGCTTTGTAATTTGGTAGCGAGTTGTAGTTGAAGGCCTTAGCGAGTTGAGCTAGCGACTTGTCTATTGAGACAAGTCGACAAACAAAGACACTTAGTGGAGTCTCCACTACGGGTAGCTGACTTGTGAAAGTTAGCGACTTGTACTTAAGTTTGTTAGCGACTTGGTGTTAGCGATTTGGTGTAGCGAGTTGCTCTTTTGTGACTTGACAACTTAGCGACTTGGTGCTTAGCGACTTGTGTCAAAATTTTGCTAGCGATTTGGTTCTTAGCGAGCTGCTCTTTAGCGACTTGACAACTTAGCGACTTGGTTATAGCGACTTGCTATCAAAATTTTACTAGCAACTTGGTGCTTAGCGACTTGGTTCAGTTTTTCTAGCGACTTGGTTGACTCTGTCTGTAATACGGTTTTCTCTTGATTTAGTAAAATCCCGTGAAAGAATCTATTTCTGGTTTTATCGAGAGAGTTATAAAATCCCGCTTAATCTGGTCATCATGTCTACCAACGCTCCTACAATCATCTCCACTTTGCTGCGAGGGTGTTCAAGCAAATGGTTGAGATACTGATTCACCCATGCTTGATGAGGCCGACTTCGACTCTTGGGCTCAACGAATCAGTTACAGCACTGTCTTGGAAAGGAAAATGGAGTCAACATTCTCAAATCCATTGATGAAGGACCGTATCGGGTTGAGACTACTAGAGACCTAATTGATACAAAATGAAGATGGAACAATGATCTATGGAATAGAGCAGGCACTAAGACATATGATGAGCTTGATGATAAGGAGAAAAAGAGATTCGATGTCGATATCGGGCTTCTAACATCGTACTTCAAGGTCTTCCAAAAGATATCTACAAGTCGATCAATAACAACAACGAAGCCAAGGCGATGTGGGATAATGTCAAGATGCTTCTCTCGTGTTCGAATTAACTATGGAAGATGAGAATCACAACTCTATGATGAATTTGAACACTTCAAGATGAAACCGGATGAGAGTGTCTATGAGTACTATGTGAGATTCCACAAGCTTGTTAATGATATGAGGAACATCGAATGACTATGCCAAACATTCAATTTGAACTCAAAGTGTGAACAACATGAATCCCGAATGGCACAAGTTTGTCACCTGTAAAGCTAACCAAAGGATTGAAGAATACAAACCATGAGCAACTCTATGCCTTCCTCCTTGAGAATGAGAGACATGCTATGTTTGAAAAAGGATTCTTAATCGGTTCAAAACCAACCAGGGAGAGACAAGCTCATCGAATGATTCAACCGCCTTCTACTCAAACATCGAATCACAACCAAAGCCTTACAAGTCATACCCATGGGTAATGGTAATCACAAACTCATTCCCGATCCTATGTTCAAACAAGCGATCTTCGATAACAACACGTGGAAACTTCATTAATCAATCGCTCTCTCGATTAGTCAAAACATGAACTCTCTTCCACACACCAACAACAATCTTCGAGGCGCATCCAATCCATACAATCAAGCCACCGCCGTGAGATGGAAGGTTATAGTGCGACCCGATTCAAGAAAGGCGAGACGAACAAGCAGAGGTGGAGTCGGGTAGAGGTTATCTGCAAATCGAATAGGGAAGGAATGGAAACCAGGTCAAGCAAAACCAATCAAATGTTACAACGATGGAGGTGAGGACACATTGCAAGGAACTTCACATCGCCAAAACGCCTCGAATGCGAGTACTTGAGGATAAGATGTTGCTTGTGCAAGCTCGTGGATAATGGTGCGACTTTGGATGAAGAGGAGTCGTTGTTTTGGTCAAGGAAAT